>OX375823.1:7500-591545 GCA_947359405.1 Antitype chi | reverse complement strand
ACTTTTTAACCGACTTCAAAAAGGAGGAGGTTATCAATTCGTCGGAACCTTTTCTTTTTTCTTTTTTATTTTTTTTTATGTATGTTCCCGGATTACTCGAAGATGGCTGGACCGATTTGGATTTTGTTTTTTTTGTTTGAAAGGGTATACTTCCCAGGTGGTCCCATGATCATCAAGTCAGGATCTGATGATGGGATCCTGGAGAAATAGAGAGAACTCTTCAAATTTTATAGGCACATGAAGCGATTTAGCTATTTTTTGGAAGAGTACTTTCTCGTAGTGGTCTCATTTCAATTTGGTGAAGATCTGATGAAGTACTTTGGAGATAGGCAACGGAACTCCTCAATAAATGATAGCAAATGGACTGGGATTGCTGAAATCTCATGTCTGTCTATTGCTTACACCACTTCATAACATAACATCACGCCGGTATCCTGTGAAGGGGTAAGCACATATGAACCACTAAAAAGTGAAAAATAAAAACTTTTTCTAAAAAAAAACAACCGACTTCCAAAAAAACACTACAAAGTGAAAAATAACTTTAATTTCGGAAGACGTTGACAAAAAATCCAAAGACACCGACTTCCGAAATTAAAGTTATTTTTCACTTTGTACCTAGTGTTTTTTTGGAAGTCGGTTGTTTTCAGGTTATGTTGATATAAGATATTAATAGTGGCGCTGAAAAGCAGTGTTTACCGCGGGTGAAAGACCTATTTAGGCACTCTAACTATTGGCTTGCTCGCTGCATGACTAAATAGGTGCCTTTCATCCTTTATATAACAATCCTTGTATTTCATAACGGGGGAAAGAAAATATTTCAATGGTTACTCAATGCGAGGTACGGCCACCTTGCTTTGACCCATTGAAGCTCTTGGAAACAAGGGTAGCGGATGCTTGCCTTACAACACACGGATTAATTCCTCAGATACGATCGTAGAGGGCGCTAGTAGGCTCGAGTTAGAACCATTTCCCAGGGGTGCCATGCGGCCCTGCCCAGTGGTTTTTGCACTCTTGCCAAGATTCGATTCTTTACCTACATAACGAGTATGTAGGTCAACTAATCGATTATATTATAAGTACTAGTATATACGACTCTGAATGCAGCTAAACTTTACGGTACCATGTTTAATTTTCATAGGTAATTGCGGAAAACTTGTAAAAAATCTTTGGCGAGTTCATTAGACGATGTAAAGTAGGTACAAAGGTTTACTGAGCCATGATAATAAATGGCTCGGTTCCGTATTTCTGATCAACATTTGAGATCTGAAGCGAAGCACCAACTTGGGAAATAAACATTATGCCGTACCTAATTTCTGTGTTACCCCCTAGATGGTGTAGGTAAGTTCCATACACCTGCCGGAATCTATAGTCTAAACTGAAGTTTGGCCTCTCTGGTCCACTTTTAATCTAATAATGTCATTATTTCATTTTGTGTGTTGTTGTCGTCAATTATTACTCAGTTACATAAATAGACCAAGGTTATTAAATAATTATTTTATCTCGTATGTACTTATTAAAGAACTTATTACAAGTGCCTCTCAATCGTCTCTCGATAAACATAGGTATTCCCCGGACACTCGACGAAGTACAATCAACCACAAATACAAAGGAACAGTTTCACTTTGTCGGCGGCCTAAGCAACCCAAAATTCAAAGTTAACTTTCTCTCCAACCGACCGGACTCCTTGATTATTCAAAAGCGCCTTTCATTCTTAGCGGTAGGGCTCTTTTCATACTCCAAGTGTTACTACTGACGTGCAGTTGACCGTACCTACAAGGAGACGCCGTGTCGTAGAAGGTAACGTATCGAATACAAGAACCGACGGTGATCCCCGCGGGAGTGCTGAACAAACTCGATTTCTGTTCGGTTTCAGAGTAACATGCATCGCCACAACGATCAACGATGATGTAATAGTCTTGCTCCTATATTGTGAACTCTTTGGAGTAGATATTTTAGAAAGGTAGATTTAGGTTTACCTAATAAAATCGTAGTGAACTCAAAACTGTAGGTACCTAAATTGTACTAGGGGTGTTCAATAAAAAGTGATAATGAGTATGAAGCAGTTATATTTTATTTGTTATTATTTTATTTTTCGACATTTATTTATTTATTTTATTTGGGAAAACAAACAGTAGTATATTATGCATAGACAGAAAAATCTTAAAATTAAACTTAACAAATATACTACCCACAACATTTTCCACAGATTACTAATTATATAATAAAAACAAAAACAAGCTGTTAGCAAACGATAACTGTAGCAGGGCTACCTTATTGAAAAAGAAATTAAAAGAAGAAAAAAGACACAAACAATATTCCATATAAGATGTAACAACACAAAAAACAACAAAAAAACCATGAAAAAAATAAAAAAAATAATAATAAAAATCATGCGTGATGTACACACAGGATCCTATATAAATAGCCAATTAATAATTATACCTACATTGCGTAAAACCTATGGAGCCTACTGCCGTTGTTTTACTAATCCTAAGATTCCCTTCTTGAAAAAATCTTCATCTTGATCACGAAATAATGTACGGCGGCAATCACTTCCTCATTATTGCCATATTTGTGACCTCTCAGTTGTTCTTTTAACCGCCGGAACAGGTAGAAATCACTAGGCGCAAGGTCAGGCGAGTATGGTGGATGTTCCATCAATTCAAATCCAGCATCTTGGGTAGCAGTCATCGCAACTCGGGACTTGTGTGCGGGGGCGTTATCTTGGTGAAACAACACAACTTTAGCAAGTTTGCCGCGGCGATTTGCGCGTATTTCCTGACGCAGTTTTTTTTATTTGTTCTGCGTATAAGGGCTCCCCCCGTAATAGTGGCTCCATGATTGAGGTATTCAATCATTATCACCCCCTGGCTGTTCCAGAAAAGAGAGACCATAATCTTACCGGCGGATGGAATTGACGTTGGAGATGACGGCCTCTTCCAAGTCATGGACTGTTGTTTCGTTTCAGGATTATAATGGTGGAGCCATGTTTCATCCATAGTTACGAAGCGAGCCAAAAATCGGTCAGGATCTTGTTATAACAATTCCAAATTGATTTGAGAAATCCGCAGTCTTGTTTGTTTATGCTCGTCTGTAAGCATTCTAAGCACCCAGCGCGCTGATACTTTTTTCATGCCCAAATGTTCATGTATAATACTGTGGATACTTCCTATCGAAATCTTTAGTTCTTCAGCTACAAAACGAACAGTAACACGACGATCTGCCAAAACAATTTTTTCAACTTTTTTATCATTTGTTCGGTAACGGGCAAGGCCTATGTGAAACCCGTTCTTAAGGCCCTCCAGAAGCTGTTTGATTCCGTCATACTCGAGGGCAAAACGCCACAGGCATGGAACAGAGGTGTGGTGGTACTTTTATTTAAGAAGGGTTACAATGCCCTTCTTATGAATTATAGGCCCATCTCAGTTCTGAGCCATGTCTACAAGCTGTTCTCCAGTCATCACGAACCGTCTAGCGCGTAGGTTTGACGACTTCCAGCCTCCCGAACAGGCCGGGTTCCGTAAAAGCTTTAGCACAGTAGACCACATATATACGCTGCGGCAGTAAATACAGAAGACCGAAGAGTATAACCTGCCTCTATGTTTAGCGTTTGTGGACTACGGAAAAGCCTTCGATTCGATCGAGACATGGGCTGTACTGCAGTCCCTCCAACGGTGCCAGATCGACTATCTCTATCTCTGCTAGCTTCAGCGGATACGGTGTAATCTGTGGAACATAGTTTCAGCCTCTATCACAGCACGAAGATCGCTCTTTACTGCATAGGTGAGCCGAGTTCACGAGCAAATGTGAAGTAAGCAGGTGTGTTGCGATGCTTTGGTTATTGAAGTGTTCAATGCAAATCCGATGATTGGCAGAGCTTCTGACCATTGCTGATGGTGTCCTTCTACTAAGATCGCCAACTGGGTCTTGAGATCGCGATTTTTGCGCTCGACCGGGTTGGCCTTCGAATGGTAAAGTGGCACGAGACTCTGCTTCACACCAAGCGTGAACATTGCATGTTGCATGAGATGACATGCAACATACAACGTTCACGCATGCAATGTACCGATGGGCAACGAACTGTACGCCGTTATTGGATATGAGACATCGTGGAACACCAAAGCGTAAGAAAACCTCGTCAATTAGAACCTTAGCGCATGCTTCAGCTGTGGCTTCGGAGATGGCGAACAGCTCGACCCACTTGCTGGCTGTGTCTTCCACGATTAACACCCATCTCTCCCCATTAGGTCCTTTGGACAGTGGCCCGAAAAGGTCTACAGCTAGGACTTCGAAGCGCTGAGCGGGAACCGGAGTTTGTAAGAGTCTCGCACGTTTCTCTTTGGAAGGTTTGTAGCGTTGGCATTCTATGCAGGTTTTCAGGTACTCTGCTACATAACGTTGCATACCGGGAAAGTAAAATCTCTGGCTTATATGGTGCAGGGTTCGGTCCAGACCACCGTGACCTGAAGTAGCTGAGTCGTGACATTCGACGAGTACCAGGTTGCTTTGATTTACAGGAACGACAAGCTCCGGTTCTTCTGTCTCCGCTTCAGTATATCGGTATAGTATACCTCTGCACGTATGATAACCCCTCTCTAACCAACACGTAAGTTCTAATTCATCCTTGCCTTCCAGAGCCATCATGATCTTCGCCACTTCAGGGTCTGCGAGCTGATCTTCGCGAAGAGTAGCGGCATCCCAGCGCGGTGGGTCAACGAGCACCATGCAGACTCCACAGGAATCGCAAACCTCCTCCTCACACGGGGGATGACTGAGCGTATCAGCAACTACGTTTGGTTTCCCAGGAGTATAGTCGACTTGCAGATCAAAGGACTGTTTCATGGCCCATCGTATGAGACGTCAAGCAGGTGACTTCAAGGTAAGTAGCTATTTCAGGGGCTGATGCTCACCGCCGACACGTACTAGATGTCCATCAATGTACCCTCGGAACTTCTCGACTGCCCAGACGGTACCCAGGTAGTCGGTGCCCAGGTGGTAGAGTAGTTACGCTCCGCCGGCGTGAGGAGGCGACTGGCATACGCAATGGGTTTCTCTTCTCGCTGCGACTCCCCCGGGAGTAAGAGCCGCACCCAGTGCATAATTGCTAGCGTCAGTCCTGAGAACGAATGGCACATTATAATCTGGTTGAATAATAATCGGAGGTGAGGTAAGTAATTCTTTTTCTCTAAATCCCTTGATCTGTTCTTCACCTCACAGCCAGGATTGATCCTTACGCATTAGCATAGTCAGTGGCTGTGCAACTTGGGAGAAATTCGGCATGAACTTGCGAAACCATGAGCAACTCTGTATAAAGGATTTACATGCTTTACATTAGTTGGTTCCTTCATATCTAATATCGCCGTAACCTTATCTGGATCTGGGGACACTCCTTCTGAGGTGATAATGTGACCTAGGTATTTCACACTCTCTCAAGCAAATGTGCACTCGTTGCGATTTGCATGGAGATTGAAGGCAAGTAAGCGGTCGAAAACCACACGTAAGTCCTGAGTTGCTGGTGAAATGATCCAGATATCCATATCAGGTCATCAATGTAACCAAGGAGTGTCACCCCCTTAAGAGATGACGCAGAAAGAAATCGATTGATTAAATATTGAAACGTAGCGGGCGCATTACGCAGACCGAACGGCATACGGGTAAATTTGTGAACTCCAAATGGAGATATAAAGGCAGTTTTATCCTCATCACTTTGACTTGCCAGTACCCCGATCGGAGGTCAATAGTACTCATAAAATAGCTCTTACCAGTATGTTGAAGGAGGTCATCGATTACTGGTAGGGTACGAGTCACTCTTGGTGACGGCGTTCAGCTTACGATAAACCACGCAGAACCGGTAACTAACATCCTTCTTCGGTACCAAGAGAGCTGGTGCTGCCCATGGCGATTCACATTCCGTGATGATACCTTCGCGAAGCATCTTCTCTATCTCTGCTTCCATGATGGCTTTCTTATTCATATTCATATCTTTATTTGCATTCCATAATGTTGAAAGGTCTTACAATAATTGTAAGACCTTTAGCTAAGGTAGGTACAATTACGGACCCTGTAGGGCACAGCAAAAAGTAAATTATAAATAAATTCTAAAATTAATTCTAAAAATAATAATAATAAGAAACAAATTAAAATCAACAATTTTTAAATAATCATATCATTAACATTAATTAAGTAAATTTATTTTATTGAGATCAGTCATATGTTGTGGTACATTATAAATAATTATTTGGGTCAACATACTATATTTACCTATGCATAAAACAATGTATCTATCTGTGTGGTATGGTATGGGTCAACATACTATTATATCGTATTATACTATGCATATATCAATGTATTTATCTGTGGTGTCAAATCAAATTTTTGTCATGTATACATATATTCGTTTATTGTGTAGTATGCTTTCTCAGTTAATATTTGTTTGAGCTTATTTATAAATGTCGTATCGTTTTTTTTTTGTTTTGAGGATGGGAAATCATCAAATAACTTCTCCCGCTCTGGGTGGAGCAGGAGGGCGTGTCAGACTTTTACTGACTAAAACCCACCCGTGTTCCCTCAGTTGCCTGTGTGCCAGGGGCGACGGTATCTCTTTCAAACAACCCGCACCCCTGGCAGGCATCGGCCCTTGCGGACCCCACCAGTTCGGCGCACCAGGACACATGGCACGCCGTGACCACCCCAGGAACCAAGTAATATAAGGGCCCCAGACGAACCTGTGTCTGGCACCCTCGGTCCCCCTGCGACGGGTCAGCGCAGTGGCCTCGCCGCCTACCACTTTTCGGCCGCAGGGGATAGGGAGAGCGGCCAACGCTATACCAACACTCCTCTTCCCCTGCGGCCCCACCGCATCCGCCATCCCATCAAACGGTGGCGGCCCCGTCCAAGCCACGGAAGGGAAGAGCGCTACTCAGAAGTACCGGCACTCCTCCTCCGCCGCAGCCTGTAATCCTCAGCCGCGATGCCTCCCATTCGACATCGCGGCCCGCCTCAGTTGCGGTGCACCTCACCGCAACCTACTTTTTGCCCACTACGTCGTCGGCTTGGAGACAAAAGCCCTGACGAGCGGCCCCACCTTGGGGTTCCTCTTCGCTTCACCGTGGGAGCGGACCACGGCTACTGAGCACCCCCGCAACGACAATGCGGGAACCCACTGGAGGGGAATGTCGTATCGTTGGTTTCATCTTTTATTGCATCAGGTAGTTTATTAAACATTTTTATGGACATTACGTAAGGGCTGTTGGAATGTAGTTTCATGCGCAAAGAGGGTAACATTAACATATTTCTATATCTGACAGATCGGTCGGTATGTTTATCGCCGCGGGTTGTGAAAAAGTGTATGTATTTCCTAACAAATTTGCATATTTCCAGGATATAGGTCGATGGTAAGGTGAGTATTTTTTGTTTTATAAAAATGGGTTTACAGCTGTCGGTTTGTTCTATGTTGACTTTGAGCCGAATCAATTTCTTCCGGAGAATGAAAAGCGTAGGCGCGTCTGTGCTATTTCCCCACATTAAAATGCCATAGCTGAGCCTTGACCGTAGGCGTAGTATGTAGTGAGTGCAGTTTGTAAATCGGTAGGTTTTTTTACTTCTCGTAGTGCGTAGGTGAATTTTGATAATTTCGAACGTAATTTATTTATATGGGGCTTCCATGTAATGTGTGTGTCTATTTTGAGTCCTAATAATGTATAGTCGTTAACTACTTCAACTTTTGTGCCATTTATTGTGAAGTTTACTGCCAATGGGGATTTTTGCTGAGGGTAGAATGTCATTAGTTTGGTTTTTTTTATAATTAATCTCAAGATTGTGCTCATCCATCCATTTTGTTGTTTTATTTAAAATTATGTTTAGCTGTTCGTTAATATTACTATTTGATTGGCTTGGGACATTTTAATTTTATTAATATAGTGCTGTTTTTTGGATATTATCACCGACTGCTTTAGTATTTTTTCGTATTTTCTATAATATTTTTTGATGATTGGCTTGTCAGTCTTCATACTTATTTTTTTTATGATCTTTTATTTGTCCATGAGATCTTTATGCCTTTAGATAGCCAATATTTTTTATAAAGTGGTTTTTATTTTCGGTATAGTTTTGTTTAATAAATTAATTAATATGTCGTTAAAAACATTATAATTTTGATTTGCATCATTAGTGTCTTGAATGATATCTCGCCAGTTGACTGACTTTAATGCAGATTTAAATCTTTCAATGTTATTTTTGTTATATAGTCGTTTTTCAGTGTATCAAATGGTTTGCTTTGGTCGTTGCGGTATTTTAAATTTTATAATTGTACCGCAATGATCTGAAAACTCCAGTTCTTCTACATATGTATATAAATCTATGTTTTTAAAGTTTGTAAATATTAGGTCCAGGCAAATTGACGCTGTTTGTGTTATGTGTGTGGGCTGTTTTATGTGCTGTGTGTATTTGTACATATTCAGACATAAGGTCTAAGAGAGTGTTAACTTTGGAGTTATTTGTCAGTATATTAATGTTAAAGTCACCACCGATGACTACGTTTAGTTTTGTGTATTTATTGTTTATGTACGCTAGTATCTAATTAAGTCGGTTATAAAATATATTTTCCTCTCTTCTGTTCCAGTACATTGTTACTAAAAGCAAACCTTCGTTACATATTTCAATCGCACAAACTTCTAAGATATATTCGAGTGACATTTCGGTTATATCGGATCTTTCTATAAAGTCTTTGTGTTCTTCTAGTAGGATGCAAACTCCGCCACCTCCACGGTTCGACAGTAGGATGCTGCGATTCTGTAGCCGCTAAAGTCAATGATGCTTAGTTTATCTCTTGAGAGCCATGTTTCAGTAATACATATAGCCTGATATGCCTGGTTTTCGTTGACAAATGCTTCCATTATGTGTTGCTTATTAAATAGACTTTGGACGTTTTGAAATAAAATATTAAAATGTTGGTCTTGATTTGGTACCTAATTCTTTTGCTCATAAGTTCAATTACGATTGGTCGATTTCTATTTTTATAATATCTTCCGATCCTATTGGTATCCTCGATGTAGCCTAATAGGTCTATTCCTAAAATATCCCAAAAGATTGCTCTGATTCTTTCGTGTAGGTCTTGTTCAGGTTCTTTGTAGATTTCGGTAAGTCCATAAAACACAATTTTCATAAAATTATTCTCAGGTATACGTTGTAATAGAGGGGGGGTCTCAGAGTTTAATCTTTTTATTTCACTTTGGAGTATTTCGGTTTGTTTATTAAATTCTATTCGAATGTTAATTTTCTCTATATCAATCTTTCGTTGCTCGTTTTGTAAGAACAGAGCGCCTGTGTCTTGTTTTATGTCTTCCTTTCATTTTAAGATAGCTTTATTACTACTTAATTAAGGGGTTGAGGATACCTTTGTGATTTTTCCTAATTCAGTTAACAATGACACGTTACTCGGTATTGATTTCTTACGTAAAGTCGGTATTTTTATTAACGTTTCAAACAATACTTGGTTCACAGCTGATCGGCCTCAGGTCATTCACCCTAAGGGTTGAATGACCTGAGGCCGATCGAACGAAGTCACTTCTTTGGGTGCGCTTCCGCGGATGTCATACGTAATAATGAAGGTTCGATGCTGTCAATTTCAGAGAAGGAAAGTCTCGCCCAGCTGCTGCAACAGTATGAAGATATCTTCGCAGAAGAAGGAGAACCCACACCGTTCGCAGAGCATCGCATCAATTGTGGTGATCGCCCGCCGATTGCGGTGCCGCCATACCGACTCACTCCCGCCAAGATGACAACACTGATGCCAAGTAAACAAGTTCTCCTCCAAGCTAATTTAAAATAATAAATATAAAACTCGAAAGTAATTGGCTATAAAACATTATCACATTATAACCTTATTAATCCAGTGAAGCAATCACAGTTTGTTTGAACGTTACTTTGATTGATACCGGTCCGGTTTAGCTCGCTTATATTTTGATTTCGAGCATTTTACCAAGTTGAGTTCTATGGAAGTAGTCGATATTTATCGACTCGTGGAATTTTTGGACACTATCACTGGACAGAAATAAACTAGGCTGGTAATTTTTGTTTATGAATATTTCCCAAAAATTACTTATTGCTATTGGTTGTTCAATGCTCTCTACGTCGTACAAGTTTGAATCACTCTGATCGTTACGAGCAATTTTCGTGCGTGACATCTTGAAATCACCAGTTTCTTAAAATCTAAATGTGTTTCATCATACAACTTTCAGATGTTCGTGCGAGCCAACGAATACGTGAATGGCCTGGAGATGGGACCAAGTAAGAATAAACTGAACAAAGCGCATCGTCGAAACTTCGCCGTGGATGTAATGTTTCTGATGAGAGGAAACGCGAACACGAACCCTACGAAGGAAGAGAAGAATGACACTATGAAGGAGGATTTAAGAGACCTCACCAGATTTAGGGTGGTTGATAAAAAGCAGAAGCCGTTCTTCGAGCGTATACCTATATACCTTATCATGACCGACGAGTACAGGTAATTACCCAGGCTCAGGGGATGACGATGAGTAGTTCGGCCATGTCAGTATCACAGTGTAATGAGGATGAGTAGTTCGGCCATGTCGGTATCACAGTGTAATGAGGATGAGTAGTTCGGCCATGTCAGTATCACAGTGTAATGAGGATGAGTAGTTCGGCCATGTCAGTATCACAGTGTAATGAGGATGAGTAGTTCGGCCATGTCGGTATCACAGTGTAATGAGGATGAGTAGTTCGGCCATGTCGATATCACAGTGTAATGAGGATGAGTAGTTCGGCCATGTCAGTATCACAGTGTAATGAGGATGAGTAGTTCGGCCATGTCAGTATCACAGTGTAATGAGGATGAGTAGTTCGGCCATGTCGGTATCACAGTGTAATGAGGATGAGTAGTTCGGCCATGTCAGTATCACAGTGTAATGAGGATGAGTAGTTCGGCCATGTCGGTATCACAGTGTAATGAGGATGAGTAGTTCGGCCATGTCGGTATCACAGTGTAATGAGGATGAGTAGTTCGGCCATGTCGATATCACAGTGTAATGAGGATGAGTAGTTCGGCCATGTCAGTATCACAGTGTAATGAGGATGAGTAGTTCGGCCATGTCAGTATCACAGTGTAATGAGGATGAGTAGTTCGGCCATGTCAGTATCACAGTGTAATGAGGATGAGTAGTTCGGCCATGTCAGTATCACAGTGTAATGAGGATGAGTAGTTCGGCCATGTCGGTATCACAGTGTAATGAGGATGAGTAGTTCGGCCATGTCAGTATCACAGTGTAATGAGGATGAGTAGTTCGGCCATGTCGGTATCACAGTGTAATGAGGATGAGTAGTTCGGCCATGTCGGTATCACAGTGTAATGAGGATGAGTAGTTCGGCCATGTCGATATCACAGTGTAATGAGGATGAGTAGTTCGGCCATGTCAGTATCACAGTGTAATGAGGATGAGTAGTTCGGCCATGTCAGTATCACAGTGTAATGAGGATGAGTAGTTCGGCCATGTCGATATCACAGTGTAATGAGGATGAGTAGTTCGGCCATGTCAGTATCACAGTGTAATGAGGATGAGTAGTTCGGCCATGTCAGTATCACAGTGTAATGAGGATGAGTAGTTCGGCCATGTCAGTATCACAGTGTAATGAGGATGAGTAGTTCGGCCATGTCGGTATCACAGTGTAATGAGGATGAGTAGTTCGGCCATGTCGGTATCACAGTGTAATAAGGATGAGTAGTTCGGCCATGTCGGTATCACAGTGTAATGAGGATGAGTAGTTCGGCCATGTCGGTATCACAGTGTAATAAGGATGAGTAGTTCGGCCATGTCGGTATCACAGTGTAATGAGGATGAGTAGTTCGGCCATGTCGGTATCACAGTGTAATGAGGATGAGTAGTTCGGCCATGTCGGTATCACAGAGTAATGAGGATGAGTAGTTCGGCCATGTTGGTATCACAGTGTAATGAGGATGAGTAGTTCTGCCATGTCGGTATCACAGTGTAATGAGGATGAGTAGTTCGGCCATGTCGGTATCACAGTGTAATGAGGATGAGTAGTTCGGCCATGTCGGTATCACAGAGTAATGAGGATGAGTAGTTCGGCCATGTTGGTATCACAGTGTAATGAGGATGAGTAGTTCGGCCATGTCGGTATCACAGTGTAATGAGGATGAGTAGTTCGGCCATGTCGGTATCACAGTGTAATAAGGATGAGTAGTTCGGCCATGTCGGTATCACAGTGTAATGAGGATGAGTAGTTCGGCCATGTCGGTATCACAGTGTAATAAGGATGAGTAGTTCGGCCATGTCGGTATCACAGTGTAATGAGGATGAGTAGTTCGGCCATGTCGGTATCACAGTGTAATGAGGATGAGTAGTTCGGCCATGTCGGTATCACAGAGTAATGAGGATGAGTAGTTCGGCCATGTTGGTATCACAGTGTAATGAGGATGAGTAGTTCTGCCATGTCGGTATCACAGTGTAATGAGGATGAGTAGTTCGGCCATGTCGGTATCACAGTGTAATGAGGATGAGTAGTTCGGCCATGTCGGTATCACAGAGTAATGAGGATGAGTAGTTCGGCCATGTTGGTATCACAGTGTAATGAGGATGAGTAGTTCTGCCATGTCGGTATCACAGTGTAATGAGGATGAGTAGTTCGGCCATGTCGGTATCACAGTGTAATGAGGATGAGTAGTTCGGCCATGTTGGTATCACAGTGTAATGAGGATGAGTAGTTCGGCCATGTCGGTATCACAGTGTAATGAGGATGAGTAGTTCGGCCATGTCGGTGTCACAGTGTAATGAGGGTGAGTAGTTCGGCCATGTCGGTATCACAGTGTAATCCACGTCCATTCACTCTGCTTAGCAGTCCGTACAACAGAACAACAATGCAATAACAATGTATAAGTACAATTAAACAAAAACCAAAACAACCATTACAGAAAGATCTACAACGTCATGTCGGAGCGGGTGGAACGTTCAAGGCGCGACCCCTGCAACCACCAGCCCGAGGTGAAGCAGATGTGGCACGACCTGCTGCAGCACGCGCAGGCGACGCTGCGCAGTGCTGTGCAGCGCTGCGTCGAGGAATACCTGCGGGATACGCCCGAAGATCAGGAGGAACAGGTCTCTTGGTTATATTATAATAAGTCCCGTGTACGGTGTAACAGAGAGCGAGCCCATCGCCACCAACCAAGATTAATAAAAACTCCGGGCTACTGATAAAATCCTATTGGAAACACTTAGCACTACGAGGCGTGAATACCCTCATTACAAAAATAAATATTTTTCTTTCTTTCTTTCTAAGTGGCGCCAACGCTTGACACAATATCTCAAGACAGAGCTCAGCAAGGTGCGCGCCAACCAACTAAACATACTGTGTGACATCTACCAGTTGTGCTACAACGATTTCTTGAAATCACGCATTTCAAATAATACTGTAATGAAAGCTGTAATAAATGAAAATACATAAATCTTTACTACATCCCGCATCATCTATTTCTTACCACGATTTTTTTTTACCATTTTATAAACTTTTCCATGAATGTCAAGTAAAATTGTCATCGTATAATAAAACCGAAACGCCAACCCTTTGAAAGTAAACAATTATTTAATATCGTATTTCACAAACTGATTAATAACATTTTTACAGGAATTGGCGCACGTACTAACATTAATTAGGCGCAGTGGCCCGGGTTCGCTTCCTGAGTAATAAACAGTGATGAATCGCATGACTGTCAACACAGAACAGACAGAAACAGAAGGTCTACTGTTTTAAAATCCTTTTGGTTGCACCTAAATCATTGCTACGGTAACAGTGTTGAACAAAGTATAGTCACAGGTCGATCACGTTACTGGTATGATGTCTTTGTTTCGAAACTTGCGCGTCTGAGTATGTCTTCGCACTTCTTATCAAGATCTTCTGTTACTTTTAATTTGTTGTGTGTTTTAAGGGGTGGGCAGCGGTCGTGGCTTGTTAGTATGTCCGAAGAAATAGTGCCGTAGTTCAGTGAAAGTAATTGTGGTGCGGTAATTAGGCACACGACAACGCTGTGAACATTGTATTGTTGTATGAAGCCAGTCTGTTTTATAAAAGTCTGGCTGTATTACTTCTTGGCTTACTATGAAAGTTCACCGAATAAGACCATGCTACGGCGAGGTACGGTGCAACATTCAAATAAAAGATGCATGTAAAAATAGGTACTTCTAATTTATTAATAACTTACAAAATAATATCTTAACAAAACACTTTTGTTTATAACATCAATAATACATAATTTATTTAATCCTAAATAACAAATTCAACTTAAACTTAAGGAAGCCTTTAGAGAATAGGTACATTGATTAGCCGATGTAGTAGATTGTGATAATTATAATATAGTTATTAAAAAAAATAACTTTATAATTATCTTTCTTAATCCTATCTACTCAGTATGATCTACAAACTGCCATCAACTTAGTCATTATAACCATGAATAGACAAAAAAATCAACTTTTCTAATCTGGTATCTACGCGGAGTTCAATGACCACGACCAGCACAGCCCATAGGCCAGTTCTACTAAGTCCCTAGAACAAAAAATAATAATTCATGAGTGTAGTTTGCCATTTCCTAATTCTTTGTAACTTTTTGAAATTCTGGTTTTACGAGTTATAGACATGTGGATTGATTATGGATAACTGTGAGGAACTCAAAATACTCAGGCTCTTTCTCACCTTTTCAAATAGGTTATACATAATACTGACAGTAATACATCGGGGGCACGGCAGTGCCCCCGCCAAGTCGAGCGCGAAGCAAACACTGCCGTACCATCCTTTACTGGAACAATTTCGCCGCATTTTCAGGCCCCTATTTGAGAACCTCTGGATAAAACCAGAACGCAGAAATTTTCGTCATCCAGTAAGCTATAATCACATACTTAAAATCCAAAATTTCAAGTCTGTAGGTCATTTAGTTCCGAAGTTAAGCGAAAGCAAAGTTTTGCATTTATGACACTCACTCACTCATGATCATCAGAATAGAACTAGTACTTCCCATAAACTCAGTGAGCTGAAATTTGGTACAGAGTTAGGGTTTAATGGCCACATAAAGGGAAAACTATAAAAACTAGGATAATCGAAGATCTGGAGTACCTGGTGACCCTGAATAGAAAACACAAGAGCCCAACCAAACTATTAGAGATCGACATACCGCCTTTACAAAAAATATTCAACTTTGTGGGCCGGTTCATTTGATGTCAAAAATCGAAGGTCTGAAGTATCTGATGAAGAACCCTCAGCTGGTCTCAGCTGTATTAGAGATATGGTAATGCCCCCTTCTGCTATTGGTACATAAAAAAATCGACTGTCATTGCAAAACTCCAGCGTAGTGGGACATCTTCTAATTTAATTTAATCTAGCCTATATCGTCCCACTGCTGGGCGAATGCCTCCCCTTCTGCTTTTAATACGCATATAAATAAAAATAAAGGAAAACTCTGGATAAGACTAGACTGGCTTTTATACTTATACTTACAAGTTTACAAGAAGAAATAGTCGAACGATAAACTTTAATCTACTCGAACATTACACAAATTAAATAAACAAATTACATTAAAATATTAATTTCACTCAAAATTTGGTCAAAATATAATGCATTGGACTAAGAGTGGCGGTGATACCCGCGCACGTCGCTAGATAGCGCTGACTGTATTTTAAAACGCGCTTACGTTTGTAAATAAATCAATATGCCCACGTTTCTACAAAAAGAAGTGAAATCCCACCAAAAACATTCTGTAAAAAACTAGCCAAGTCTCGATGGAGCTGCTTGTTTATCTCTAAAAAGTAATGAAATCTAGACAAAGTCGTGCACAAGTCTAAGGGGCCTTACTACGATTTCTTTATTATTATAGTTAATGTTTTGTGACTTGGCCGTTGAAGGGTACACAAGGGTACAAAACCAGGTGCTCCATGACACCATTGCACCAATCTGTCGCCAAAACCACTACCCATTGACGATGGAAAATTGCCACTTAGAAAACGTTGATTCAATAACCAGTCAATTGTAGGCTTGATATAGCTGTATATTTCAATAATACTTATGTTTAAGCGAGCCTGTAACAAACAGTATGAAATAATCATTGATAGAAGTCCGTCTGTACGTCTATTTTATGTTAGATCGGTGGTCGATTTGACGCTCCAAAAAGAAGAGAGCAGAAGTCAGCATTGTCAATGCTGAATGCATGTGTTGCACAATCAACAACAGCCTAAAATGAGACACTAGCGTCCAATTACCAATACCAGTATGGGCTATTATCTCGCTTAACAAACATAGGTAGTTACAACAGATATAACATTACGTGTGAACAAAATTGTCTTGTACCCACTAACGTTTATAGAACGACTTTGCCTAGATTTCATTACTTTTTAGAGATAAACAAGCAGCTCCATCGAGACTTGGCTAGTTTTTTACAGAATGTTTTTGGTGGGATAATACTGACAGTAAATACTACACTACGAGTACAGCTCCAAGAAGTTGTGGTGGAACCTTCGGATACTGTCCATCATATACTGGAACTCCTCGCGAGGATGCAGGATGGTAGTACGGAAGTGGAAGGTGCCTGGCAGCTGACCGAACCCAGTGCCCGGAATCACACACACTCCTGAAAACAAAAGATCTTTATAGTAGAGGAGTTACAAAGTTTTCAACACGCTTCATATGTTTACTTGGCGAATCATGCGCATCCTCAGCTAATGTGGTAACAGGTTGCTTTTAGAAAACCTCAAAACATGATACAATCATAATTGGTGTATAAATTGGTGTAGGAAAATTATGTCAAATCATACCTCCGTTTTTTTTTAAATACGTTCAAAGGAATTGAGAACCTCCTTTTGTTTGAAGCCATTTAAAAAAAAACGATATCATGACATTTGCAGACGTATTGTAAATCTTAAAGTGGGATTTTACAAAATATAACAACAATATAACATAATGGTAAACTTGTTTGTCTTATTAACAAGACGAAATCAACCGAACTGCAACACATGAAAGTCCTGACCAAGTTCAGCTCAACCTACAAACAAACACACCTACACACACGATAGTCCACAAGTTAAAGCAGGAAGTCTCAAGTTATGCACCACAAGTTGGAGCTCGCACAACTTGTAGTTATTAAGTATGCAACTTGGAGTTACAACACATTACTGGGAGCCGCTTACCTTGCAACGCTAATTAATAAGTGTGAGCCATTAGTGAAGGGCTTGGGGAACTTAAACACCTCATATGTTTCCTTGGAGCGTCGTGGGGACTGTTAAGGTTTTATAGTAGGTCTGTGTTGACATCAGAGTTGACAATGCAGGACGTGGTGGAAGAAATTGTTTTTTTATTTGGTTGGGAAATCATCAAATAACTTCTCCCACTCTGGGTGGAGCGGGAGGGCGTATCAGACTTTTACTGTTTAAAACCCACCCGTGTTCCTTCAGTTGCCTGTGTGTCAAGGGCCCACAGTATATCTTTCGAACAACCCGCACCCCTGGTTTAGTTAACTTTGAAAGGGTCGCTGATGAAATACGTATAAATAATATGTGCTAAATAGATTTGCTACACAATAAAAAATATTGGCCTGTTTGAACAAGTCTGACTACAAGTACAGGTTGGCGAATCCGAAGGTATAAAACTTTAAATTAAAATATTTTAATTAGAAGCAAAAATTTCAAAAGTTTCAACTTTGTTTTGTGCTACAGGATTTCTGGCTCTCCCTTGTGTGAAGTTTTCTAGGGCTAACTGATTGATTTTATTGTCGGTCGCAGTAACAGCAGCACTTGTCTTGTATTGCTCCTTCAAGGCTCAAGCTCATTCGCTGTGACCAAAAAAGGAATAGTTACTTGTTGGACTAAAATTAGGTAGTTTTTCAATGCATGAACGAACTTCAGGAATATTTTTAACAAATTATGGATATCAAGGAACCGAAAAATTTGCCGTCAATTGAAAATGTTGGCCAAAAAAAGTTGTATACATCCGATTTGACAACAGAATTAGCATCAGCTGAATCTATGCTTACAGAATACTCAATAACAACAGACAGAGGAAGCGATAAGTCATTCTCCGAAGACTTTCTGGACCTATGTTAAAAGTAAAAGACGCCAATACCAGTAGAGTAGTCAATACCCAAAAACAATTATTTTAAATGAGTAAACATTTGAGTCAGGTCACGAAAGTACAGCATTAAATAAATACTTTCAAAATGTTTTCGTCAGCCCGTCCACGCACTCTGCTGCAGCTACGAGTACTCCTAATGAACTGACCGGCTCAGCTAATGTCCTATCTAACCTCTCTATCACCAAAGACACCGTACTTATAGCCTTGCGTTAGATACAACAAAAGGACCCGGTAACGATGGATTACCTCCTATATTCTTGCACAATTGCACTGATAGTTTAGCACATCCTATAGCTTTATTATTTTGAAAGTCTTTAGCCGTGTGCTTCTGTCCCTCCCTCTGGAAAACAGATCATATAGTGCCAGTGTATAAGAAGGTGCCCAAGATGGAAATAAAAAAATATCGTCCAATATCTATTCTTAACACACTTATCAAGGTTTTGGAGAAAATCATCTATAATAATATATATTCCAATCATCTCAAACGGTATAGGCCAGAGCCAACACGGATTCGTTAGGAGACGGTCCACAGCATCTAACTTAGCCCACTGATTTAGCCACGTTTTGTGAATATGTCTATGGCATATTATGGAAGCCGGTGCTCAGGTTGACGTGATTTACGTAGCTTCACCTGTGGCCGTGTGTACATACTTGTATAAGTTTTTTCTTTTTTTTCTTTCGCCACTTTCTGGTTAACCTAGCTTTATCAATGCCGTAAAACTCTGTTATTGGCTTAAGAGATAATTGTGAACTTCTCGCTATCACTGAGCAGTGTATGCAGACTGTAAGATGCTAGTAACTTTGACGCAACTGCTGTTCATTGATAGTGAGGTGAATAATTGAACATTCATATAAATTAATTATAAGCTGTTGAGTTTCCAAATAAATAAATAATAAATAGACAAACATTAACCACAATGTTTGTCTTATTTATACAGGGTGTAAAAGAAACCCTATTGCTATCCTTAAGCAATAAAGATAACAGCTGGTATAGAATCACTAGGCATACATAGTTTCAGCTCAAAATAAAATACTCTAAGAATTGATACCAAATTTTCGTGTTACCGCACTACGTAGGTCAATAACTTTCCACGTTATTTGTAAATATCACGAGAAATCTCTTCAAAGTAATGTGTTTATTGCAATTTGAAAAGTTCGGTTTCTGGTATCAATGTATTAAAAATTCTCATAACTTCCGAACACGTAGAGATAGGATTAAAAACCCTTCCAATATCGTTTGATATCATCCAAAGAAGCCGTGTCCTTGGTATGTATATATACCCTTTCCGTTATACGTTGTAGAAAGTCAATAAGTATTTTCATATTACCTGTCACTTCAAGTAGTCGTAGACAGTAGAACTCGTCGGGACTCAGGCCGAGGTCCTTGGCCGCTGCCTGCGCCGCCTCCGGGATGTCTACGCGCGGGTACGCGAACATTGCACCCTGGGGAACAGCAAACATATATTCATTAGATAAACGGAAACGGAAAAAAATCTACTGTGTAACATCTAAGCATATTTGAATTGCATAGACAGAATCGCTGTTAACAAAACCAATCCTGTAAGACGATACAAAAGCCAATTCAATAGTAAAGTTTTTACTAGACTTGTTAGAAAGTTCTTGCTATGCTACAAAATGTTCTGCACATTCATCCACTCACATCAATAGGGTTGCAGAAGTATCCGGGGATGGAGTTGAAAGTCTCGTAAGCGGTTTTTGTGCGCTCGGCGAGCACCTGCTGGATCTCGTTCAGCTCACGAGTGAACTGAGGGTGAGAGGGTTCACCGGGAGACGGGGGCTTCATCTGGGAAATGGGAGATTGGCTTGATAAATTTATCATCTTTAAATCAAGATTAGGGTAATATTAAAAATAATTGTACATTTCAACTTGCTGAAATGTCTATGATAGTTTCTATCGAAATAATGCGTATCTTTCATTAAATAAGTTATGGTACGTAAGCATAAATAATTAGGGATGAATTATATGAATTTCAAAGCATAATAAAGCATATAGATTTTTAAATGCATATTTTTGATTAAGGATATATAATTTTTCTACCATGTAAATAATGATGTCCTCGGAGTCTTGTGCGTTACAAAAGAGTCTCTAGATTTTTACTTGCTACATAACTCACTAATTCAAGCTAAAAATAAACTTCAGTATTATTCAGCCTGCCTAGATTCTGCATTTTTTTTCAATAATGTAGAAATATAATAATTAACTTAATATCAAATTTGCGTCCACGATTTTTGACATTTTTGTTATTATATTTTGTAACACCAATATTTAGTCGTTTTTAAAATGATGAATTGGCAGCACTGTGTCTTTTGTTAGCAGCCAATTAGGTAGCGCTAAATAGTGACAGTCAGTCATATTCCGACGTGCATTTTTCTGAGTGCAGTGTGATTATGCCAGTGGTGAATTTTTTCAACAATTACACGTTCCTTTTGTACGCTGGTCTGATTATTAAACGATAAGTTGTTGATTTACTATTTTATTATTTCAAAATTGTTTTACTCTTGCCCGAATCAAAAGTAAACAACAATTTTAGCTAAGGAGTTTTATTCATTTTTATTTCGTTTGAGATTATATTCACACGTGTTTTATATTCCTTTTCGTTAAAATTTGTAACAAATATTTGTCACGTAACAAAAATGAGTTAACAAATAGGAAGTAAAGGTGATTTTATACTGCTGAAAAATACGTCACATGTTTATTTTGGTTAGAAATTATTCAAGCAATGCTTTCACCTTACCTACTAGGAATATTAGTAGATGAAGGGAAAGTATTACCTGAATATAGTATATTTTATAACGAGGGACTAAACGAAGCCATAATATACCAGAGGTGGTTTGACTCCCCAGCGGGCGAGGGAGTCAATGAAACCGAGGGTATATTAAGTTGGCGTTTAGTCTCGAGGTGCAAACTGTACTTTTCCCTTGAGTGCGAGAAAAATAGTCAATTTAGTACAAAAACATGTACTTACCTAATAAATATAACTTAATAAAATAAAAATGACAATATCTATTAGGTATGTCTTTTGCTCTTTGCTCGACGTCAAACTCTCCACCAAGGAACATAATATACCACAACTGTCACTGGACATTCTTAATAAATTTATTTAAAGCCGAACAAATTTACACTCGACAAAAATTCAAGGACAGACGCTTAAAGTTGTAGGAGTTCATTTAGAAAAAAAATGTTTTTCCCATGGGCAACTCTATGCGGCATGCTCACGTGAATCAAGTCCGCAAAATCTTTATGTTTTGGCAAACGATGGGTAAAAAAACGTAGTTAAAAAAACGTACTTAAATAAACTCATATTAATAGTTATACCTTATGTACTTATACTTAAATAATTTAATAAGCTCTTTGCCGTGAAACACTGCAAATAGGTCATTAAAGTATTTATAAGTATGTGTCTTATTTGTAAAATAATTAGCCTAAATAATTAAAGATGCTACCCAAAGACACTATTCCACGCGGACGAAGTCGCGGGCACAGCTAGTATCCTATAACTTCTATTTTGAAAAGTGGTGACCTACTACACCTGAAAATATAAAAAAAAACAAAGACGAAAAGTAAAAAGTCATACAAAAGCGGCTTAGGGAGGAAATGCATGTCGATAAACCCCGACAAGGCACTGGAAATAGTAATGACGGAAACACAGCTCGGATTTTTTTTCAAAACTATTCTTGCTCTGCAGACATAGAACTTACCTAGATATAGAATCTAGCTACCTTAGACATAGAACCTACAAGTTTAGACGTAGAAATAATAAAATGAATGTACTTAATACTACAAAGTATGTCATCTGGAATGGCTATTGATTCAAGATGGTTCGGTGAATACGCATATAGTACAGCCCAACTGACGTAAATATTTATAATTTGTATTATATGCCTTCCTCCGTATATTGAATTCTTATCTTACTTATATAATATACGGAGAACAAACCATTGAGTACTATGTTATTTTACGTATTGGACAGTTATTCGGAGACGCTCAAGAACCCCGAAATAATCATTACAAAAAGTTGAAACTTTATCATTCTAGAAAGTGTTCAAGAGCGGCTACAAATGAAGAGGTGTTCCATACCTTATTGTACACTTCTGATCCATATCAAGCTTGAGAAATACCTCAGAAACAATATCGAAAGAACTTTTAAATGAAGCCAAGGTCCTTCTTGCTGTCAAAGAAAATCTGTAGGAGGTTGCTGAATTTTGTATATTTTTTTTCTATTACTAGTTATTTTAATTCCAAATTAAAGTAAATTACAAAAAAATAGACAATTTTTTTCTTATGGAATACATGCATGTTTTAAAATTAATTACTGCACAGAATTTTCAAAATCAAATCTACATATTTCCATTAAACCCTATACATCCAAGTATATGTGTGCAAAATTACAGCTCAATTAGGTTTGAAACAACTGAGATACGGAGTTTTGAGACGAAACATATGCGATTTTCCCATAGTGCGTCGCCGGCATGTTGATTCAGATCGAGCTTCTTGGGTAGGTTCAAATGTTTTCTTAGCTCTTTTCTATGCCGTTGCTTCGCTATGTACTGTGTTCTTGTTTTCATAGTTGTCTTCTGAATTTTCGCTGCTATCAGTTTCTGGTTTTTTGTAGATATCGCTAGCTGCTTTCTTGATCTTGTTTCTGTCTCCAACCATGTACTTCCAAAACGTGATTCCCATGTCGAAATATTTCAACTATTGTTTTAGGTTGTCGTTCCATGTGTAAATAGGTCGTCCGACCTTCTTAGATTTAGCCTTATGCTGCATTGCTGCATGCAATACGAGTGGTTTATCCCGTCTGAAAACGTGTGCTAAGTAGCACTTCCTGTGGTTCTTGAATCGTTTTATTACGGTTTTTCCGTCAAGATTTGGTGCATTTTCTTACTTCTTGGTTTATTCCTGGCGAGGTTAATCAAGTCTCTCATGGTAACTCGTTTATATCTTCTGACTCTTGATCTATTCGCCTTGGTGAGAGTCGATACTTTTAAGCCATAGATCATACCAGGTACGGTAACCATTCGAAACAAAAGTCTAGCTAACTTCCAGTCCATCTTTGAGTTTAGTATGAACGGTAGTAATGATTTGGCGTTTCTCGTGGCTTGTTGGCATCGTTTTCTAGTTGTGCTTTTTCTGCTTAATACGGATGTTATGTATGTGCCTACATAGGTATTTGATTTCGTCCACTGTTGGTATACTTATTCCATTGAGGTTTTTTTCTCAGGTCACAGGTCTTTTCCCATGCCTACCTCGAGGTAGATGACATCGCGTCTGTATCCTTTTACTGTTAACTAGTTCAATTTTGGCTTACTTTCTTAATAGAATTGCATGACCCCGGTGTGGGTTACCCGCTTTTCTTGAGGGATGCCATTCGTAGTATGTGGAGATGTATGTTCCTGAGTTCATCCCTGTTTCCTGTAGGTTGGCTATATGAATGCCGCTACGTGAAGGTATAGCGTCTATTTGATTTTCTTTCTTTGGCTGGTGTCGAGGCGCCGCGAACGTTTCAAGTTGCAATGCACCGGTCTGGGCAAGTGTGCTTGCTAGGGAGAGGTTGGATTTCTAAGTGTTGTGTATCCAGTTTCATTCACGAATACGTCTGATAATGGTGTGAATAGTGTTGATTCTTGATGTTTACACGGTGTTAATGAGTTAACTTATTGGGGGCTGTTTGTTAGAGGCTGGGGTTTCGTGGGCTTTTCTTGCTCTCGTGGCTCTCGTGTGTTGTACCGATTACTTAAACTTTTGGTATGTTGTGGTGTTTTAACGTTCTACTTAGGATGTGGCTGTTGGCGGGTATTGGTTCACCAATAGGTGAATACACCTGTGCGTTTCTGTGCGCATGCACGTTTACAAGATAGTATTCGAACACAACTTCTATCTTCGCCTCCCCAGAATGTTACATTAAATTGTGCGGTTATTTATTTAGCTATCCTTTGTTCCTTGAAGAGAATGCTGTTGGGGACAAAATCATGTACATTATTTAGCAGTGCTAGGCGAATTCTATCATCATGTCGATGTTCCAAGACATACGCGGCGAGGTCTTGACGAATATTTCATGATCAAATGATAGGCCCAGTTAATTATTATTTTATTTGGCGAGCACTGAAAAAAACAATTGTGAACACTTTTGTTTGTATGGCAACGCAGACACGTGCAAATTAAGGGGCTCACTTGTCCCTTTTTTTGTTGATCTGTAGAATAAAACCGGGCGATGCGAACTTAAGAGTTAAGGGTTCCTTTTTTCGTACACTTCAGCACACGTGAGCATTCTAACCGACTCAAATTCCGGTAACTGCGACCCTACAATGCCACAAAAATGTAATCTTTGATTGCGATACCGTGTTTCGTGCTAGAATTATTATTCTAGCACGAAACACATAATTAGTTAATCCCGCCCCATTAGCCAGTGTTAGCACACTGGCCCACAACGATCGCCTGAGATGCCTCACGTTGGTTGGGCGCCCGGCAAAGCAAGGCCAGTCACACGAAGCTTCAGCAAATAAATCCCTGAAATATTAAGAAAGATCTCACCGGGTTCTCGCCAGGGCACATGCGACCACTCTCGGCGGCGGCCCAACTATTAAGTTTTTAATAAAAACAACGTGCTAGCTTTAGCAAACGAACACAATGAAGAAAAAGGGTTTATTCCATAGAGCAGAATATAGACTATAACTAACTAATCATAAACATTATTGTCCATGACATTTATTACATACTTATGTAGTAGATGGCAGCACATAGGTTATCATATTTTAATACAATAATAACACCACCACTTATTAAAATAAACAAAACAATATAGATAAAACAAGTTAATTAATCAACAAACTTTCTCAATACCTAACTTTTTCAAAAAATTATAATGTTTTAGTCTACCTAAGCCTTTTGTAAACAGATCAGCTGGAATTTCAGCTGTTTCTAAATATTTTAAATTTACAATCATATTTTTTATGCAATCTTTAGAAAAATGGTAGCGAACGTAAATAATGTGTATCACAAAAGAACGAAACACATAGGTGTTTCTTCTTTTGTGATACACATTATTTACTGATAACTTGAGAGCGCCTTCATTATCGTTATATAAAGTTATAGGGTTTTTATCACTAGTTATTTCATTTAATAAATAACGTAAGTATATCGCTTCTCTACAAGCTTCTGTAATTCCCATGAATTCAGCCTCTGTACTGGACAAGGCAACAGTTCTCTGTTTCCTTGTTTCCCATGAGATAACAGATCCAGTTAGTACAAAACATATCCCAGTATACGATTTTCTATCAATCACATTATTAGCCCAATCGGCATCAACAAAACCCTGTAACCGTGAATTACCATTCTTTGAATATTTTAAACCAAAATCTTTAGTTTTCTTAAGATATTTTAGTACACGTTTGGCATAACACCATGTTGTTTGATGAAAACAGTTATTGAATTGGCTTAGAAAACTAACAGAGAAAGCAATATCTGGCCTGGTCAATACTGCCAAATACATGAGACTACCAATGAGTTGCTGGTAAGGATATTTACTATATATTATATTACATATATATTCTATATATTCTCTACTTTGATCATATTTAATTTTGTCTCAATGGGTGTATCTACAGTTTTACAATCTATCATTTCAAATTTGTATAGTAATTGCTCAACATATTTTCTTTGACTTAAAGTTAAACAACCATTTTTTAATCAATTTTTACAGTCATTCCAAGACATTGTTTTACTTCTCCTAAGTCTTTTATTTTGAAATGTGATGACAATATACTTTTTAATTTATTAGTTTCAATATTATCATAACTAAATATGAAAAAATCATCTACATAGATTGTCACAATTGTTGTTTTACCATTATTATTTTTAGTATACAAGCAAGGTTCAATTTTAGAACGTACATAACTAATATTAACAATGATTTCATCGACTTTCATATACCATGCCCTTGAAGACTGTTTCAACCCATAGATGGCTTTATTTAATTTTAAGACTTTTCCATCACAACCTGGAATTGAGAAACACTCTGGTTTCTGCATATAAACAGTTTCGTCAAGGTCGCCGTTAAGGAAAGCCGTTGTAACATCCAAGTGAGTAATATCTAAGTCTAACTGCACTGACAATGCAAACAATGTCCTTAATTAAGGTTTCTACATAGTCAACACCATGCTTTTCCATGAAACCTTTTGCTATTAGCCGTGCACGAAATCTCACCTTATTTTCATTATCGTACTTCTTCTTTAGAACCCACTTACACTTTACTATGGTAACGTGTTTTGGAGTATCCACTAAGTTCCTTGCACAATTATCTTCAAAGCACTGAAGTTCTTCTTGAATGGCTTTTAACTATTGTTCTTTTTCAGCTCCATTCAATGCTTCCTGTACAGATAAACCATTAGCAACATCAAATGCATCTTCACCAGTACATGCATACCATCCATATCGATTTGGCTCTCTCCTTACTTTAGTTGGTCTCTCCACATGTACTTCTTCAATTGAATCTGCATCTTCATAGTCACTTGGGACATATGTGCTATCAGAATCATCAATATGATCTTCTGCTACAGTATCCTCCTTTACAGGTATTTCCACCATTGAATCCAAGCTCTCTTCATTATTCTTCACGGTTTCCTGCACCGTTACGGGTATTTCAGATTTCTTAACATCTTCCATTATTATTACATCCCTGCTAGTTATCACTTGCTTTGTCCTGAGATTAAAAAGACGATAACCTTTGACATCTTCTGGATATCTAACTAAAATATGTTTTTCTATTTTTGTATCCCACTTTAGTCTTTTTTCTTTGGCTACATGCACCATTACCACGCTTCCAAATATCCTTAAATGATTGATGTCTGGAACAGTGCCTGTCCACATCTCATATGGTGTTTTATCATTTAGGGATGACTTCACAATTCTATTTTGTAAATATACGGCTGTATTTGTAGCCTCAGCCCAGAATTGTTTACTAAGACCAGAATCATAAATAAGGCACTTAGATTTTTCAATTACAGTCCTGTTGTAACGCTCAGCTAAACCATTTTGTTCTGGTGTGTATGGATTAGATTTTTTATGTATTATTCCAGTTTTGCTCAAATATTCGTCAAATCCTTTGTTGCAGAATTCTTTACCATTGTCACTGCGTAGGATCTTGATTGTGTGATTTAACTGATTTTCCACAATTGACTTGTATCATTGGAAATAAACAAATGCTTCACTCTTTTTTTCAAGAAATAAATGTAAGTCATTCGACTGTAATCATCGATAAATAATATGAAGTATCTTGATCCACCAATAGATATATTTTCCATTGGGCCACAAATGTCAGTATGGATCACACTAAGTAATTCAGTACTTCTTGAGCCTATGTGATTAAAGGGAAGACGAGACTGCTTACCTTCGCAGCAAACTGTACATGATAACTTGGTAATATCAGATTTTTCATCTAGTTCCATACCTCGAACTGCACTTGGCATTTTATTCATGTACTTGCTGTTCACATGTCCCAACCTGCGATGCCATGTATATGCCGACACCGCCGATGCAGCCAACACCGTTTTAGGCATTCGTAGCTTATATACTCCATTAACCAGCGAAGCCATGGCTACTAAGTCGCCATTTTGATTGTATACACTGCAACCACTCGCTGTGAATGACACTTTATTACCGTTTCTTATAAGTTGACTGACAGACAACAAGTTTGTGGTTAACTCTGGAACACATAAGACGCCGGTAACTAGTACCTCGTACTCACATTCGTCGGTTTTTGTCACGATGTTACATTACCAGTACACAAGACTTGTACCTTAGTGTCATTTGCAACAATAATTTCTTTGTTTTCTAAATAAGATGCATTTGTAATCCAATTTTCATTTGCAGTGAGATGTGTACTAGCGCCCGAGTCAATATACCACTCATTTCTGTTGAATTCTCCACTTAAGAATACAACACTGAACGCGTTTGTTTGTTTTCTTGACATATTTTTGATGTTTGTTGGATTATTTGCTTTATTTGGGCACTGACTTAGATAATGTCCGAATTGTTTACATTTGTAACACTTTACGTTCGATTTATTATCATTTCCGCCATCTTTGCTAGGGTTGGACTTGCTGGCCATAGTTTTATTTTTATTTTTATTTTGCCACTTCTGCGAACTAACAAATGCACTATTTACTTCATTACCATCCGTAACTTCCGTTTCCTCCATGTCCATTAGCTTTGATTTAATGGCGTCCGTTGTTATAGGTATCCCGGAATGCTCAATAGCCATTATCATGGGAGAAAATTTTACTCTCAATCCTGCTAGCAACAGGCTTCCAATCCATTCATCGCTTATATTGAACCCGGTTCCACTAAGTTTTTGACCTGTTTCCACCATATGCGCCACGTAAGCTGTCATAGAGCTGCAGTTTACCAATCTAATCGAAATCAGATTACGTAGCAAACTTATACGCCTTGTAAACCCGGAGTCGTCGAATAAGGTTCTTAGTCTGGTCCACAATTCCTTTGACGTACTTAAATTTTTTATATGTATGTAAAATGACGAGTCAATGGTCAATATTAATTTAGCTTTAGTCCTCGCGTTGTCGGAGGTTTCTACTTGCTTCCCAGCAACTGGCTTTATACAATGCAGCATGTTCTCCAGGATCAGAAAATTCTTCGCAGCGAAGCACCACTCATTGTAGTCTTCGCGCCCTTTCAACTTCCGTACGTTGATTAAATAGTTTGTCGACATTTCTTGACAGATAACTATTAATATTCAACACTGACCTGGTGCGATCTAAACTAACAACTTTTCTAGTTAATCTGGGTCTGGGCCCATAACCTATTAAGTTTTTTAATAAAAACAACATGCTAGCTTTAGCAAATGAACACAATGAAGAAAAAGGGTTTATTCCTTAAAGCAAAATCAAAATCAAAATATTTTATTTCACATAAGCCTGCATGGGCACTTATGAAACGTCAGAAGCTAGGTGCACGGTTCCAATTTGTCGCTTCCTATGGAGAAGAGCCGGCAAGAAACTCCACGGTTACTCTTTTAAAAATAATTGGCTTTTACAATGTTTTCAAATTACAGTGATAATAGGTATGGGAGGACAGTGCAGGCCAGTCAATAAGTACCAGGTACTTAGAGGAATGAAAATACAGAATAGAAAAACGTCTACAAATCAAGTCTCTAAGACCTACAACGTTCTCTCATTCACAATAATATGTAAAACAATCTACCTATATAAAATGAATCTATTTGAACCAAGTGACATGATTTCGATGAAAATCACTAATAATAAATAGTAGTAAAATTGATGTATAATGTCAAATAATGACGAGAATATGTCAGATATTGTAAAAATAATAATAAAAAGAATACAAATAAAAAAGCAGAATATATGTAGACTATAACTAACTAATCGTAAAAATTATTGTCCATGACATTTATTACATACTTATATAGTAGATGGCAGCACATAGGTTATCATATTTTAATACAATAATAACGCCAACTAAGAGTTTTTGGCGGGATCGCGTTGGAACATGTCGCACGATTTTTCATTTTCATTAAATTTAGTGAAATAGCGAATTAAATTGTACAATTTTGGTAGTGAATTATTCAATTTAGTTACGTGCGAGTGCACAAGTGTAGTGAAGGTGAAAATAAGTGACTAATGTGGACTTTTCGTGTTCCCCCAAAAACTCCTACTAGGTTGTTGTAAAGTTACTACCGCTTTACACTAACTTTGATTTGACTAACTAAGTTGACCATGATTGTTTCGTAACTTCGTGCCCGATGTCGGGGCATTTACTTGATCGAAAAGAAAAATTACTTGACACTGGCTAAATGCACAAACCTTGCGAAGCCAAAACCAAAAAAAAAAACACCAACTAACAATCCGAATTTTATTCTAAGAAATATTAAAAGCTACGAAAGCTTCTAAGGAGTTGTAGACTGCAAACACTTCGTGAGTTCGGGAATCCGCTGGATGCGGAAGCACAGGATAATAAGTGTTTGTGAGGATGATTGGGAGAGGCCCGTGTACAGCAGTGGACGTTTTTCGACTAAATGGTGATGGTGTGGATGATGATGCAATAGTAATATGTCTACTAGTGAGTACTGACCACACAGTCCAGTATGCACTGCCCCAGTACCGTGGGGCACTGCATGACGGCGCGCGCAGTGCTGAAGGCGGAGCGCACGTGCGGCGCCAGGCGGGCAAGCTCGACGTACCCCGCGCGCAGCCCGCACTCGGCCGCCCAGCCCTTGGAAGCCGTCACGAAGCTGGCCAGCTCCATGCTGGAGTAGGGGGCGCCCATCTCGTGCATCACCTGAAGAAGAAACATCATTCATTAGGTACAACCTAACCACTTTATTCCAAATACATTTTGATATTAATGAGTCGCACAAAATATAATTGCTTTCATGAAATCGAGTTTCTAACACACCGATGTGTAACAGACACTCTACTTCTTAATAGCTTAATCAAGTCTTGATCGGTCAATCTCATCTCAAATCCCATTTAAGCCGCTGCTGTGTGTGTGTGTGTGTTTAAACGCCAGTAATCGATCTCTTTGGCATGAGATTTGAACTGAATATCGATCGTAAATACAATTTTCCTTAAACCATAGAGAAAAACCTGTAATTGATACGGGAGGTCGGGAATTATAACTACTCTCTAAGTGAATAAACGATTATGATTGCTATTATAATGAGTATCTTAAAAGTTCAATGACTACATAAAATCCTGCCATTCTCAAAAGATCCCAATCCTTCTTAGTTCTCACCTTCTTGAAGGAGTAGAAAGGCTTGCATACAACATTCTCCTGGTACACCTCGTCCGCCATCAGGAACAGGTTGTGTTCGTACGCGAACTTCACGATCTCCTCCATGTTCTGCCGAGTCAGCACCTGCAACCCAAGGAGTGGTTAATAAGTAATGCATCAGAATTGCAAAGAAAACAGATTGCAACAAGCTGACGTCGTTTCCCCTGTCTCATCATAGGCAGCATGCAGAGTCTTAAGAAGAAAAACTGCGTCTTAAGAATTCTAAAGCGACGTGGTGTAGGAAAAAAATAGCCCTATGGTTGGCATTTACACTGATTCTGGTCTATTTTTTATGCGACTTAAGTATACAATTTAACAATCTGTAGTTCTAATAACTGTGACTGCATAATCCTGACTATCAAAATGTACTAAAAGTTATGTAAAACCTATCATCATCGTCGCCACAAACCGTAAATCAATACTTTATATTTGTCGCGCTTCATGTCTTCATATTGTATTTATTGTCGCAATCGTCTGGCTTTGGAATAGTTTCCAATATTTGCAGTGGCGGCGGGCGATGGTCGATCAAATTGTGCGCGAATCTTCTGAATGCCGGCTGATTAATACATGTCGCCCACAAACTGCCGCCGCACGGATATTTTATGAATATCGGCCAAATATAGTTTGCACGACTATTTTTCGGTTTTTCAATTTGTACCGTATTATGCTGTTTCAATAGAAATATGATGAGAAATAGTTCACATGCGAATATATTTTTTGTGTTTAAATTCCTGATTAGTTTCTTTCTCGAAGATTTACCACGTGTCGTTTTTACACGCTTTATATTAGCTTCACTTGTATGTTTGTTTGTATGTTTGTATGTAACCGACTCCTTTGAGCGCGATTTTGACCCACTTTAAACGGTCAGATTTCATTGAAACTTTGTAAACTTGTCGAGGACCGATGACAATTCAATAATAAAAAAAAAAATTGAGAAAAAAAAAACACGTTTTTGTAGTTAGCAGAACTAAAAAATTGAAAATAAATAATAGTTTAAAAAACTAAAACACACGCTTTAAAAACCAAACTAAAAAAGGAGAAAATAATTTAATTCAATTAAAAAGCGTGGGGTGCTTAATATTAATTGATTATAAAAATACCTCAAAAAGCACCCCACGCTTTTTGATTGAATTAAATTATTTTCTCCTTTTTTAGTTTGGTTTTTAAAGCATGTTTTTTAGTTTTTTAAACTATTATTTTTTATATGGCAAAGGACTCAGATGAGATAAGGACAAGAGGACGATGACTCAGTCACACATCAAACTAAATGTCCTAAGTGACTGAGTTCTTAATTAAAAAAAAAAACAACTATAATTATCATAATTGCATCTGATGATAAAAACAAGGATATAGTCATTATTCTTTTTAAAATAAACGTCATTTATAATCATCATCTTTTCAGAAAATACAATGCACAAGCGACCCAAACATCCATTACTTCCTCATATCTCACCTGCCCCGTGGGGTTCCCAGGGTTGATGACGACGATCGCCCTGACGTGGCAGTCCTCGCTGGCCTGCCGCCAGCACCTCTCCAGCTCACTGGCCTGCAGCGCCCACTCGTGTTCCTCATCCAAATAGTAGTTCGCTTGGCGCAGACCCAGCTCCGACAACGTGCCAGAGAACAGCGGGTATTGAGGGATCGGGATCATTACCGCTGGGGACAGAATAGAAGGTTGGGTTAGAACTACTCGTTGACGAATGAATAACGTCACGACTCCATCAGAGGTTTGGTGTACACCCAAATTTCGCCAGTTATGCAGTTAAAATCCCATGTAATCGATGGCGAGCCCATAGCCATTCATCCGGGAGCAATACAGAATCCGTGCTGCTCCAAATGGAAGTACTCAATTATCGGGGAAAGTGTTCCCGAGCTGGGAATTGAACCCAGGAAACCACTTTTAGCAGTCAGTCGCGTGTATGACCCAAATGGCAGTCATTTACATTCATGCACTTGAAACCGGAACACAATAATACTAATTGGCAGGAACCGATGACACCTGCATGATTGGACAGTATGGATCTAGTGTCAATCAATAACAATCAACCTATCACTCACTCTGTAATATAGGCCTCATTTCACATTTAAAATACATTCATAGTTGTTAAACATCCAGTTAGTATAATATAACACAAGCCAACACAATCTATTGACATGAATAAAACAGAACTGCATAAAATGGCACTGCACTGTTCTGTTCAGGGATACTAATTCTAAAATAGATTACTTTTGTTATCCTCACATTCAGTATTATAAACCGCTATACCCTTTTACTATTCCCCTAGAGTATCCACAAAGGGTGGTTGAGTTTTCTTGTGTCAATACAATAAGGTATTTTATTAAAAGAGTGTCATGGCGTATAAGTACGACTAGTAATTTATTTCTAAAAAATGTCACGTTTACTGGAAACTTCCCGGATTCACGTTCACGTGCACATTCATTTATCTTTGATGTATATAGTGACATTTTTTGTGAAACATTGCTGTGACCCAGTTTATTTTATTAATTGGTTTATTACAAGCCAGAATTAAATCGAAACCAAGCTTTTGATGAGGTTTTGGGAAAAAACAGGTCCCACGTAACGTTGTTACATGTGACTGAAGTACATTTGCACCTGACTAAGTAGATATGGCAACAAGCGGCGATCTGCAATATCAGTCTACGCAGTGTGGTCATGCTGATACTGGTTATTTCCACTTTTGAAACCCCTTACTTACCGGCAAAGAAATTGTGCAGCAATCACATGTAAGTAGGGACTTAAATCTTACCTCATTATTAATAAATTAACTTTTTCAGTAATTACGAGGAAACTAAGCAAGATATCGATCAATAAACTCTTTGTTATCACAGTTGTGGTGTCAGAGAGGGACGACATACAAGGAACAGGATATTTTGTAAGCTGCAGTGAGCGTTTTATAGAGATCATGTTAAATAAATAATAAATACATTCCCATCATGATGTGACGTACCTACGACCAGATGCTATATGCGGCCGATGCCGTGTATACGAAATGTCACCCTAAATAAACTTCAAGCTTCGTCAATCAATATACCTGGTGGTTTCTCGTCCACATTTTCAACCAGCATGGTGAGCACGGCTTTGATGACGTCAGAGGCGCCAGAGCCCAGGTACACGTCGTCGGGGCTGGCTGGCACTCCATCACGAGCCTCCATGTACTGCGCCACGCGAGTGCGGACGATACTGAGACCGGGCGATGGGGAATATGCTCCTACGGAACCCTTGCTGGGAACAAGAAGTGAAATGGTGAGAAAGCATTGGAGAGACTCGGTTTTGGTAGTTAGTCACTGTGTAAAACAACTAGCGTAAAATAAACAATATTATATTCTATTCTTATACGACAAATCAACGTATTTTGTATTTACCCCAACACTATATCACAGGCACTGGTAACGAAACCCGAGAAAATAAATCATCAAGTGAAGGCTTGATAGGTTAATTTTCAAACTATTCTAAATGATATTCTAATGACACACAATATTAGGTACTTACTTAAATCATAGTTATCAATAAGTGTCCGATGGAGATAATTATATCACCGTTAAGGCTTCTTCAGACAGGCGCGACGCGACACTTGTAGAATCATTTCCATGAAGTTTTCATAAAAAATGTTCTACGAGAGTCACCTCGCGCTTGTTTATGAGAGCCTTTACGGTCAGACGTCACATCTTACACGTCTTGTATTGATTAAAGATAGCATATCCTGATGTAGCAATCACTGATAATATCCATACCATTAACCCCGGTTCCTCCACAGATATCAAGCGTGTACATTAATGTAATGTCGTCGCATCCAGGTGACGACGGTCTAATAAATGTCCGCTTCATATAGCTGACAGATAGCGGCGCACGCCACTTTGTTAATGCTGAGATTAATTTAACATGACATTGATTCGTCTAAATATGAAATTTTATTTTTATAGTTATTTCAGTGAAACATATCCATCAAATTACATTTTAATCCTGCAAAAAAATTACCAATTCGTTCTCACAAACAGGAGAAAAAAAATTAAAAGTAGATTAAGAGTATTAAAAACGAATTAAAACGTACCGCTTTAACACAGATTCCATTTCACACAATCCAATGAGAAACAATATAATTTCGCGTCCAGTATAGAATCTGTCTGTTATTTTGAGCATCAATATCAATTTGGATTTGAAACGCTAATGCGACCGGCTGCCATAAACGTCGAGCGAATCAATCTAAATCGAATATGGATGTCAATCAATCAATCATTGGAATCAATCAGTGCAGGTAGCGCGTATTAGCATAGTGATGTGTCAGAGAAATGTGTAGTTTGGGTAATGATCTGTGTATATTATGTGATTAGGAAACCATTAGCGGACGTCTCTGCTGATTAAGGACTAAGGTGTGTTTACATGAGGATTTATTCTCTCGGGGATGGTTTACCTATATTTTAGTGGCACGTTGATTTGTGCTGAATAAAATGTAGACCAACGCTTTGTAATAATAAATACGGCTCGCTAAGAGAGCAAAGTAAGGAATAATGCCAATTGTTCCTAAAGTAAAACCTTATTCATTTAAAAAGAAATACCTACGCTAGTTAAACCCTCCAAGAATTCTACATCATTTTATTCCACAGTCAATTAACTAAACTTCTTAGTACTTAGTCGTTTCGGTTGCCTACTTAGTCTGACCTTCTAGGCAGTCTGGGTGCGAAAGGTAAACCTAATTTAAAGCTACCACGAATGCTAAATCCAAATTCAAAGCATTAATTTCAAAGGCCGTAAATATGTAAACATTATTAAATACTAGCTCGATGTTCAATCAACCGGGTACGTAGGTGCTGTACCGACATGTGCTATGTACTCACGTGCAGTCCTTCAGTATCTCCTGTGCTCTCTGACGCACATCCTCCGGCACGTCTGCTGAGCTGATCAGCTTGGGGCAAGCCGCCACCGCGACCACCTAGTACAAACATATCTTTATTTAGTCATACGCACTAACCAAGGTTTTATAAAGTCTGTTTACACGGGTAAGTTAGAAGAATCAATCAACAAACAGCCCGTCGCAGCCCACCGCTGCACGCGTACCATCAACACATCTTTAACTACTCTACAAACCATGGACATGTCTTAATTATCTATCTCACAGTGACATTATTGACATCGTGCTGTAGCAATGTTTGATTTATCTGTCATTTTATCTTTCGTTTCTTTCATTTCTACGGTGGCCACGTATTGCGTGCTGGATATACGCGATTTTGATTCTTTGACCTTCAAATTTAGTTCGTCACTCTCACTCTAAGGTTGCCTATCCACGATCTCCACTGGAGGATTTATGTTGAAAGCATCTATATAAATATTGTTCAGCATAATTATAGTACAAATTGGCAGTTTCCCTTTTCCCCATGCCTTAGTTATAGTTTAGTAAAACCCCGTATCTCATTGTGATCCCGTTTGCGTACAAGCCGCCTCTCAATTCCTGTATGTTAATACAATCATTAAATCCGAATTCCGATCCCATCGCATCTACATGCGGAACCCTTTCTATTTCCTATAAAAATGCGTTCACACCACAAATACTCGCTAAACATGTATCCTCCACCACCACCACCTCTAACAACAATTTTTGTCCCAATATATTGACTCGAATTATGAGATGTGGCTTATCCGTGTGAAAGATTATAATATGTCTGGGGGTGGCTACCAAGATGATGAAAATTGAGAAGTATAAAAGAAAAAGACACGATGCTCCGACTCCAAATTAATTGTGATAGGGGAAGAGAATGATAATAATGATGTTAATGAAGGTAGATATTGTTTATCATTTTCGCACATGCTTTAGTACTGTGAGTGTATTACATTTCAATGAATGAACCAATATTCTACGAGAATGTCGCTTGCTAATTTTGCTCAGTGTTTGTATATTTTTTGTCCCTGATTGTGCTCATTACACAATCCTTACCCAATACACCGGCAGCCCTTTAAACCAATTAACTGCTACTAACGGTTGCCTGTGCGTTACGCAAGAGGGACAGGTTGCCCACGTCCACGAGTGGGCGACGCGTGAGGTAGGTTGGGCATGGCCCTTTGCTTAAGATTTAATATTAATTAAACGGTTCTGTAGGTTGACAGATAATTGCTTGGAAAATGTGGAACGGATGTCGTGTCGAAATCAACATTGTTGCTTTTGCGGGCCAAGGTCCTGGCCCGCGAAGAGTCGCTGGAGACTCTGAACAGATACCCGTGGGGACGCCCCTACAAAACGGTGCGGAATAAAATCCGCCCGTGGGCTCCCCCTTTGACGCAGTGTCCGGCTCGTGCAGGACGTGGTGAGCGCTCTGTTCCCTTCGCAAGGGGAACATGCTCCCCCGCCCATAGCTCCGCCTCCTTCAGTGCCCGATGCGGCTCACACCGACGACGACGACGATGCTCCAGAGGTGACTGAGGTAGAGTTGAGAGTGGCGGTACGTAGGATGAATGCCAAGAGTACCGCCCCAGGACCCGACGGCTTGCCTGGAAAAGCCTGGGTTCTGGCCTTGGAGGCTCTTGGGCCTCAACTAAGAGGGCTCCTAAGCGCATGTTTGGAGGAGGGCCAGTTCCCACTTCACTGGAAGACGGTGAAACTGGTCCTCATTAAGAAGCCGGGGCGCCCCGCGGACTCTCCGTCCGCTTACTGGCCCATCATGCTGCTCGACGAGGTGGGCAAGCTCTTTGAAAGAGTAATTGCAGACCGCCTCGTCGAGCGGCTGGTGCGGGTGGGACCGGATTTAGCGGAGAGCCAGTTTGGTTTCCGCAGGGGGCGCTCCACGGTGGACGCCATCATGCGCGTGCGAGCCCTCATGACGGGGGATGCTATGGACCGGGGTGGGGACGTCTTGGCGGTGTCTCTAGACATCGCCAATGCCTTCAACACCCTGCCCTGGAGTAGCATCAGGGAGGCACTCCGGTATCACCGGATGCCGACCTACCTCTGTCATGTGGCCGAGGCCTACTTGACGGACAGGGCCGTCATCTACCCCAGTCACCAAGGAGAGTGGAACCGGCGAGAGATGTCGTGCGGTGTCCCAAAGGGATCGGTCCTGGGGCCGCATCTGAGGGACATCGGGTACGACTGGGTGCTGCGCGCCGACCTCCCTAGCGGCGTCAGCGTAGTTTGCTACGCTGGCGACACGCTGGTCCTGGTGCAAGGGAGATCGTACCAGGCGGCGGCCGACTTAGCGACACACGGGGTTGCGACAATCGTGGATAGGATCCGGCAACTGGGACTCGAGGTGGCCTTGCACAAGTCCGAGGCCATGTGGTTTCACGGTCCTCGGAATGCGCCACCGGCGGGTTCCCAGATAACGGCCGGACGGGTTCACATCGGCGTCGAGTCGACGATGAAGTACTTGGGACTCGTCCTTGACAGCCGGTAGAACTTCGCGGAGAATTGCCGACGTTTGGCTCCCAGACTGGAGCGGGCCGGAGCTGCCTTGAAGCGGCTCGTGCCCAATCTAGGGGGGCAAAATGCCTCCTACCGGAGGCTCTACTTGGGGGTCGTGCGGTCCATGGTCCTATACGGGGCGCCGGTGTGGGTGCCTACATTGAGGCGCCCACCAGCCCGAAAGCTGATGGCGTCCCATAGGGTCATGGCCATTCGGATGATCCGGGTATACCGCACGATCTCCGGTGAAGCGGCGGGCCTCCGTGCCGGATTACCGCCACGGGATCTGGAGGAAAAGGTCCTCGCGTACATTTTAACAGCTCTTGCAGGACGGCTAAGTTCAGCAACTTATGCTGTGAGAAAAATCCGCCAATTCACATAATGTAGAAACCGCGAGGCTAGTCTATTTCAGTTACTTTCATAGTATCATGTCTTACGGTATTTTACTATGGGGACGGGCTGCAGATATCGAGTCTATTTTTATTCTGCAGAAAAGAGCTATTAGAGCATTAGAGGGCCTCCGTAGGCGGGAATCTCTAAGAGAACTGTTCAAAGTAATTAATATCATGACGGTACCTTGTCAATATATCTATGAGAACATCATGTACGTCAGGAAAAATCTAAATCTTTTCAGTAAAAGAGGTGAAAGACACACCATTAGGACTAGAAATAGGGACCAATTAGTTCAACCAGGCTTCAGACTGGCTAAAGTAAATTCATCCTTCATGGTACCGTTTAAAATTTTAAAATAAAATACCTCCCCACATACTCCAACTGAATGAAACGAAATTTAAATCTTGTATAAAACGCACACAATGCAGCCATGCTTATTATAAGTTGGGGGATTACATCGCTGACAAAAATACTTGGCTAAACGTTGCTTGTCCTGCTCCACAAGGTACCTTAAACTAAATTGAATAGCATTTGTAAACATAGTTGGAGCTGCTGAAGACTGTAAAAGCTAGATACATTTGCATTGTATAAATTCAAACTTTTAGTATTGTATAATTGCATAGGATATGTGTGAGCACTATGTCCTTACTATATAGCTAACATTTACAGGGTACGTCTTTCATTGACTTGAAAGTGCCCTGGCAGCTGAGAGTATGTCATGCTCACTCAAATGTCTCGCTGGTGGTGGCGTGTGTGTTGGATCATTAAGTTCCCTTCAAAATGGTTGAGCTGAATGGTGCTGATCCATACGTCATGTTCGTGAACGGGCGCCGCCAGTAGGGACTGGTCATCTCTTAGCTCCCACGGTTATTTTAATTTCTAAATTGTTATTTTATTTTTGTTTTAATTACGGACGCTTTTAATGTGTACGTCTTTTTACATCGTTCTCACATTGATAATTTCAACATAATGATGTAACCAACTGTTTGTAATAATATCATGATTTTAAAAGAGTGTCCATGGAGTTTCTTGCCCGTTCTTCTCCTTAGTTACCTACGCTTTGGAATGGGCAACTTCAGCTTCATCTTTCTACCTCACCGACCTTGACAATTCAAAAGTGCCTGTAATTGGTTTATTTGAAATAAATGCTTTGAGTTGAGTTGAGAGTTGAGTTGGGAGTGGCGCGAGGAGGCCAAACTCCACTGCCGCGAGAAATCGCGGCACAGCGGACAGAGCTCCGGCGGGATCTCATGGCGACATGGAGAGTGCGATTGTCGCAACCCAGTACTGGGCACGCCACGATAGCGGCGGTAAGTCCCCTCTTTGAGGAGTGGCTTGAGAGGCGGCATGGCGTCCTCAATTTCCGCCTGACGCAGGTCCTCACCGGACACGGTTGTTTCGGGAGGTTCCTGTTTCGCATAAGGCGGGAGGATTCGCCCGGGTGTTTCCATTGCAAAGATCGCCCTGAGGACACGGTGGAGCATACGGAGGAGGTCTGCCCGGCTTGGGCGGAGCACCGCCGTGTCCTCGTGGAAGCGATCGGCAGCGGCGAACTCTCGCGTCCGGGCCTGGCCCAGGCCATGGTACGGAGCGAGAGTGCATGTTTAGCCGTCACCTCCTTCTGCGAAGCAGTAATGCTTGCGAAGAGGGAGGCGGCGCACGTGAGGGAGAGGCAGTATATGCGCCCTCACGGCTGTAGTCACCGCGGGAGACGCCCTGGGCGTCGGGAATCCCAGGCTGATTCCCGGCCACCGTAGGCGCGGGCTTGCGGACGGCGAGTAATGGGTAGCTCACTGTCCGGTAAGGACCAAGCCCGGGTCGACGGCGCATTGTGTTTCACGCGCGCCTCAAAGAGATGTCAGCACCAACTGGTGGAGTCCGCAAGGGCCGATGCCTGCCAAGGGTGCGGGTTGTTCGAAAGAGATACCGCGACCCCTGGCACACAGGCAACTGAGGGAACACGGGTGGGTTTTAGTCAGTAAAAGTCTGACACGCCCTCCTGCTCCACCCAGAGCGGGAGAAGTTATTTGATGATTATCTATTAAAAAAAAAAAAAAACCATTGTTGCTTTCTAAATGTTTGTGAATGTCTCATTAACATCCTTGAATAGTTTTCTTCAAGTGTCTGTAATGATTTTCTTAAAATAATATTTAAGTATAGACTTATTTTCACAAGCGACAGATGGCGCTAGTGGTCACAGGAACTTTATACATCCGTTTTAAGCATTCATGTTTAGAATATCGGTAATAATGTATATTTATTTTGTATAATTATTAAATCATATTGTTTAAATTTAACAGGTTAAAGTATTTACATTAAGTCATAAGCCCTAATGTATTTTAATTAGTCAAATGATTGTTTGTAATGTATACTCTGCTCTGATTAGTCGAATAGCCGGCCGAGAATTGACTTCCGTTTAAAGTGGGGAAACATTCAGTGGGGTTACCGATTTGCTAAAAGAGTCAGTCGATTTGGATGCATCAAGCCGTAAGCATATCTGACGGATCTGTGCTACTTTTGTTATGTTTATAAAATACTAATTAAATAGTAAGTGATTGTTATTTACCTGATCACTGTAAAAAAGTGAATAAACATTATTCATATTGGATTGAGGTGTATGAATTATTATATGTCCAAAGTTTATTTTCGTCTAAAAGATTAATCAGCTAACCAGACTGACCTGTCTGATGAAGGTGATGGGTTTCTGTCCCAGGGCGTGGCAGTCTCCGATGTTCGCGCGAACTACCCGGTCGAAGAGCTTCGGTACACTCTGTGAAGGAAAATATTTTATTAAATAATTAGTATAAAGTACTGGTACATACTCCTGTAGTTTAAAAAATAAGTATGGTTGGCTGTATTTTGAAAAGGCAAAATACTTTTAACAGTAGTATTACTTAAGTCCACTCAAGCAAGCAGTGAAGCTACTGCTAATGTTGAGTCACCTGAGAGAAACTTTATTCGTCTCGGAACCTTATCGTGGAGGTTTTAAATCCAACGTGAGGAAAATAATGACACCAGTAAGTTAGTTTGACAGAAGCCGTGGAAAAACAATGGGAATATAAATTAGAGTGAAGATCAACCCCCTGAGCCCCGCGGGAGTCGTGAGAGGCAGCGCACGAATTATACCGATGGGACTGAATTAATATGGTGGTAATTACTCTCAGGGAAAGTCGTACGGTTACGTGAGTTGGGAAGATTTCCGACGAACTTACTGGAGGTAGTCGTTTAGGATGGTATTCTGTAGGCCGCAGTTTCGATCGATATAGATAATTGTTATAGACAGTACAGCCCAAAAATATTATTTACAAGTACAGACAGCAATAAGATATTGTTTCAAATTAGAGATTCTACTTAGTTGAGTGGGATTTATATTGGTAATTCTTAGCAAAGGAGAATTCCTTAATAGGTTCGGATCCGACTGGTTCACATGATTGTGTACCAAAAATAAAATAACCGTCAAGCACCGCTGGTGTACCATTGCTATGAATTAGTAGCTTCGTGGTGTCAGTAATGACGCATTAGAGTCGTATTATGATAGTATTATTTATATTTCACAAGAATCACTGTTTCGCGCGTAAAATACGCGAGTTCGTGGGTACTAAATTATCTAATAATGGCTGTAATCTTTGTCGTGAGAAAAGAGTACTCAATCACAGAGCTCATTGAAATTAATGTGATATCAATGTCTGGGGTTATTTGCTGTAACAGATTTTATAATAGATTAGGATACGGATTAAGTAATATCAACATTAATACTTTTCCTTATAAAGGAAAAAAATAACTTTAATTTCGGAAGTCGGTGTCTTTGGAGCTGTATTTGAATTTTTTGTCACCGCCTTCCGAAATTAAAGTTATTTTTCACTTTGTAGTGTTTTTTTGGAAGTCGGTTGTTTTTTTTTTTGGAAAAAGTTTTTATTTTTCACTTTTTAGTGGTTCACATGTGCTTACCCCTTCACAGCATACCGGCGTGATGTTATGTTATGAAGTGGTGTAAGCAATAGACAGACATGAGATTTCAGCAATCCCAGTCCATTTACTATCATTTATTGAGGAGTTCCGTTGCCTATCTCGAAAGTTCTTCATCAGATCTTCACCAAATTTAAATGAGACCACTACGAGAAAGTATTCTTCCAAAAAAATAGCTAAATCGCTTCGTGTGCCTATAAAATTAGAAGATTTCTCTCTATTTCTCCAGGATCCCATCATCAGACCCTGACTTGATGACCATGGGACCACCTGAGAAGTATACCCTTTCAAACAAAAAAAACAAAATCCAAATCGGTCCAGCCATCTTCGAGTAATCGGGGAACATACATAAAAAAAAGGTTCCGACGAATTGATAACCTCCTCCTTTTTGAAGTCGGTTAAAAACCACGTAACATGAATAAACAAAGGCAACTTATCAATTATGGGTTTTCCACAAACAGTCGAGCCAGTGCAAAATTATTCTAACAAATTATTTACTGTTTATGCGGAGAATTCTGCTTTGCGTGGAGTTGACCACCCAGTCATTGGTCAAGACGTGATGATGCACTTATTTTTGTCAAGAACGTATGTTTACGTTTATTCCACCAATTGATAATTATTATACCACTAGTGAAAGTTGATAGTACGTTATATGCGTCAACGTGCGATATTGGGGAGTTGAATAGTACTAAGAAATAGTTGATAATAGAAGAGACACAATATAATATGCTAATGATAATTGCAGCCAACTGCGATTGTGACTGATAAACCTAAGTTCAATGCAACTCGTTACTTACTTTTTGACTAGGATTTATCTAAACGTGAGGTAAACGATAATAACACGTCATAATGATAGTCTGATCCAAGGATGTTCGTGTGTGTACAGCACGCACGACTATTGTGTGTATGTAATACGTATTATGTATGTTACAATGTACAACCCTTGTATGATGCTATTGTTACCAATGATCCTTATTGTGTTGCCATCGCGAAATGCGCTCACACTATCATTATGCGGCAGAAGAAAAGACGTGGTCATATCAAACCTTTTATGGGCTGACAATTCGCATTACTACGCAATTTTCATTAATCCCATGGTAATAGGTCTTCCATTAAATGTAATTATACGGAAAGAAGCGCCTAAAATTTTGAAGATTCACGTGCGTCACCCTAGATACCGTCGGCACTTTCGTAACTAAACTATCGGGAGTTTAGTTATCAAAGTGACGACGCGACGGTACCTACGACATTTTCTAGACAGCAGCTGTTATCAAGAACAAAATTGGAACATTCATTCATGAATGCTTGAATGAATCTCCATTATTATCATATTATTATAATTATCTGCAGATTATATCTGTCCGAAATTTTAATTATCTTGTACCACGAATAATCTAAATGATAAATCCACAGTGAATCATTTTTCCGCAAATCTCATTATCATTAAAATGGGGCAAATTCTCGGAAGCGCTCTGTCCATCAATTATCTTTACATTATACACATTTTATATATTTTTATCTGCTGGAAGTTCATATCCAATGACATTGAGTGAGAGGGAGAGGTGCACTTGTGGATCTTTGAACTACTGTCACAGATAAACTGCAAACACCAAGGTAAAACTAATTCTCCGTTACCTACCTTATAGTTCGAGGTGCACATTTTTCAGGATAGAACAGTGATCTGCTTAAAGTTCGTTCAGGCTAATGAAACCAGATATTTGCAATCATTCCCTAAGTAATGAATATAAGAAAATAAACGTATTATTGAGCGACATTTACATAAGTAAATATTTTTGTAGGTAAATGTACTCATTTTAATAACTTATAAGTTATAACTAATCTTATACTTGTAACTTAAGTGGTTATTACAGTGGTATCCAATTTGTAGAAATTCTACTTGGGAACACTCTAATTAGGAAGTTGGAAGCTAGTGATCACACTATGCTAAATTAAATTCTAAATCGGACAGACTTACTACTCGTAGTCATGAAGTAGAATTACATTGGGTTGCAACAATTTAGGAAGTAGTGCGGTCGGGACCTTTCAATGGTACTAAATAGGATCCAATTGTTTGACTACATCATTGATACTTCGATTACATCTTTCGATTTTCTAATTGGATTTCCTACAAATTGAATAGTGTAATAAGCGCTTTTTAATTATATTAGTAAAGAGCAGCGCACCGTCCCTCCAGCCACTCCTTCGAACGATCCTCTTACGCACGGGCGTTACATTAATTCCACCTTCATACATTTTATTAACTTAACTTAATTCCATTAGCCTTGATCTCAACCTTTCGAAATATGAACTATTCTTAGCGGACACTACTGACAGACATCTTACACTTCGTAAATTTAATGCAATAACTCCAGTCAAAAAATCTAAATTATTGAAAATAGTCCTCTTTGTCTCCTTGGGTCTCCAATCTTTGAGAATTCCTTTCCCGCTTTTATTGAGGAAAAAACACAAAATTTCAACGACGTTTCGGAAAGATTGTTCCAAATTAATATGCATTCGGCCATCACCTTAATTGGTTACTGCTGTTTCGGATCAAAATGAACCTATTTTCTTCGCGCTTCATTTATGGAAGTACACTCACCTTTTAGACACAATGGAATACGCACGCAGTATCCCTAGTCGATTTTAATTTCTCAACAAAAGTGTTGGTGTCAAAAAATATTAGTTTGTCACTATAGCAATTAGCTAATAAATGCATATATTATGGTTATTTAGGATATGTATATTATGACTTTGCCTACTTGACAAGTGCTCAAAGTAAGGAAAAGCTCACAATATTATTTTGAGAACCTCCTCCTTTTTGAAGTCGGTTAAAAATATAGTTTTTTGAATCAATAATATTCAGAATAAAAATACAAGGACCAAATATTATACAGGATAAGTTTTTATCCAGTGCCGTAAAACGCGGTAACTTTGCCAACTATGCCCAAATTTGCCTATTTCGTTTCAATTACACTATCTCCCGTTTGCTTACTTTTTTGTCGTTTTCTACCATTTTGTAGGAACTATTAGTTATTAGGGCATCATATTTTTCATTTTTTATAATGCTAACTCCATTGATACTCTGTCAGTTGCGTGAAGAATACCGGTGCGAGTGGGTGGATTTTTTTGGCCTTCTGTAACTTTTGCTATTCTAGCTACAGTAACGGTGTTTTCGCGAGGGAATAACATCCCAAGGTAAGAAAATACTGTCTTTTTTCCGTATTATTTGATATTTTAATGAAAAGTACTAGAATTCATCAAAATAACTTAGTAGGCAATGTTGCGCACTGTTTTGGAAACTTGAGTGACACAACTTTGCCTGGGTCTAGGGTTGGCACAAGTCAGATTCAATCAATTATATATTTGAATATGATTTAATTCAGTCTTTATTATATGTTCCCACTGATGTGCAAAGACTTCTCCGACGTTTAAACAGAATACATTTTTTTTTGTAGTTTCGAGGGTGAAGTTGTTGACTTTGACAAAGCGATTTTAGCGGTTTTTGTGCCGCAGTTATTCAAGTTAGTCTTATTTCTATTGCAGCTATATGAAAAAATGGGAAACAATAAAAAACGGAGCAGGAGAAAACCAGGAGCTTGTCATTATGCTGATTACTCAGAGGAAATGTTAGACATAGCAGCAGATCTAAACAAAGTTATTTCATTTTATGAAGTGGAAAACCAGTTTGGAATCCGTCGTCGGACCGTCAACAAATCCAATAACCTTCATAACAAATCAGTTGGTCGGCCCACAGAGTTATCCACTGAGGAAGAAGCACACTTCGCATACTTAGTGAAGCTTTCAGCTCAATTTGGCTGTCCTCTTACTCTTTTAGATTTGCGCACTGTACATAGTTTAAAATTTTATTTAAGAATTGTTTAAGTGTTTAATTTTAAATTATTTCTAATAAAACAATACTCAAATATATTCCGGTAAAACCATGTTATAACATTTTTTGCTCCGAAGTAGCAATCACCATAATAAAAAAAGAAGTTTTTTTTTGGTTCAACCCTACAGTCAACGACATTTTTGTATGGAAAGTTTGTGGTACCTGCTACAAGTTTGCCTATTAGCTGTAGTAAAAAAAATAAAACCTACATTGCACTAATTTAACTGACGGGCACAAGCACGGTGTCTCATGCACACGGGAAAAAAATACTGGAACGATAAGCATAATAAGTATTGAGTTAATCTTCTAGGCAAAGTTGCGTCTTTAACATACAACTTTGCCTACGTCTTTGAGTACTTGTAATTCAGAAAAACAGCATGAAATAAAAAGATTTGGGTTCTACCAGGCAAGATATAAGGTCTATTTTCCATCTTAAACATACTTGGAGTTATAATAATAAATAGGTTCAGAAATACGAACGAAAAACTTCAAAATCCAGGCAAAGTTACAGCATTTTACGGTGCTCAAACTGCAACCATTTTTTTTTTTGAGGGTGGGAAATCATCAAATAACTTCTCCCGCTCTGGGTGGAGAGCAGGAGGGCGTGTCAGACTTTTACTGACTAAAACCCACCCGTGTTCCCTCAGCTGCCTGTATGCCAGGGGCGACGGTATTTCTTTCAAACAACCCGCACCCCTGGCAGGCATCGGCCCTTGCGGACCCCACTAGTTGGTGCTGACATCTCTTTGAGGCGCGCGTGGAACACAACACGCTGTTGACCCGGGCTTGGTCCTTGCCGGACAGCGAGCTACCCATTACTCGCCATCCACAAGCCCGCGCCTACGGTGGCCGGGAATCAGCCTGGGATTCCCGACGCCCAGGGCGTCTCCCGCGGCGACGAAGGCCGTGAGTGCACATATACTGCCTCTCCCTCACATGCGCCGCCTCACTTCGCGAGCATTACTGCTTCGCAGAAGGAGGTGACGGCTACCCATGCACTCTCGCTCCGTATCATGGCCTGCCAAACCGGGCAGATCTCCACCGTATGCTCCACCGTGTCCTCAGGGCGATCTTCGCAGTGGAAACACCCGGGCTTTTCCTCCCGCCTTATCCGAAACAGGAACTTCCCGAAACAACCGTATCCGGTGAGAACCTGCGTTAGGTGAAAGGTGAGGATGCCGCGCCGTGCCGCCTCTCAAGCCACTCCTCAAAGAGGGACTTACCGCCGCTATCGTGGCGAGAACAGCACTGGGTTGCGACAATCGCACCTTCCATGTCGCCATGATATCCCGCCGGAGCTCTGTCCGCTGTGCCGCGATTTCTCGCGACAGCGGAGTTACGCCCCGGCGTTTGGCCTCCTAGCGCCACTAGTAGCCATAGATCGTGTGTTATGATTGTTGATTATATGAGTTATGTTATGCTCCTGGTTACCATAGGTGGTTAAATGCTAAGAGATACTTTTGTTCGTAACTAATCGGTAGAATTTTACATATTTTAAATAGTTTTCTATAATCTCCTTTACAAATGCTTTTACTTTTTTGAGTAACAAGTAGTTTCAAGAATCGAATTTGAAGAGCTTCTAATTTACCCACGTTAGTTTTGAATGTTAATCCATAGCTGTAAAGAGCATAACTCATAACAGAATCCACTAATGTCATGTTTACACATCTTAATATGTTAATGGGAACTTTATAGCTTAGGTGGTACATTTTACTTAATAATATTCCTATTTACTAGAAATATAATCTATGTGTTCGGACCTAGAAAAGTTCTCATCTATTTTCATGTCAAGATAAGTTACACAGTCAACTCTTTCAATAAGTCTACATTAAAAGTCCAGTTATGCCTTGGTTCTTTGGACTATGAAGGTACTCTGTAGTAGTATCGTGACTTGATCAGGTTAGCAGTCTGGTTGGGCAGTTTCTTTTGATTAAACATGCTCTTGAGTAATGACGTAACTATACGCTTGTTACATATACTTATATTTCTCTGAATGTCCAATTCTTGGGTATAATTTCCTTCAATAATTTGCATCTACTTGAGTAAGTTTCTGCACACTGCTGAGTGTCGCGTTTTGGTGAACCAATTACAAAACGAAGTCTAAAGTTAGCCAACCTTCGTATACCCGTAAGTGAAGGCAATTATTATTGTATCCTTGGTAATTTGACTTGTAGAGTTTGTACATATATTCTGGTTTATTGTGTTGGAATCATCGACAAACATTTTAGCTTGTCCTAATGCCAAAGCTGCCGATATTCTGAAATCCTTAATGTTTTTTCACCTAAACTGTATTAATCCTTATTAAAATACTTGGAACTGTTTACGTTTCTCTTTAGTAACCACTTTGATAAATATACATTCTTCTTATTCTTTGGTATATGTGCATTTTAAACAATATCCAATATTCGTCAATACACTGTATTTTTGCTTCTGAACAGCCTGTGATTAGGCGTGCTTTGAGAAACTTCTTAAAGGTTTATTTTTTTCAAATGTTGAAACTAAGAATTTGATCGCCAGTTTCCATCTTTGCGTTGTGGTGTTTCTTTACGCGTATTACACCGATATTCTTGAAGAACGAACTTCGATATCAAGTAGCACTTAAATTAACTTGAATATCAGCTGGTTGTCCAAATTTGCCAAAAACAATTGTTGCGGTAGTTATCACTTGATCGATCTAGCTCGATTGGACCTAAATGTCAATTCAATTATAGTTTTAATGCAGACTATATAAACTGAATCTCAGAGACATACTCAGTAGAACAGGATGACTTAATACTTAATTGAACAAGACGACTTAATACCTAGGTATTAAGTCGTCTTGTTCAATTGTGCTTAAATAAACTCCATAAAAATATTCTTCCTTTTCTATAAATATCTACATTAATCGACTGCAATTTTATTGACTGAAAGAAATCAATTTCACGGATGCTCGTGCAATCTTAAATTAACTAAAATGTTTTGGCTGACCAGTGACCATTCGATTTGAAGCCCTTTGCAACATCTTCTTATTTATTGCAGGACTAAGACGGGCCAAAAACGAGCAATTATATCACGAATAATTATTACGCACAATAATTATCACAAACTACGCAACGTCTTGTATCGTTCAAGATTAGGTAATATTGAAGACTGCGCATTGATCGAACAAAACTTTGAGCGAGTTTGATTTTTATTGAACCATATTTTAATTGCACCGCATTTGCATGGGCTTGCGGACGGCGAGTAATGGGTAGCTCGCTGTCCGGTAAGGACCAAGCCCGGGTCGACGGCGCGTTGTGTTCCACGCGCGCCTCAAAGAGATGTCAGCACCAATAGGTGGGGTTCGCAAGGACCGATGCCTGCCAGGGGTGCGGGTTGTTCGAAAGAGATACCGCGGCCCCTTGCACACAGGCAACTGAGGGAACACGGGTGGGTTTTAGTCAGTAAAAGTCTGACACGCCCTCCCGCTCCACCCAGAGCGGGAGAAGTTATTGGATGATTTCCCACCCAAAAAAAAAAAAAAAAAAACCGCATTTGCATTTTTTATTGGACAAGAACAAGTACAGATTTTGCTGAAGCGGAAATCTCGAAGCTTATGGTCCATCGATGTTATTGCGTGAAATTAATGGATCGTTGGAGTGCAAGGGCTGATATTCAATCATATAACGCAACATAAATATAGTGCAAAGTTATTATAAATGTAGAGGCGGCCTTACTCATCAAAATAATAACACAGTTAATATGTGAATAGGTGTCTTATATTCTTAAGAACCTAGTTATATACACAAACAAAAAAAAAATCCTTAATCCTACCTTTTGCAGCTCTCTCTCAATCTGCACAGCCCTCTGCAGGATGGGTCCCCGCACTGCATACTGTATGTTCAGCAGGTTCTGGTTGATGTTCTCGAGGGTCAGGCTGTTATCCAGATTCATCGTAATATTGAATTGAATCAGTTAACTGTTATTGTAGTAGCTACAGTTAAGACCTGCGCAAGCGACGCAACGGCGGAATGCACTGCCCAAGCGCTGCCAACGACATTATTTAAATGTACCCCGCGCGTGATTATTACTATCGCAATAAAGGTTTGCTCACATTATGGCTGGCAATTATTTTGTATTAACATTGTGTGGGTGTCATACGAATATTTATTTATTTTTAACCGACTTCAAAAAGGAGGAGGTTATAAATTCGTCGGAAAAAAAATTCAGCTGTTTCATAGAAAAGTGCAATACCTACGCGGCTCTAGAATGATATGCTGAATTCATGGTTACAGTTTGCGCACTGGATAAAAAGTTATCCTGTATAATATTTGGTCCTTGTATTTTTATTTCGAATAATATTGATTCAAAAGACTATATTTTTAACATACTGCAAAAAAGAAGAGGTTCTCAATTCGTCGGAACCGTTTTACACGCTTTATATTTGCTTCACTTGGATGTTTGTTTGTTTGTTTGTTTGTATGTAACCGACTCCTTTGAGCGCGATTTTGACTCACTTTAAACGGTCAGATTTCATTGAAACTTTGTAAACTTGTCGAGGACCGATGACAATTCAATAATTAAAAAAAAAAATTGGGGAAAAAAAAACACGTTTTTGTAGTTAGCAGAACTAAAAAATTGAAAATAAATAATAGTTGAAAAAACTAAAAAAACACGCTTTAAAAACTAAACTAAAAAAGTAGAAAATAATTTAATTCAATTAAAAAGCGTGGGGTGCTTGACAATAATTGATTATAAAAATACCTCAAAAAGCACCCCACGCTTTTTAATTGAATTAAATTATTTTCTCCTTTTTTAGTTTAGTTTTTAAAGCGTGTTTTTTAGTTTTTTAAACTTTTTTTTTAAGTATGTTCTCCAATTATTCGTAGATGGCTGGACCGATTTGGATATTTATTTTTTTTGTTTGAAAGGGTATACTTCCCAGATGGTCCCATGATCATCAATTCAGGATCTGGTGATGGGATCCTGGATAAATAGAGAGAACTCTTCAAATTTTATAGGCACACTTGAAGCGATTTGGGTATTTTTTGGAGGAGTACTTTCTAGGAGTGGTCCCATTTCAATTAGGTGAAGATCTGGTGAAGAACTTCGGTGATACGCAACGGAACTCCTCATTAAATGATAGCAAATGGACTGGGATTGCTGAAATCTCATATCTGTCCATTGTTTACACCAGTTCATAACATAAGATCACGCCGATACGCTGTGAAGGGGTAAGCACATGCGAACCACTAAAAAGAGAAAAATAAAAACTATTTCCAAAAAAAAACAACCGACTTCCAATAAAACACTATAAAGTGAAAAATAACTTTAATTTCAGAAGGCAGTGAGGCGAACGTGAGGGAGAGGCAGTATATGCTCTCTCACGGCCCTAGCAATTTAAAACACATGGCGCTACCTTCTTTGCGGAGAAACCATGAAACCAGAACTCTCAACGTTTTCGCAATGAAGATGGTCCACGCTCCACAGAATATAGTATATTTACTGGCTGTTTGAGTTTGTCCATGTCACATGAAGGAAATTAAAAAAACTAATTACTTTTGACTCCCTAGAGACTAAAGTGGTCACTTTAGTCCCGCTTCGTAGGGCTATATTGGCGTACTTTTAGAGCATGAGAAGTGAAATTGTATATTTTATAACGAGGGACTAAACGAAGCCATACCAGAGGTGGTTTGACTTCCGAGCGTGCGAGGGAGTCAATGAAACTGATAATTTATGAAAGTATTTAAGTAATTCCAGAACTATTTATTTAATTAAATACGCAAACTGAGCAATAATCCTTTTATTTTTACAATCAGCCGAAAGGTAACAGATTAAATAATTATGCGATTAAACGTCAATAGTAATGTCAAGTGTGAGTCGTTTAATAGTTCACATAATTGAAGATAGGAGGCGTATTGAGTTCAGTTTGCAATTAATTAATTTCAACAGAAACCGAGGGTATGTTAAGTTGGCGTTTAGTCTCGAGGTGCAAACTGTACTTTTCACTTTGAGTGCAAGAAAAATAGTCAATTTAGTACAAAAACATTTAATAAATATTACTTAATAAAATAAAAATCACAATATCTATTATGTCTTTTGCTCTTTGCTCGACGTCAAACGCTTCACCAAGGAACATATAAATATACCACAACTGTCACTGGACATTCTTACTAAATTTATTTAAAACCGTATAAAACCGAACAAATTTACACTCGACAAAAATTCTGAAATTTTCGCAGTCAGTTTTTTCTTCTAAACCAATCACAGATTAACAATTTAAAACACATGGCGTCACTTTGGCAAAAACCAGTGAACTAAAACTCTCAACATTTTCGCAATGAAGATGGTCCACACTCCACAGATAATAGTATATTTACTGGCTGTTTGAGTTTGTCTATGTCACATGAAGGAAATAAAAAACTAATTACTTTTGACTCCCTAGAGACTAAAGTGGTCACTTTAGTCCCGCTTCGTAGGGCTATATTGGCGTACTTTTAGAGCATGAGAGGTGAAAAATAATTTAATTCTATTAAAAAGCATAAGGTGCTTTTTGAGGTATTTTTATAATCAATTAATATCAAGCACCCCACCCTTTTTAATAGTTTAAGTAATTTGATTATTTGATACTTTTTTGTTTGGTTTTTAAAGCGTGTTTCTAAGTTATTTAAACTACCATCTATTTTATAATTTTTTAGTTCTACTAACTACAAAAGCGTGATGTTTTTTTCTATTTTTTTGTAAATTATTTAATTGTCTTCGTTCTTTGAAATGTCTACAAAGTTTAAATGGAATCTGATCGTTTGAAGTAGGTCAAAATCAAGTCCAAAGGGACTCCTTTGGACTTGATTTTGATTTTTTGTAAGCATGTTTGTTTGTTTGTAACCGACTGGTTTCAAACAAACAAACATGCTTACAAACAAATACAGGTGAAGCTTATAAAAGCGTGTTAAAAATGTCGTCCGGCACACACCTCATTCGCACGGCGCGACGCCGCTACGCGCGGTCCACAGCTGACCACCTGACTTCTTTTTAAATAACATCTCGCATGTCAACCTTAGAGGTTGTCGGCTGTTTAAGAAAACTTGCCTGTGGTTGCCTCAGTAAATTAAGGCCTCCAGCCAGAGCTTAAAATACTTAAAAACTAAACGCCTACACGCTAAGATATCCCAACAGGGTTGCCCTGTTGGGATATGGATTTAGGAACGAATATAAGGCCATAGCCACGGGCTGGCTCCAGCAAGGGTCGTGCCGATCATGGATTGGGACGTCGCGGTGTCTGTGTTTTTATATTTCGAGCGTGTTGATGGACTTGCTATTATCATGGATGAAGATTGTAGCATCGTCGGGAATAGATAGGGTTAGCCCTGGTCGGCCAATCCTACTTATGCGGGAGGGAGTGTAGCGGGCGGCTTCCACAAGCGCTGGTGCTTTATAGTAAAGTAAAAGAAACGCTTTGAAAGGCGTTTCATTAACTGCTGGATGGTGGGCAATCTGAGATCTAGATGAAGATCCGCATAACAGACATTAAACGGAGCTTTCGTAATCTTTCTAAGGAAACGGTTTAAAACATTTATAATCCCTACTTAATCTTTATAATCTCTTTAAACTTTATTTATCAAAAACATACAGAGTTTGAAATACAGTTTGATATTTGTTTTCAAAATATATAATCGTCTATGTTGCAAATCCTGTACAAGAATAATACTGAACCTCCTAAGCTTGAGTATACCTGTATTTTAAGGGGTAGTTTACGGTCAAGGTTTACATTGATCAACAATAAATAATTTAAAATTATAGTTAATATTATAAATGCTAAAGTAACTCTGTCTCTCTGTTACGCTTTCCTGCCAAAACCGCTGAACCGATCGTCATGAAATTTGGCAAAGATATAGCCTAGGATATTAAGAAGGACATAGGCTTTTTTACGCGATAACCGACATCCACGCAGCCTTAGCCGCGGGAAAAAGCTAGTATTAGTATATATTAGTAGGATTATAAATGTGAAAGTTTGGATGTTTAGATGTTTGGATGTTTGTTAGTCAATCACGCACAAACAGTTGAACGGATTTGGATGATATTTGCCACAGAGATAGTTTATAAACTGGATTAACACAGGATACTTTTATCCCGGTAGTACGTGTCGTGGGATAATAGTGTTAAATATTGTTGCTCTTATATTGATTTTAAGAAGTTTGCTGCCAGTACAGACATCAAACTTTGTGATTCCTACATTATTTCTAAGATTTATTTATCATAACGTGGCATTTAGTGATCCTATCGTAATGTACCAGCTACCCGTCTCTATCCCATAGAAGAAATTGAAGCATTTCCCAACATAAGGGAAATTGGTAATGCTGCCGCAGTAAGGATATCCAGCCATTCTCGATATGGCTTCACGTGAGATTTATCATAATGTCATGAGCCGTTCATACGTCCGTGACTCCACAACCACAAACAAAATGTTCTTAGTGCAGGAGTTTGGGCTAGACAGAAAATGGAGCATTAGACTAACGACTGATTTGCAAAGAAAAACCGAGATGAAGACCCTCAACTCAAAGTCGTCTTAGGTCACCACAGCAAAAGATTCAAATCACAAAACTCATGGTGACAAGAAAGGAAAAGTTTTATATTTTTCTTAAGGACACAAGTCCAGTTTCACATAGTCCAGTTTTATAAATATTCCAGGTAATTATTTATCAAAGCAGTTTTACCAAATAGCACCCGAAATTAAACCACAACGACTTCCCGCGATAACTTTTGTAATTCTTCGAGAGATGCCAAGTTAGAGAACCTTAGACTTACCATAATATAAACGAAAACTTTCAGATTGAATAAAACAGCAAAATATAAAATGATACCTATAACTAAAGTCTCCTAAATCAGTGTGTGTAGACCTTCAAGATGCAAACCCTCGTGTTATCAGCCAGCAAGGTGATTCCCTGATTTTGTTTACATATCGGAGTAAAATTTTCCTTTAAGTATTTTTTACGAGGTCTAGGAACGATTCTTATGGCCGACATATAGTTAAAGCGATAGCTAGGTAAAAATGACAATCCCTGCGCCTGCGAATTTTTTTTCATGATGCATGTCGTAAAGTCGATAGTGAGGTCAAGATGAAAATTCAAGATGGCAACAGCGAAAATTTTCAAGTTTTTCATCATGGGTGCCTTTTTTAGGGTTTTCGAGGGAGCTAAAGCCGATACATAACTCACGCCTTCATACCATGGCGGTAGGCCGTAGGGTAGCCATAGATCAATATGAAATTCAAGATGGCGAGCACTTTATGAGAGCTTCTAAAGTCATAAACTTGGTGGCTCTGTATTAAATCCCGTATTAAATTCACACTTTCTCTCTGTCTCTTTCTTTTATATACGAGTGTGTTTGCGTGAAAGTCTCGCAGAAGTAACTTCAGCCCTGACGGGGGTCTCCACACATTTTATTGTAACATGACCTGCTTTTGCCAGCTTTTGCAGCTTCCGCGTGGAGGTCGAAAATTATCCCACGGGAACGTACTAGCAGGGGAAAAGTGTCCTAAGTATATGTTAATCTAGGTTATAAACCATACAGGAAATTTTTTTATTCAGTGGGCAAACTGTAACCATGAATTTAGCATATCATTCTAGACCCCCCAAAGAGATTTTTTTTTCGTCGGTTATACGAAAAGAAAATCAACTGTTCCCATACATTTTGACTGCGTAGGTATTGCACTTTTCTATGAAACAGCAGACGAAAAATTTCTCGGCGGGGGAGTCAAGAATGATATGCTGAATTCATGGTTACAGTTTGCGCACTGAATGAAAACTTTTCCTGTATGTGTGTCTAATTTTTCATTCAAATCCGCTCAGCCGTTCTGTGTAATTGAGTAACAAACATCCAAACATACAAACTTTCACATTTCTAATATTAGTAGGATAGTTCGTAAACACAGAAAAACATAAACTTTAGGCTTCTTCTGTAATTTTTGGTTTTAATAAAAAATAATATCTATGTTTAGGTGACTGTTAATGAGAAATCCCGTTTGTTTACAATCAACTGTAGCCGTTCGTCAGGAATAATATGTAAGAAATCATCAGCCAGTGTATCAGTGTTGTGCCATTACGTAGTATATGCCCCAAACCAGGCGTTCACTAATTCACTAAAAACTAAAATCTTAGCAAGCAATGGGAAATTGTCATTATAGTCTGTGGCTGTCGGCCTCAGCACGAGCTGCTTTTCACACGGACAACTGTACGTCGCTTGCTCCTGCGTCGACAGTCTTTGTATGTATATTTTGGCAACTAAGACCACAACTACAAACGTAGTATACAGGGAAGTTTTTTTTATGAACGTGGCTGTTATTTTAATAAATTGTGGTGTCTTACGACTTCCGCGCGAAAAAAGTCGAGGGCAAAGCTAGTAATAAAATAAGCATGCTATTTCCAAATTATTCTTCGGTCGGTGTAGCAAACAGAATTTTGTAATTCCCAATTCTCTAAGAACGATAGTCTTTGATATGACGATAAGGGGCGACCCCCTTATCTACGCAACGATCATGAATTAACCATGTTTTGGCATACGCAACCAGGAAAATCTTATCATTTTCTTCACAATACGTTACTATCAATTCCAATAAACAATTACCTACGTGTGCATCGATGGGGATCCCCGTGTTTTTTTGCAGCGATTACCGCACCTACATACACCTACCTAAGTTGGTACTGTGGCTTTTCGTTTCGTGTGTTCATACCTACATAGGTATGAACACACGAAACGAAAAGCCACGATCTACATGTGTAGATCGTGGCTTTTTCTATGCATGACTTGACGAAAAAAGACGTAACGACACCACAATATACTAAAATAACAGTTACATTCTTATAAAACTTTCCTGAGAACTGTAATACTGTTGCGCGCCACAATTGATGTCTGATACATGGTAACATTAGTTACCACTAGCGCCATCAAGTATCGAGTAGCTGAATCAATAGAGTCAAGATCTTTCTAGAAATGTCGATGCTAGAACTTTCTAGAAGTATCGAAATCTGTTCAGTCGGGGCCGGTATGTACTCGAACATTCTAGATGCTTCTACAGTAGAAGGTTCTGGAACTATCCGAGGGCCCTAAAAAAGGCCGGAACGGATCGCGCGACCCGGGCCTAACAGTGACGCCCTGAGCCGAGGCCCGTACCCCACAGGGGGTGCCTTTAGCGTGCAGTCGCCTAGTATGTAATTAGTTTTTAAGCCCTGGCTGGAGGCGTTAAGTTAATTCTTAATGGCAGCCCCAGGACAGCCCGGTTAAGTAGTCACGGCCTCTTAAGATCAACTACGAGATGCCCGACAAAAAAAAAAGCGACCCGGGCAGTATTGGACAAGCGATACAGGCAAGAACATCGAATGCGATCTTCAAGTGCGACTTAGAGTGATCAATAGTGCAAAATTTGTTTTGTGATTAAAGTTTTTGAGTTTTTATTAGGTTGTTTAATTAAAGTGTAATTTTTGGTAATATTGACAGTTTTTCAATATCACGAACTCCAAGCTCGTAACAATTGGCGTCAGAAGCGAGGATTAAAATCATGCCGATTTTACCTAAAGACGACACAAATTGGTATCCGCACCCGGTGTCAACGTCAGCAGAAGACGGACCCGAGGCGATTCGGTGGAGCAACAGCACAGACGTCGGAAGGCCAGCTACCGACCACGGAGGCACGTCCACAGCTGCTCCAGCATCATCAGCACCAGATTTTGCTGCTCTGATGATGATGCTCCAAGAGCTGGCCCGCCGACAGGAGGAATAGGCTCGTCGGCTGGAAAAAACAACTCCAGCACGATAAGTAGGAACAGACCCGTTGACAGGAGGAAAAGGCTCGCCGACAGGAGGAACAGGCTCGCTGACAGGAGGAGCAAGCCCGTCAATTGGAGTAACAGCTCAAACGGGATAAGGAGGAGCAGGCGCGTCGCCAGGAAGAGCAGATGCTCCTCATGAAGGACCTTCACGCACCTTCGGGAAAGGCATGAAGGAGGTGAAAGAGAAGGTTGCCCAGCATGACAACCGCCTGTCAGAAGGTGAAACTCAGATCAGCAAGTTTAATTACGTCATTGCTGATGTGAAGCAGGAGTTGGGTAACCTTAAACTTGGGGATGGAATGGCAGCTCCCGTAGCTACATGACTTTCGTTACTTGGATTCAAAGTTCCGCCATATGACGGGACTTCTTCCTGGTCGGCCTACAAAATTCAGTTTGCAGCTGTCATGAAGGCGAACGGGTGGAATAAAAGCCAGGCCAATACTGCCCTCACCCGACGCCTGCGGGACCAGGCTTTAACCGTTCTAGAAGCTCTCGGTAAGGAAGTGACTTACGAGCAGCTCCTTGAGGCATTGGAGGCTAGATATGGCGAAGGTCACCAGGAACACGTGTTTCGTGCGCAGCTTAAGGATTGCGTGCAACGCAGTAACAAAAACCTGCACCAGTGGGCCCTTGAAGTGGAAAAGCTGGTTCGTAAAGGGTACCAGTCCGTACCTGCGCTTATTGATTGGAAGCTGGTGCAGGCATTCATCGACGGCATATGCGACCTTGAAGTTAGAGCTACTGTGAGGCTCGGTCACCACGGGACGCTTAAGGACGCCATGGCCCATGCACTGGAGGTGGAAGCTGTGCGGCAGGGTCATCGTTCCCAACGCGTCAGGGAGGTTGTTGCGGTTACAGTTCGCGATCGTAACAAAGGATACAGCCCTAGGTGCTATGGCTGTGAGGAAAGGGGCCACCTTCAATCCAGTTGCCCTAAGCAAACTGCAGAAAGGGAAAATGGCCGGTCTCCAGAGGGTAGTGCGGCTGAACGAGTAATAGCCAGGACTGCGGGGCGGGTGCTAGCTGATGTTCAAAGAGCCCTTAGGATTTCAATCACACAAAGCCATGACGGGAACAGCTTAATCATCACGGTCGAGGTAAACAGAATGCCTTGTAAGCTGACCATAGATATTGGAGCCTCACGTACGGTCGTCAGTTCCCAAGTTATAAATCGGCTACTTGGGCACTCCACATACAACCGACAACGCATTAATTTGGTGACAGCCACCGATCAGCGCATACCCGTCCGTGGGGAGAACGAGATGGAGTTGAAGCTAGGCAACAGGATCTACCTGCATAATGTTATCGTGGCTGATATAATGGACGATTGCATTCTGGGCCTTGACTTTATTAGGAAGAATTGTTGCGAGATTGACGTCAAGCAAGGAGTTATGAAATATGGACGAGAGGAACTTTTTATGGAGCCATAATTTGTACAGCCTTAAGAAGATTGTTCATCCTGCCGGTTAGTCTTCCTCGGAATCCTGGGCAAACTCATCGTTGTTTACTCGTGGAAAAGGTAGACTATGACCTTTCATGGAAAGTGGCCCGAACTATGGTCAGAGCCACCGCCATCTCAGAGGTACGTGTGCTGACCCGTTGTGATCAGGAATAGATTTTTAAAAAAGGCACACTGATTGGTACTTGCGCGGAAGTGGATTGGTTGCGTCGATGCCAATATGTATCGACTGGGACCCCTCGCAAGGATGCACAAACGAGAGTGACCACACTTTTAGAAGGCTGTCGCAGCGCTCTGTCTCAAAATTAAATAAGCGAAGAGAGGTTATTCAAGTACGCCGAAGTTTTCTCTTCAAGCGATGCTGACATTGGGAAGAGTGGCTTAGTCCAACACAAAATAAACACAGGAGAAGAGTTGCTTATCCGTCAGCGGCCAAGGAGATTGCCGGTAGCGCGTGAAAAGGAAGTAGAAACCATGATTGAGGGAATGGTGAAGGATGGTGTTATTGAACCTTGATCTTGTCCATGGTGTTCACCTGTAGTGTGGTAAATGGGGCCTCGCGAGTCTCTTAGAAACAAATTCAACGAAATTAATAAACTTACTCTGCCTTCTCTTTATATCCTAGAAAATATCTTGTATGTTCACAAAAACTTAGGTCTTTTCAAAAAAAGATGCGATTTCCATAATCTAAATACACTTATTAAAGATGAAATTGTGATTCCAAAATTTAGATTAACTAAAACTAGCAAGTCATTTCTAATAAACAGCATCCGCTTCTATAACAAGTTGCCAAAGTCAGTTGTAACTGACTTTGGCAACTTGTTATGTTAACTTGTGATTGCTGTAGAACTTAGCGATGGAAAGTTTAAAACTCACATCAAACGTGCCCTTATCAAAAAAGCATATTATAACATGAAAGACTACGTTGAAGACAGGGAAGTTTGGCATTAATTCCTTCTGCACATGTGGCTTCCCTGGTACCTCATTAACAGCAAAACTGTATGAAAGTCTATTAACTGCTCCCAAATTGCAATGTTAATTTTTATTCTTTTTATTTTTTACAATGTCTGACATATTCTCGTCATTATTTGACATTATACACCAATAATTTTACTTTCGACTATTTATTACTAGTGATTGTCATGGAAATCATGTCACTTGGTTCAAATAGGTTAATTTTATATAGGTAGATTCTTTTATATATTGTGAATGAGACAACGTTGTAGGCCTTAGATACTAGATTTGTAGACGTTTTTCTATTCTGAATTTTCATTCCTCTAGTACCTGGTACTTATTGACAGGCCTGCACTGTCCTCCCATACCTATTATCACTGTAATTTGAAATCATTGTAAAAGCCAATTATTTTTAAAAGAGTAACTGTGGAGTTTCTTGCCCGCTCTTCTCCATAGGAAACGACAAACTGGAACCGTGCACCTAGCGTCTGTCGTTTCATAAGTGCCCATGCAGGCTTATGTGAAATAAAATATTTTGATTGATTGATTGAGTGCTGGTAAGAAAAAAAGATGGTAGCATGCGGTTTTGTGTTGACCATCGTCGTCTGAATGACGTTACAAAGACGGATAGCTACCCTTTGCCAAGAATTGATGACACGCTGGACATGCTTACTGGAGTAAAGTGGTTTAGTACGCTAGACCTAAAAAGTGGCTACTGGCAAGTTGAAATTGACCCTAAGGACAAAGAGAAAATAGCATTCTCGACAGGAAAGGGTCTGTGGCAATTTAAAGTTATACCGTTTGGATTGTGCAACGCTCCGGCAACGTTTGAAAGGCTGATGGAACTTGTACTAACCAAGTTAATTGGCGATGCCTGTCTAGTCTACTTGGATGACATCATCATCGTAGGCCGTACGTTTGAAAAACATCTTCAAAACCTGGAACGCGTGCCCAAGAAGATCCAGAGTGCCAACCTTAAGTTGAGTCCGAAGAAATGTTTACTATTCAAAGGGCAAGTTGGCTTTTTGGTGTATGTATTGTCGGAAGAGGGTATTCGCACGGATCTAGAGAAAATCGCCGCTGTTAATGATTGGCCAGTTCCAAAAGACAAGACGCAGGTCAGATCATGTTCTATGTTCTATGTTAAGGGTTTTGGTTTCCGCACTTAGTCCTTCAAGTGGACCATTGTGCGTGAGCCATGGCGGCCTTCGGTTGTCATTCCAGCCAGCCCACCTCCCTCCAGAAGTTGGCTATAACTCCTGGTCTGTTGAGAATATCTGTGTAACATTTGGGTTCCCCGAGGGTTTCTGTTCTAATCTGGGCTACGCCTGTGCATTCGAAAAGCACATGCGTGACGGTCTCCTCGGCCTCCATGCAAGCCCTGCACAAGGGGCTGTCTGTTATGCCTATTGTGTAGAAGTGTTTGTTTAGTGGGCAGTGTCCTGTGATGGTTCCAGTCACCAGACGCAGATCTTTCCTGTCCAGGCGTAACAGTCGTCTGGTCAGCCTGCCATCCAAGGATGGCATTGCTTCCCTAGACTGCCTGCAGCCTGGTGTTAGGTTCCACCAGCTCTCGGCTTGTGTGTGGGTGTATTCTTGAAGCCACCTGCGTAGTTGGTTGAAGGGGATGGGCACGATGGGCTCGGGACCACATACTGACGCGCTGGATGCCCTTCTGGCCAGTTCGTCAGCAGCATCGTTGCCTAGCGATCCACTATGTCCTTTTATCCATTGCAGTGTCACAGAGTTGCGGTTGGCAACCGTTACTCTTTCTAGTGCATTATGGCATTCTAGTGCTAAACTCGATGTAATGTATTTTTTTCGTAGGGATTGGAGAACTGAAGCACTGTCGGAGAGTATACGTATGTGTGTGTCTGTGACCCTCCTAGCTTCTATGGCGTACGCCGCTTGTATAATGCCCACACATTCCGCTTGGTATACGGTGTTTAGCATTCCCAGCGGGCTGGATATGTTTATGTTAAGGTCTTGTGAGAAAACTCCGACTCCGGTTCCGGAGTCGGTCTTTGATCCATCAGTGTAAACTCTTAGCTCATCCGGGCCTGAGTGATCGTATTGTTCTTCTATGAGTACTACGTTGTAGTGTCTCTGGAAGTAATGCAATTTCGGGGTTTTATCACAGGGTGATGCCATCATTGGCTGTCGCTTGATCGCATCATCCTTAATGCGTGTGTGCTTGACCCTAGAGTCTTTGCTTAGGGTTCCTGCTATGTCTAGCCTCAAGGCAGCCAGTGCTGCCTCCTCCCGCACTATGAGATGTAGAGGGGGCAGCCCCAACATTGCCTGTAGGGCAGCAGTGGGTGTAGTTCTCATGCAGCCGGTGATTGCCACACAGGCGCACCGCTGCAGCTTTTCGAGGTCTTTTTGTGCTGTGCCTAAGTCTGTTCTGGGCCACCAGACTATTGAGCCGTATGTAATAATTGGTCGAATAACTGTGGTGTACAGCCAGTGGGTGACTCTGGGGCTAATGCCCCAGTTCCTGCCAAGCATTCGCTTGCACTGCCACAGGGATATGCTGGCTTTTGTAGTGATGTAGTTGGTATGTTTTGCCCAATTCAGCTGTTTGTCCAAATATATGCCCAGGTATTTGGTTTCAGTTGCTAGGCTTAGGGTGGAGCCAAACAGACGCGGAAGTTTCAGTTCCGCGAGTTTCCTCTTTTTCGTGAAGAGGATCAGTTCGGTTTTTGTTGGATTTACTGATAGTTGGTGTTTGTTGCACCAGTCTTCGACTATTTTCAGGGCTTGGCGCATTAGGTTGCATAGGGTATTTTCATGGGTGCCATTTATTATTATGGTTAGATCATCGGCGTAGCCTACGGTGAAGTAACCTTTGTCATTCAGTGTTTTAATGAGGCTGTCTACTACCAGGTTCCATAGAAGTGGCGAGAGGACTCCCCCTTGTGGACAGCCCTTCGCCACTACTGCCCTTGTAGTGTCGTTTACGGTAACTTGTACCGCTCTCAATTTGAGCATATTGGTAATCCACCCACTCAGGGTCGTATCGATGTTGTGTCTCTCGAGGGCCATGTTTATGCTGCTAAACATGGTCTTGTCAAAGGCGCCCTCGATATCAATAAAAGCAGCCAGTGCTGAGCATTTGTGGTCCACTGCGCATTCAATTTTAGATACCACGCTATGGAGTGCGGATTCTGTTGATCTGCCAGTGGAATATGCGTGCTGTTGTTTATGAAGTGGTTTTACCCGGAGAGGTCCGTCTCGGATATGCCTATCACAGAGTCTCTCGAGGGTTTTCAGTAAGAAGGATGTGAGACTTATGGGCCTATAGGCCTTGGGTTGTGTATAGTCTGGTTTGCCTGGTTTGGGTATGAAAATGACTTTCACTTCGCGCCACGCTAGGGGTATGTATCTGAGTGCTATACAGGTACGGTAGATCTTCACCAAGCATGGTATCAAGTGGTCAACCCCCCACTGCAGTAGGGCTGGGAAGATTCCGTCTAGCCCTGGGGACTTGTAGGGCTGAAAGGTGTTTATAGCCCACTTGACCCTGTCTTCTGTTACTATGCTGTGGGCTCTGGACCAGTCTTGGTCTGTAGGTGCCCATTCTGGCTCAGCCTCCCACGTCCTGTTCTCTAAGAGATTGCAGCCTGGGAAGTGAGTCTCGAGAAGGACTTTGCTGGTTTCATAGTCGGTTAGTGTGTAAGAGCTGTCGGGTTTTTTCAGCGCGCCAAGGCTTCGATCCTGATCGGTCGATAGGATTTTTCGAACCCTTGCGGCTTCGTTGTTGGTTTCGATGGATTCGCAGAATTTCCGCCATGCCGCCCTTCTGGCAGTTCTAATCTGCTTTTTGTATAAGTATTGGGTTTCTTTGTATTGCTCCCAATCGTCTGGAAGCCTAGTGTTTTTGGCTCTATTGAATTGTTGTCTTAGTGTATCTCTGAGTTTACCCAGTTCGGCGTTCCACCAGGGGTTCCTCACGCTGTTGTTTGGTGGCGCCCTTAGTTTGCAGCATGCGTGGTATGCTTCAATTAGGTATTCTGATAGTTTTGTCACGGTATATTCCAGTTGTGCAGTGTCTTTTACAGTTACATGTGATAGGTGCCTTTCTAATAGAGCCGCCAGAAGCCGTTTGTACTCGGGCACCTTGGTGCGACGCGGGTTACGTTTCGGTTCTGGCTCCTTTATGTGGGTAGCTAGTGTGAATCGGATTCTTCTATGGTCTGAGCTGGAAGGCTCGTCCGATACGTGCCAGTTAGCGATGAGGTTTGTCGCGGTTTCTGTGGCGAGAGTTAGGTCGATGATTGTTTGTCCACGGACTGTGACCCAAGTGGGTTCAGAGCCTCGGTTAACAATGTTAAGGTTAGTAGAGAATAAATAGGTGGATAGTACCTCTCCTCTGGAGTTCGCTGAATCACTGCCCCAGAGCGGGTGGTGGGCGTTGGAGTCGGTGCAGATGATCAGTTCCAGCCTGGCACGCTCGCAGTGTTGCACCAGGTCGGCCATCTCTTTTGGCGGGCAATTTGCGTCCTCGCCTGGCATATACACCGAGGCCAGTACAACATCTGGAACGTCACATGCGGTCTGGAGCCTGACAGCTGTCAGGTCTCTGGAACAGAATTGAGTGAGTGGTGTGGTCGGGATTTCTTTGGGAATGTATACACAGGTACGTGGTTTTTCCGCACCATGTGTGTTAAGGATTAGCTTACCTCCGATGTTGCCGAGGCCGCAGATTCTGTTGTTCCTGATCCACGGCTCTTGGATCAGTGCGATTGTTCGGGGCTTAACCTCCAAGGCCCTGCGTAAGCTAGCCGTGGCAGTCTGGCTGTGTTGGAGGTTGGTTTGGATGATATTTAAGGGCGGTGACGGCGGTGAAGTGGAGTTAGTCGGAGATGGATCCATCGGATAGTCTCTCCGCCTCTTCCACTCTGAGCTGGTCTTCGTGTCCGTCGCCCGGCGACGAGGCAAGCAGTTGCTCGTTCCAGCCAGGCGATGTGGGGGGTATGGTGTCGTCATCGTCATCCATTGCTGCTCGGGCCATGACCTCCTCGAGCTGGGCTATGTCGGTGTCATTTGTCTTTGTCGTTGTCGGTGCGGTCTTATCGTCTGTGCTGTCAGTCTTGGTGTCACAGGGTAGGGTCGTGGGCCAGAAGCGCACGTATATCGACCCCAAGAGGTACGATATACGTCGCTCCCGGGCTAGGACCCTTTCGGCTTCCTCCGGTGGAACACCCAGGGTCAGGTATGTCCCATAGTTGTCGCCACCGACGGTAGTCGCCCTGTACAGTGACCACCTTGCAATGTCATACCAAGTATTCTGACGGATCAGAATACTTTGGAGCCGGGCTACGTCACCCTTGTAGCGGGGGACGAAAAGCGAGGCTCGAACACGGGTGGGCACGTCGGACTGTTTGAGTACTGTCAGTGCGAGGTCGGTGTCTGCAAGTTTAATTAGGGGTACGTTTTGGGTCAGCCAGGTCAGGGCATAATCGTCCTCGCACCACATCTGCACGGTGCCTTCCGCTACCCGTGGGTATCCACGGAAGGCCGGGAGTGGTGCCGTCGTGTTTGTGTCCATCAGTCGGGCTTCTAGGTCAGTCTTAACGTGCTCTGCCTCTTCCTTAGTCAGGTCACGAGAGGGGGGAGGGAAGCAGATTGCTACGGCCAGCCTCGCAGGAATGTCCTTCGTGGCTCGCGCGTAGGTTCTCTGCTCCCCCTGAGCGGAGTGAACCCTCACACGCTTGGCGTGCCCTTGTAGCGTACTAGGCGAAGCCGTGTCGTCAGGGCGCTCCCTCTTCGTCGGTCCTGTACCGCTTGGTCCAGGCTGCGACTTGGAGGTGCCCGGCATGGTGTTCGTTGCCGGCTGCGCCTGTGCGTGTGCTGGTTTATACCGCCTACCTCTGTTCTTGTTGGGTCGAGGTCTGTCGAGGGTGTTGTCGGAGTTCAGGGGTCGATTGACGGTCCCGGCAGACTGTGACGCGTCCGGCCGCGTTTCGCGCTGGGTTTCCCCCTCGCGGACTAACGGTCGGTCGCGCGGCACCGCGTCCGGCCGCGTTTCGCGCTGGGTTGCCCCTCCGCGGACTAACGGCTGGTCGCGTGGCTCCGCATCCGGCCGCTTTTCGCGCTGGGTTTCCCCCTCGCGGACTAACGGGCGGTTGCGTGGTTCCGCGTCCGGCCGCTTTTCGCGCTGGGTTTCCCCCTCGCGGACTAACGGCTGGTCGCGTACTGCCTCAGCCTCTGCCTTTTCGGCGGCCGATTGCACCTCGCGCTGGCTACTGCCGCCGCGGGTATGGCGCTTTCGGTCGCCCACTCTTCTCTCCCGGGCAGGGATTTTTCCGCGCTTATTCAGCAGGCGTACTTCATCAACCGGGAAAGTAATTGAGCTGCCAGGCTCGTCCTCCTTCCCCGTCCCTCTTCGTCTGTGTCGGTCTTGGTCGTTGTCTGGGTTGGTGATGCTATTCCTCACGATGCTCTGTTGCCAGAGGCTCGTGGGTGGCATACACCGGGTCGTGGGTTGTGGCGCTTCTGTTGCAGCCGTAGTCGGGTTTAAGGGCGCGTTGGTCGCAGCCAGGGTTGGGTTTTGCGGCGCGTTATTCGCTGCCTGTGTGTTGGGCGCTGTATCAGCAGCCGGCTGCGCTGAAAAGCGCGGCAAAGGAGTGCAGTCGGTTGCCCCCCCCAGAATACGATGGGGGCTGACCGCCGTAGCGGTGTGGGATTCCCCGGCTTGGCCGGGACCCACCTGGGTAGTGTCTCTTTCCTTCTGCATTTTCTTTTTTTTTGGGGGGGTGGGCTTTTTTGGAAGCGAGGTTACCCCTCCTCTAGGACCGACAGGATGTTAGGATAGGAGGGAGGTATTTTAGTTGGAAAGGATGGGTTCGTTTGGGGTCACCTTGGGTCTGGGATTTGGCCCAAGGGTTTAGGAGTAGACGGGATGGTCTGGATAGGTAGGGTTGGTACTATATTTGGGTGTTTGGTGCATAGGAGGAGGTGCATAGGTTACCCTGGGCCTGGGATTTTGGCCGTCGGGAACTTCTCTTGTCCGGGATCTCTTTCAAGATGCTCCGGGCGCAAGTTCGGCCGTTATGGTCAACCTCGCTCCCGGAGTTGGGCTATCCGCAACCTGCCCACCCGCTCGGTTGCAGGAGAAGAAGTGCCTGGCAGTCTGGGTCACCCCACCGCGGATGTACGTATACATCTGCGTTGGAGCAATCCGACCGTCCCGAGTGATCATTTTTGGGGTTAAACTTTTATTGTCGGCGATTTGTTAAGAACTTTGCGGATATAGCCAAAACCCTGCATAAGCTAACCGAGGAGAAGCGACACTTCTGCTGGGATGAAAGTTGCGACATCGCATTCCAGAAGTTATGGGACCGACTGTGCAAAACACCTATTTTGGGATATCCGGATGCAGGCAAGGAATTTATAGTTGACACAGACGCAAGTGACATAGGACTTGGCGGTGTGTTGTCTCAAGGGAACGGTGATCAAGAGGTTGTGATAGCGTACTTCAGTAAGTCGTTGTCAAAGCCGGAAAGGAACTATTGTGTCACGAGACGGGAATTGCTTGCTGTGGTTTACCACAGAAGAAGATATTTGCTAAAATGCTGCAATGACTTTAGTCATTGCAGCATTTTAGCAAATATCTTCTGGGGTGGATATGGGGTGGATATTTCACGCGCTCTGGCAATCTCCTTGGCTGCTGATAGATAAGCAACTCTTCTCCTATGTTTATTTTGTGTTGGACTAAGCCACTCTTCCGAATCTCAGCATCGCTTGAAGAGAAAACTTGGGCGTACTTGAGTAACCTCTTATCGCTTATTTAATTTTGAGACAGAGCGCTGCGATAGCCTTCTAAAAGTGTGGTCGTGATGTTTGTTACTCAATTACACAGAACGGCTGAGCGGATTTGAATGAAAAATTTGACACACAAACAGGAAAAGTTTTTATTCAGTGCGCAAACTGTAACCATGAATTCAGCATATCATTCTTGACTCCCCCGCCGAGAAATTTTTCGTCTGCTGTTTCATAGAAAAGTGCAGAACGCGCGTGCTACGCAGTCAAAATGTATGGGAACAGTTGATTTTCTTTTCGTATAACCGACGAAAAAAAAATCTCTTTGGGGAGTCTAGAATGATATGCTAAATTCATGGTTACAGTTTGCCCACTGAATAAAAACTTTTCCTGTATGGTTTATAACCTAGATTAACATATACTTAGGACACTTTTCCCCTGTTAGTACGTTCCCGTGGGATAATTTTCGACCTCCACGCGAAAGCTGCAAAAGCTGGCAAAAGCAGGTCATGTTACAATAAAATGTGTGGAGACCCCCGTCAGGGCTGAAGTTACTTCTGCGAGACTTTCACGCAAACACACTCGTATTATAAAAGAAAGAGACAGAGAGAAAGTGTGAATTTAATACGGGATTTAATACAGAGCCACCAAGTTTATGACTTTAGAAGCTCTCATAAAGTGCTCGCCATCTTGAATTTCATATTGATCTATGGCTACCCTACGGCCTACCGCCATGGTATGAAGGCGTGAGTTATGTATCGGCTTTAGCTCCCTCGAAAACCCTAAAAAAGGCACCCATGATGAAAAACTTGAAAATTTTCGCTGTTGCCATCTTGAATTTTCATCTTGACCTCACTATCGACTTTACGACATGCATCATGAAAAAAAATTCGCAGGCGCAGGGATTGTCATTTTTACCTAGCTATCGCTTTAACTATATGTCGGCCATAAGAATCGTTCCTAGACCTCGTAAAAAATACTTAAAGGAAAATTTTACTCCGATATGTAAACAAAATCAGGGAATCACCTTGCTGGCTGATAACACGAGGGTTTGCGTCTTGAAGGTCTACACACACTGATTTAGGAGACTTTAGTAGGTACCATTTTATATTTTGCTGTTTTATTCAATCTGAAAATCGTTTATATTATGGTAAGTCTAAGGTTCTCTAACTTGGCATCTCTCGAAGAATTACAAAAGTTATCGCGGGAAGTCGTTGTGGTTTAATTTCGGGTGCTATTTGGTAAAACTGCTTTGATAAAGTAGCGAAGTGGCCGGCGTCAGGCGTCAGGCGAGATTGATGCTCGAGGATAGCGGCTTACCGCCGTCAACTACCGCACGAATGAGCTGCAAAAATGCAATAAATAATTAACTGGAATATTTATACTTAAAACTGGACTATGTGAAACTGGACTTGTGTCCTTAAGAAAAATATAAAACTTTTCCTTTCGTGTCACCATGAGTTTTGTGATTTGAATCTTTTGCTGTGGTGACCTAAGACGACTTTGAGTTGATGGTCTTCATCTCGGTTTGTCTTTGCAAATCAGTCGTTAGTCTAATGCTCCATTTTCTGTCTAGCCCAAAATCCTGCACTAAGAATATTTTGTTTGTGGTTGTGGAGTCACGGACGTATGAACGGCTCATGACATTATGATAAATCTCACGTGAAGCCATATCGAGAATGGCTGGATATCCTTACTGCGGCAGCATTACCAATTTCGCTTTTGTTGGGAAATGCTTCTATTTCTTCTATGGGATAGAGACGGGTAGCTGGTACATTACGATAGGATCACTAAATGCCACGTTATGATAAATAAATCTTAGAAATAATGTAGGAATCACAAAGTTTGATGTCTGTACTGGCAGCAAACTTCTTAAAATCAATATAAGAGCAACAATATTTAACACTAGCTTTTGCCAGCGGTTTTGCCCGCGGAAAATTATCCCACGACACGTACTACTGGGATAAAAGTATCCTGTGTTAATCCAGTTTATAAACTATCTCTGTGGCAAATATCATCCAAATCCGTTCAACTGTTTGTGCGTGATTGACTAACAAACATCCAAACATCTAAACATCCAAACTTTCACATTTATAATCCTACTAATATATACTAATACTAGCTTTTTCCCGCGGCTAAGGCTGCGTGGATGTCGGTTATCGCGTAAAAAAGCCTATGTCCTTCTTAATATCCTAGGCTATATCTTTGCCAAATTTCATGACGATCGGTTCAGCGGTTTTGGCAGGAAAGCGTAACAGAGAGACAGAGTTACTTTAGCATTTATAATATTAACTATAATTTTAAATTATTTATTGTTGATCAATGTAAACCTTGACCGTAAACTACCCCTTAAAATACAGGTATACTCAAGCTTAGGAGGTTCAGTATTATTCTTGTACAGGATTTGCAACATAGACGATTATATATTTTGAAAACAAATATCAAACTGTATTTCAAACTCTGCATGTTTTTGATAAATAAAGTTTAAAGATATTATAAAGATTAAGTAGGGATTATAAATGTTTTAAACCGGTTCCTTAGAAAGATTACGAAAGCTCCGTTTAATGTCTGTTATGCGGATTTTCATCTAGATCTCAGATTGCCCACCATCCAGCAGTTAATGAAACACCTTTCAAAGCGTTTCTTTGACTTTACTATAAAGCACCAGCGCTTGTGGAAGCCGCCCGCTACACTCCCTCCCGCATAAGTAGGATTGGCCGACCAGGGCTAACCCTATCTATTCCCGATGATGCTACAATCCTCATCCAGGATAGTAGCAAGTCCATCAACACGCTCGAAATATAAAAACACAGACGCCGCGACGTCCCAATCCATGATCGGCACGACCCTTGCTGGAGCCAGCCCGTGGCTATGGCCTTATATTCGTTCCTAAATCCATATCCCAACAGGGCAACCCTGTTGGGATATCTTAGCGTGTAGGCGTTTAGTTTTTAAGTATTTTAAGCTCTGGCTGGAGGCCTTAATTTACTGAGGCAACCACAGGCAAGTTTTCTTAAACAGCCGACAACCTCTAAGGTTGACATGCGAGATGTTATTTAAAAAGAAGTCAGGTGGTCAGCTGTGGACCGCGCGTAGCGGCGTCGCGCCGTGCGAATGAGGTGTGTGCCTGACGACATTTTTAACACGCTTTTATAAGCTTCACCTGTATATGTTTGTAAGCATGTTTGTTTGTTTGTAACCGACTCCTTTGGACTTGATTTTCACCTACTTCAAATGGTCAGATTCCATTTAATCTTTGTAGACTTATCGAAGACCGAAAGCAATTAAATAATAAAAAAATATAGAAAAAAAATCACGCTTTTGTAGTTAGTAGAACTAAAAAATAGAAAATAGATAATAGTTAAAAAATCTAACAAACACGCTTTAAAAACCAAATAAAAAAGTATAAAATAATTAAATTACTTAAACTAATAAAAAGGGTGATGTTCAGGTCAATCACCGAACAATAAACATGTCAGCGTAATTGCGACACCGCGCTCTATGCCTTGAATATTTTATGTATTAATTACATAAGTAAAATAGTCAGTACGCTCTCGGAAAGCATATCGGGCGCGGCTCAATCTCATCTCATTTTACCTCATTAGTTTTAATCGTTATCCCATTTGTATCACTGAAATATAGCTATCTTTATAATCCTTAATCTTAGTTTATCTTAAACTCACCCCAACCCCGAACATTGGTCCTTCGAGCCATCGGAGCGGGACCATTACGCGTGTATTTACTAATTGTACTGTGTGAGTGTCTCGCTTGGCAACCAGAACTGAGTGGATTTACTTTCCAAAATTCATCATCTTGCGGATCCTAACTGACCTCGGCGCTCCGGACGGAAAGGTGCCATCATCTTGCTGATCTTAAGTTATCTCTGTGCCCCGGACGGAAACGTGCCATCATCCTGCTGATACCGATTGACCCTGGGTTTAACAACGCGCCATCTCATCGTGCTGTTACTCCAGGTTTGTTCTTGCAGCCATCGCAAGGACGTTTGATCTCCAAAGAAGCTTTCAGTCCAAGTAAGGTCTCTTTTAAATCTTTATAATGTCGGAAATGGATGACATTTTAGCAACCCAACAACAACTAATCGAAGCCGTAATTAAGCTCTCCACCAATTTCAAGAAGGATGGTGCAGAGCGCAAGACCTCAGACTACTTACGTCGTCGATTAGCTACCTTGGAACAATACTTTACAGAGTTCCATAATAATCATATGACTTTGCTGTCTTTTGGTGACCAATCACTAACTGTGGTGGCAAAGGCCCGCCTGGTTACCACAATATAAGCCTAAAGAATCTCATAAGATGCCGATTTATGCGAGTAATACTAGCGAAGAACTCAGGAAAAAGGAACAAGTAAATACGGTCATTGTTAAACCCGAAAATCTAATAATTAATCAACTTTTAACAAAATATAGCACTTTAAGGAAAGTTACTCGAATATTAGCTTACATCAACAAGTTCATCGACATTGTTGTTTATAAGAAAACACGCACATGTTTTCTTACTCTGAAAAATATAAAGACAGCCAGGGAAACGTTAATTAAGCATGTCCAAAATAAATATTTCAACGAAGAAATATCGCGGCTTAAAAATAATGAACCACTAAATAAGAAAAGCCAGATCCTTAATCTCAATCCCATACTAGACACTAATCAAATGCTCCGTGTCGGTGGCAGACTTAAACATTCGAATCTTGATCCCGAAATGAAGCATCCCATCATAATCCCGAATCAATCGAAATTGGCAGATCTTATCATACATAGATGAATCCCACGAGCTTGTATTTCACGGTGGAGTAAAAATGACTACTGGATTTATAAGACAGAAATACTGGATTCTTGGAGGAAACAGAGTCACAAAGAAACGATTAAGAATGTGCGTCAAATGTAAAAGAAATAATCCCATACCACAACATCAAATCATGGGTGACCTATCTCCAGCACGATTGATTCCTAACCGACCTTTTTACCATACTGGAATAGATTATACCGGACACATCCTAATTAATGCAAACAAAGGTCGTGGCATTAAAACCTGTAAAGGATATGTCGCAGTTTTTGTTTGTATGGTAACTAAAGCCATACATCTAGAAATCGTCTCAGATCTCACAGCATCAGCATTCATTGCCTCACTGCGACTAATGTTGGCTAGAAGAGGAGTTCCTGGGCACATCTATAGTGATCAGGGAACTAACTTCATAGGAGCCAATAAAATCTTAAAACAAGAGTTTGCCGAAATATCCTACATCTTGTCTGACCAAGAAGTAACCTCAACAATCGCTGAAATGAATATTGAGTGGCACTTTAACGCCCCAGCATGGCCACCTGCTGGCGGACTCTGGGAAGCTGCAGTGAAGAGCCTTAAACATCATCTCAAGCGTGTCGTTGGAGAGCAAAAACTAACCTATGAGGAATATATTACCCTACTATACCAAATCGAGGCTTGTTTGAACTCAAGACCACTGTGCCCACTGACAGAAGATCCTGAGGATCTGGATTTTTTGACCCCCGCTCACTTTTAGCAAGTGGCCCCAACTTAACGATTTTCCAAATAGAGCATTGACTTGACACAAAAAATCTATCAAGATATATGGAATAAGTGGAAGACTGACTACCTCTCGCAGCTTTCTACAAGGTCCAAATGGCGACAGCATCAAAAAGATCTCAACCTTAACGACATCGTTATTATAAAGGACGATAACCTTCCACCAGGAAAATGGAGTCTAGGTCGCGTAGTAGCGCTACATCCTGGACGGACACGTAAGAGTCGTCACACTCAAAACCAAAAACGGGCTCTTGAAACACCCAGTTGTAAAACTGTCCTTACTGCCAACAAATAAAGATGATCAAGATCCAAATACCCATAGAGTTGATAATAAAGTGCCAGCGTCGAAGAAAAAACGCCCTATCTCATTCTCAGCTATGGTTTTATCTTTGACATTATTTTTGCTGTCACTAATAAACACCGCTCAAGCATCCTACAACTTTACCCTGCTGCCAAACAATAGTGTCTACTTCGACAAAATATCTAATATGCATTTAATTAGAGATGATTGGCACTTAATAGTCTATTACGACACAAATCCTTATCAAGAAGGAACGGCGGCATTACGAAAGTATATCGAGTATCTTGAAACCATATGCTCTACGATTAGAACACAAACACCTTGCGACGGCGTCATGTTACAACTCGAGCACGAGTTCGAAGAAATTAAACATTATGATAATAATGTCATGATAAATGACTCGTTTATGACTAATAAGAATCGCCGGCGACGCGGCTTGCTAGACGGAGTAGGCTACGTTGCAAATAATAGGTCTTTACCTATGAAATTGCCGTTTTGTATGAAAAAATTTAAACGAATTTTTTTCATGTATTTTTTATTTGTATTAATCGAAGTAATCACCCATGCAATCAATGCATCTTTGCCATCGCAGTGGCAGTTTATTGATGCCCTTCTTAAAGAAATCAGCTGGACGGGAGGCAACAAATTCTTCAAAGGCATTTTGTACTGCCTCTCGGGTATTGAATTTTTTTCCCGCCAAGAAGTTATCCAAATTCTGGAAAAAGTAGTAGTCTGTAGGCGCAAGGTCTGGTGAGTAGGGCGGATGACGGAGAGCTTCCAACCCCAGTTCTTGCAACTTGGAGACCGTCTGCTGTGCAGTATGAGGTCGCGCGTTGTCGTGCAGGAGTAGCGGAGACGAGCGATTGACCAATGCTGGTTGGAGATGTGCCAGCTTCTCCATCATTGTGTTCAGTTCTTCACAGTACACATCTGCAGTAATGCTCACCCCGTTTGGTAAGAAGCTGTGATGAATCACACCGGCGCTAGACCACCAAACAGTGACCATCACTTTTCTAGGGGTAAGTTTTCGTTTAGGGCATTGTTTAGGTGCTGAACCAGGATCCAACCAACTTGCTGAGCGCTTGCGGTTATCAAACAGAATCCATTTTTCATCGCAGGTAACAATGCGGTTCAAAATTCCTTCATTTGTGTGTCTGTTGAACAGTGCAAGGCACGTGTCGACGCGTACTTCGCGCTGACGATCATTGAGTTCGTGGGGCACCCATTTGTCAAGCTTTTTTACCTTGCCAATTTGACGCAAATGGACCAATATTGTTTTGACGCTAACGTCGAAAGCTGCTGCTAATTCAGCCGTAGATTGTGTATCATCAGCTTCCACAATCGCCTTTAATTCGTCATTGTCGACCAAAGCCTTCGGACGACCGCGAGGTTCATTTTTCAGGTCGAAATTTCCAGAACGGAAGCGAGCAAACCAATAACAGGTGGTGCGTTGGTTTGTAGTGTTAGCTCCGTAAACGTCGTTGATGTTGCGTGCCGCTTGTGCCGCGTTGCTGCCACGACGGTACTCATATTCCATAATTACTCGAATTTTTAACGTATCCATGATGACGAAAAAGATTGAAATGCGATGAAAATGTAACACTAATCAATAAACAAATGACTACTTTTGGAAAAAAAAATCCATGTTTTTAAAATAAAATTAATTTGAAATTAGAATTCTTACCCAAACAAAAATTATTTTGATTTGAAATGGCCAGTACTGCAAAACGGCAATTTCATAGGTAAAGACCTAATAGTTTATTTGGAGTGTGGGATCAAAGATTTGCAGAAAAATATGAGAAGGATATTGACCTTTTAAAGCATAACGACAACCATTTATACAACCTCTGGAGAAACCAAACGTCGCGCGTCGGTCGTAGAAGCCGAATTTAATCTCATGAAAAGGATGGAGAGTACTATAAACAAACATCATAAAATAATCAATCAAAAGCTTAATTTTTGTTTAACTTATGCACAACAAATTATTTCAATTTTATCTTAATTAATTTCAATTAAATTTTTCATTTTAATTAATTTCAATTTATTTTAATTCAATTCTAATTTATTTTAATTTAATGTCTACTAATTTATTTCAATTTAATTTTAAGTAACTTCTTTCAATTTAATTTAAATACAACTGATTTCCTCGCGACTAACATAGTTTTTTAAGATAATGTTATACTAACAAAATATGGACAGTTAATAGTCTGAAATAAACCAATTATATTTTTTTTTTTTTTTTAAATTATCTCCAAGGTTCTTATAAAAATCTTGCTCAGCAAGTGCAAAATATAACTATCATCACAGACTTCATAACCACGGCTTTCACTGCCAACAACTTGTTGTATACCCAGCGACGAATCCAGGACTCAATTTTAGATACAGTAACTGATATTTATAGTGGAAAATTAGATTTTCACTTGATATCCCCGAAGCAACTCAGATCAGAGCTATGCATAATATCAGCACAAATATCTGGAGACTTGGTAGTTCCTGTCGACAACTTTAATCTTAAAGATCTTTACAGTTTGCTCAAACTAAGAGCCAAATACTCTGGCAAATACCTAATTATAGAAATAAGAATACCCCTGATTGAAAGGTATCTTTACGAGGTATTCAATCTTATCCCGGTTCCACGCATTGTGAAAGATAACATGATGATGAAGGTCAAAACTATCTCTGAATTAGCAGCCATCAACATGAGAAAGGATTCGTATTTAACTATCACAGACACGGATCTGCAGTCATGCGTATTACAAGACCCTGTGACTATTTTGTGTCATATCAGAAGGCCCATTTACCACATGAAAGATGATCATAGCCTTTGTAAGACGATCCCAGGCACAAGAACTTGTAAAACTAAAACTACTTCGTGCAAGAATGACTGGAGAGAGTTAACATCAGAAAACAAATATTATTATTTATGCTGCAATGAATGTAACGTCAAACTTCTGTGTGAAAATCAAGTTAAGGCAGTTAGGTTATCAGATGCTGGTCTATTGCGTGTTGGGGACGGCTGTTTAGTAAAAACAGAAGATTTTGTGGTGTATTCAAACAAAAGACTGTCCAGTAAAATGAGCACTACGAGAAATATTATCTCGCCAGAAATATCACCAATCAATCACATAATAAATATCACTATGCCAGAAATCTCATATGAGCTTAACCCCAATAACTCAGACAATCTCAGACAATTTGAAACTATTAAGAGAAGTATTGAGATCATGAAGCAGAGTGCACCTTTGAGCACCGATATCTCCTACCACGACATACATCTTTATACTGCTACATATCTCATCATATTGGGAATCTTAATATTGGTGGCAGCTTACTGTTTTAAACGTTGGCGGCAAAGGCAACGTAAAGGAAATCGTTCCACGTCTACAGCAGAGCGGTCGACAGCCTCGGCGGCGACTGCGTTGCCATCTCCACACACCGTTAGAGAAAGTGTTGTGATTGAGTGTAGTGAAATTAGGGAAAAAGGACAATCTAGTAGTAAATCAGTGAAACGTGATGCTAAGCGACATGCTCTATCTAGTGAGTGCTTACAAAAAAAGGAAGATAGAGGTTCTTCACCGATCTTTCGCGTGTTTTCTCTTCCTGATTTACACTGCAACGATTCTGTTTAATTTGTAATGTTACTTTTATCTCATCTTTTAACATAACTAACCCTATATAACTATTTTAGTATTATTCCAACACTGTTTTCACCTTGTTTGTATTAAGTTCATAACCCATTTAACTACACCTACTTACTATCCTCATCTTTTTCTCCCTCGGGAGTATGTTCAGGTCAATCACCGAACAATAATAAACATGTCAGCGTAATTGCGACACCGCGCTCTATGCCTTGAATATTTTATGTATTAATTACCTAAGTAAAAAAGTCAGTACGCTCTCGGAAAGCATATCGGGCGCGGCTCAATCTCATCTCATTTTACCTCATTAGTTTTAATCGTTATCCCATTTGTATCACTGAAATATAGCTATCTTTATAATCCTTAATCTTAGTTTATCTTAAACTCACTCCAACCCCGAACAGGTGGGGTGCTTGATATTAATTGATTATAAAAATACCTCAAAAAGCACCCCAAGCTTTTTAATAGAATTAAATTATTTTTCACCTCTCATGCTCTAAAAGTACGCCAATATAGCCCTACGAAGCGGGACTAAAGTGACCACTTTAGTCTATGGAGTAAAAGTAATTCATTTTTTAATTTCCTACATGTGATATATACAAACTCAAACAGCCAGTAAATATATAATATTATCTGTGGAGTGTGGACCATCTTCATTGCGAAAATGTTGAGAGTTTTAGTTCCATGGTTTTTGCCAAGGTGACGCCATGTGTTTTAAATTGTTAATCTGTGACTGGTTTAGAAGAAAAAACTGACCACGAAAATTTCAGAATTTTTGTCGAGTGTACGGTTGTAAATAATTTTATTAAGAATGTCCAGTGACAGTTGTGGTATATTTGTATGTTCCTTGGTAAAGAGTTTGACGTCGAGCAAAAAACAAAAGACATAATAGATATTGTGATTTTTATTTTATTAAGTAATATCTATTAAATGTTTTTGTACTAAATTTACTATTTTTCTCACACTCAAAGTGAAAAGTACAGTTTGCACCTCGAGACTAAACGCCAACTTAATATACCCTCGGTTTCATTGACTCCCTCGCGCGCTCGGGAGTCAAGCCACCTCTGGTATATTATGGCTTCGTTTAGTCCCTCGTTATAAAATATGTATACTATGTCACTTCTCATGCTCTAAAAGTACGCCAATATAGCCCTACGAAGCGGGACTAAAGTGACCACTTTAGTCTCTAGGGAGTCAAAAGTAATTAGTTTTTTAATTTCCTTCATGTGACATAGACAAACTCAAACAGCCAGTAAATATACTATTATCTGTGGAGTGTGGACCATCTTCATTGCGAAAATGTTGAGAGTTTTAGTTCTGGTTTCATGGTTTTTCCGCAAAGAAGGTAGCGCCATGTGTTTTAAATTGCTAGGGCCGTGAGAGCGCATATACTGCTTCTCCCTCACGTGTGCCGCCTCCCTCTTCGCGAACATTACTGCTTCGCAGAAGGATGTGACGGCTACCCATGCACTCTCGCTCCGTACCATGGCCTGGAGCAGGACTGGACGCGAGAGATCGCCGCCACCTATCGCCTTCATGAGGACACGGCGGTGTTCCGCCCAAGCGGGGCAGACCTCCACCGTGTCCTCAGGGCACGAGGGCGTCGAGGGTGTCTTTGCAGTGGAAACACCCGGGCGTTTCCTCCAGCCTTATGTGACATTAAGCATTAAGCATATTACATCGTTAATAATAATTTGGACCCATTTTACCCTAGTAAACCATACCCTAAATAAGAAAAATAGTGGAAATATAATAAACAGACCAGAAAAACGAAAAATGTGACAAAAAATCATTTAAAATTGCCGAATCGGAGGTGACATGACAGATGTCACCTCCGATAAAACACCAAGAAAATAAAAATATGGAAATGAAGTAACTGAGAATCATGTTGACAAGATCAGCGGCACGTCGAGCACGCCCACCACCTCCGGACTCGTCGCTCAGCTCCGCCTCACCGCCGTCGGTACCCAGTCCCACTACGGGCGCTGTGACGACACCGGCCGCGGTAGTTGCGTCGAGCTCGAGCGACGAGTATTTCTCTCCGCCCACGACGCCACCACCTGCTCGCGGACGTGGAGGACGCCGGCCACCGGGGGGCTTAGAACCTCGAGGCCCACCGGCCTCTGATAGGGTCCTAGCTCCCGGCGGAAGTGTGCAGCGCATGCGATAGACACGATCCATTAATGAGAATGTCATGCGCTCATACTATGGGGCTACAGAGGGGGGAAACAATCTGACTGCGTACCGTGTTCGGATGCTCTCTCTGTTTAAGGTGCTTGAGCCAGCTGTCAACGTTTTGGCACAACGACTGTCGGATCACGTGCGGGTCATCCAGCAAAACCATAATTATGTTGGAGGACACAGTACTTGATCGCCTACGCAATGAAATACAGAGTAGCCATGTCATCGCTCCCCCGTTACAGAATGTGATGGTATCACAAATACCACCACAGTTAAATACAGATCAAATTAACGAGGGGACTGATGATAGGGCTACAAACGTAAGTACCCAGTGCAATGAGAAATTGAGGAGTGATTTGGACGGTGCGATTCGGGAATACCGGTTCATGTCGCCCGAACTTAGATCACGCTTACCTCCTTTGCCCATGCATAACAAAAATAGGTCGCTGGTGGCGGCTCTGGATTCGCAGTTGTCAAACTATTTTGATGACTGCGAAGACCTCGCGGATACTCATTTGATTCTGTACTGCACGGCTGTAGCGGCATGTCGTGTAGCTCACGTCAAATTTGCCAATGACTCAAGAGCTACACGACTGAAACCAGCTGTACCAGCTTGGCAGTGCAGAATTGAACGCCGTATTGGTGGGGCCAGAGCCCTCATCGGCAAACTAATTTGCTTCAGAGAGGGCAACACTCGCCCTAGAGTGATGCGCTTTGTGAGACGGGCGTTCTCGGGGACTGATATCAGTCCTCAAGACTATACGTCTTGTGTCACAGAGCGCATCGACTTCCTGAAGCAGAAAGTGTATGCATGGGCGAACCGTATTCGTAGGTATAAGCGGCGAGTGGATCGATACACCCAGAACCGCACCTTTCAAAGTGATGAAAGGTACCACCTTTATACCATATACCCATATAGGGCTTGGGAGCGACCGGACCAAGGTGTGGCCGACACGCGCCTACCAAATGATGATGCCATGTGTTCTTTTTGGCGTAGTATCTGGTCGGTGCCTGTCAGTCACACCGAAGGTGATTGGGCTCGGGAAGTCGAGCTAGCCTGCGATCTAATACCAGAAATGGGGGCTATTACCATCTGCCCCCAAGATGTCGCTCGTGCAGTTCGTCCGCTGCCCAACTGGAAGTCTCCAGGGCCGGACGGGCTGCATAACTTCTGGATTAAATGGTTCCAAAGGTCGCACGCTCGCTTAGTGGCTCAGTACCAGACTGCTTATGAGTCTGGTTCGCTACCCCAGTTCCTAACGACAGGAGTTACCCACCTGCTCCATAAATCTGGTAGTACCGCGGAACCCAAAAATTATAGGCCGATCACGTGTTTACCGACGGTCTATAAGGTTCTTACATCCATTTTGAGAGCTAAAATTTACAATCATGTAGACACCAATTCCATCATGTCTGTCTCTCAAAATGGATGTCGGAACGGATCCCGCGGTACTAGGAGCTGCTCTTCATTGATATGGCCATTAGCCAACAGGTTCGTCGTTCCCGGAAGGATCTTTCGACATGTTGGATAGACTACAAGAAGGTCTATGACTCGGTGCCACATACATGGCTCATGAGGGTGCTGGAATTGTATAAAGTAGATACAACTCTGCGCACCTTCCTGATGCCATGTATGGGGCAATGGAGGACGGTCCTTCGATATCCAGGATGTCGAAATATGCAGAGGAATAGCGAGCCGATAAGGATTTCAGGGCGAAAGTTTGAGTCTGCTTTGGTTCTGCCTAGCCCTGAATCCTCTAAGCACACTGCTGGAGGATTCAGGTATAGGCTATCGACTGAGGAGAGGTGGTTAGGTTATATCTCACCTCCATCCATTTATCCATTTTATCCATTGGCGTACCGAACTATGTTTGTTATAGGCATGGTGGGATACAATAAATTGGAAACAAGGAGGGGCATAGCTCTTGCTACCTATATTTTTAAATTATTGCGGGGCAAGACTTCAAACCCAGGTATATTGAAAGAAATAAACCTGTGTGTGCCCGACAATTATGTATTGCGAAGGCGACGGTCGCGTCTATTGGCGGTGCCCAGTAGTAGGACCAATCTACTTGGTAAATCCCCTATAACGCGTACCTTGCGTGTACTCAATCACGTAGCAGACTGCATAGATCTGTTTACTTGTTATCTGAGTGAGTTCACAAAAACCACGATGTAATATGTTTTGGTAAATAATAAAACTGTTATTATGGCCAAACTATTGAATTAGGAAATTCCTGTAATGATAGTGATGATGAGATAATAAATAAATTAATAAATACTTGATGTTGATAATTAAAAGGATTTGTTTGAATTGCTGGTTATTAATATTGAAAGGCTACTATTAATTAAAACCAACGACTTATCAAAGACTTTTTGTCATAAAATTACATTGAAAGAACTTACTTACAGAGAGTATTCTCTGTAAATAAGTTCTTTCTATGAAGATCTAGAATTTATATTTAATTTATCGTGTATACGATCAAGTTCTTTTTCTGCAGAAATTCTCAAGTTTTTTTTGATTTTAACATGATGTAAGTATTTATTTACCATTCTTTTCATCCTTTAAATAATCAATTCTTTCAAACTTTAACGCGTCTTTTAACTCAACACGTTCCATTGCTATTCAGGACCTTTCCATAATACATTGAAGTAGCTTTTCTAAGTTAAACAGTTTCTTTACTAAAGGTCGCGTAGTGGGCGTTTCACAAAAAATATAGCGTGTGATTGGGACCGTCATAAACCCGGCAGGTACGGGTTACTACGGGCTAATCTGGCACTGGGGTCGCGGGTCCCCGACACCCCCAGCCTGCTCCATGCTCGGGAATGATAAAGGTTTATTTCTTATTGGATTCCCTATAAATAAGTATTACGGAGGCCGTGTACACCCGTCGCGCGTCGTTCTCTCATAGTTTACCGATATTAGACGTAATTTTTTTTTCGTTAAATGTTTATGTTAAGTTCAAACACAATTATATAATGTAAACATCCTTTATTTTTTTCTAAGGTATGTAAAGTATTTAATGTCGATTCAAGATTATAATAATAAATAATAAAACTTTATTGCTAAAAAACCTGCTTGCTAAATGAACCTTAAAATCTGCATACAGTAGTTCCATAAACGTCGTTTTAAGTCCTGTTTAGGCACAGCCCACCTCAGCATCTGAAAGTACGTAAGTTATTACAAGCCCAGCTGGAGCAAGAAAGTAGCGAAGGCAAGAAAGGAGACCTTAGATACAATCAGTTCGTGATAAAAGGCAACAGCCACAACATACAAGGAGAAACAAGTCTGTGTCATTCTACAGAAAAATCATTTTCAAGAAGAGATAGAGCTAGAAGTTACACCTCCACACGAAGCAGGAAACTGAAAAACCGAATCAAAACTACTGATAAAATACCAAACGGCTAAGAAAACCTATACAATAAGGCTGCATGAAACATTATTAAAAGTGGCCTACCAAGGAAAAATAAAAAGGAAATGCTATGAAAACAGATAAACAAGTGTAGCACGTAAAAAACTGTCTTACAAGATAGGGGGGAAACATAGTCCGTAACATAATATCTAACAAACAATAATAACCACAAGGTCGCCTCTACACCGCAGTTTCACAAGGACAGCCCCCGCCCGGGAGTGTCCTCGAACGGTTGACATTGAACTGTCAGAGTGACACAACTCAGAACTTGCTTGTTAACGTGGTGCCCCGTGACCTTCGTGATGAGGGGGCATGGAGATGTGTGGTAGTCTATGTCAGCTCCTTAAGGTGGAACAAGTCCACATTTATCCCATACAAACTTCGGAAGTGTATTACTCCACTGTTCGACAATGTACATCAAAAATTAAAAATGGTATGGTTTTATCTCATTATTAATATTGTCTTTACGGAAATAGAATACTAAAATAGAAACCCATTAAAAAGTTAGGAGCCAACAATGATTCTATTTTCTTGCTAATTTAACCTAACTTTGGGCGTGTTTATGTAATAAAACTTGTTCCGAAAAACAAACAACCGACTTCCAAAAAAACACTACAAAGTGAAAACTAACTTTAATTTCGGAAGTCGGTGTCTTTGGAGCAGTATTTAATTTTTTTGTCACTTCCTTCCAAAATTAAAGTTATTTTTCACTTTGTAGTGTTTTTTTGGAAGTCGGTTGTTTTTTTTTCGGAAAAAGTTTTTTTTTTCACTTTTTAGTGGTTCACATGTGCTTACCCCTTCACAGCATACCGGCATGATGTTATGTTATGAACTGGTGTAAACAATAGACAGACATGAGATTTCAGCAATCCCAGTCCATTTGCTATCATTTATTGAGGAGTTCCGTTGCGTATCTCCAAAGTTCTTCATTAGATCTTCACCTAATTGAAATGAGACCACTTCGAGAAAGTACTCTTCTAAAAAATACCTAAATCGCTTCATGTGCCTATAAAATTTGAAGAGTTCTCTCTGTTTCTACAGGATCCCCTCATCAGATCCTGGCTTGATGATCATGGGACCACCTGGGAACTATACCCTTTCAAACAAAAAAAAAATCCAAATCGGTTTAGCCATCTTCGAGTAATCGGGGAACATACATAAAAAAAAGGTTCCGACGAATTGAGAACCTCCTCCTTCTTGAAGTCGGTTAAAAAAAAATGTAAAACAACAACAATTTTTACCACGGTGATTAATTTTATCTAATATGTTTAACAATTGATCAATGTTACCAATTTTATTTGATGAATTTAAATTTTATGTCGATGATTTTTTAATCTTATTTTCATACATTTTCATTTTTAACCGACTTCAAAAAGGAGGAGGTTATCAATTCGTCGGAACCTTTTTTTTAACCGACTTCAAAAAGGAGGAGGTTATCAATTCGTCGGAACCTTTTTTTTTTTTTTTTTTTTTTTTTTTTTTTTTTTTTTTTTTTTTTTTTTTTTTTTTTTTTTTTTTTATGTATGTTCCCCGATTACTCGAAGATGGCTGGACCGATTTGGATTTTGTTTTTTTTGTTTGAAAGGGTATACTTCCCAGGTGGTCCCATGATCATCAAGTCAGGATCTGATGATGGGATCCTGGAGAAATAGAGAGAACTCTTAAAATTTTATAGGCACACAAAGCGATTTAGGTATTTTTTGGAAGAGTACTTTCTCGGAGTGGTTCCATTTCAATTTGGTGAAGATCTGATGAAGAACTTTGGAGATAGGCAACGGAACTCCTCAATAAATGATAGCAAATGGACTGGGATTGCTGAAATCTCATCTCTGTCTATTGCTTACACCAGTTCATAACATAACATAACATCACGCCGGTATGCTGTGAAGGGGTAAGCACATGTGAACCACTAAAAAGTGAAAAATAAAAACTTTTTCCAAAAAAAAACAACCGACTTCCAAAAAAACACTACAAAGTGAAAAATAACTTTAATTTCGGAAGGCGGTGACAAAAAATTCAAATACAGCTCCAAAGACACCGACTTCCGAAATTAAAGTTATTTTTCACTTTGTAGTGTTTTTTTGGAAGTCGGTTGTTTTTATCTCTCTTTTTATACACCTGCAACTGTTAAGAATTAATTATCAATTTACTCATTTATTATTACTTAAAATTTTATTTTACCAATGTTGTCAGTGTCATAATTTTATGATTTTTAATATGTATTCGTTTTTCACCAATTTTAATTTTATTTTCATTTCTATTTCCAATGTCACCTTTTTTTTACTTTTACAAATATTAATTTACCTATTTAATTGAATATTGGCGCTTATTACTGAGTAAGTTAGCTTAACTCTATGATTCATTGTTTTATGCATGTGGTGTTTACCTCTAAGTAATTGTTGCGCTGTAATTTAATTTTAAGAATGTGTTATGTCACTGTATTCAGTGTGAACAATTGTTGGTAAACCTAATAAAATAAAATAAAAATAAAAAACCTCCAAAACCAAGTCGGTACCGACAAAGTTCAATTATCGTACAGTTCAATAAATTTTATTGGTCATTAATTTATGCAATGGTTTTTTCATAAAACCCGATCTTCCAATGGACTTTTCTTAATTTTTTACGCGAATATTTTACTATAAATGATCCTGCATCTCACTCAATAACATTTTGCGTGTAGACTAGCATCTAACTGCTCATCACTGATACTATATCTGTCGGACACGAAGCCTAGTGAGACACCGTGATTTTTAGCCAGGACCACCAGTGAGTTCGAGCCCGCGACTAGATTCCCCTTAAGGAACGACCTCATAATCATTTTTGGCAGCCTTTAAAACACTGCTGAGAACAGGCCTACTCCTTGTAGTGCCATGCTTCCCGGTATGTGGGAGTCTCATCCAGGTCCTCCATAGCAAGAAATGTAGCAAGCCTTATTATTCCTTGATGAAATAGCTTATTGAGCTGTGGCAGGTTATATTATAAATGCAAATAAATAAAATTGAAATGCCTATTTGTATTGTTGAAATAACAGAGTTTTTATTTAAATGAAAGTATATAAGTTACTTAAACTATTTTTTTTTTGTCTCTATGTGTGTTTGTCCCAGCTAATCTCCGAAACGACTGGATTGATTTCGATGGGACTTTCACATGCAGATAGTTGATGTTATAAAGATAGACATGGCTTTTTGTTCTTGTAGCACAGTCCCGTGGGATAAATTCCAACATCCACGCGGGCGAGTCCGCGGACAGCAGCTAGTTAAAATAAAATACAAACTTAGAAAAACATTGTAATCAGTAACCAAGGCTATTTTGCGATTTGCAATTCAATCTCACTGAATAATCCATATGAAGATAGTTCCCTTGGGAACATTCCCGACATCCACGCACGTAAGGGCGAAGCCGTGGGCAGCTGTTAATAATATAATACAGCGCGTCAATACAAGCATAACTTACTTTTTCAAAGTACATAGATCTCCTTTTCCTAGTTGTTTATTGGATAGACCTAGCCAGCCACAGCATATCTGAGGGTATACTTTGAATATAGGTACTTATTAATCATTTAAAACCATAAAATAAACCCAATTTACCATTAATACAGACGGTAGGTAGTATGGATTAATCGGGTTTTACCTGATACATTCGCCTGCCAAGAGGGTTAGTGTACCAGCACAGCGGCGCAAGCGCATCACGGGGATGCTCGCTTTATGTAGTATCAGTGACGAGTAGCGTACTCGTTACAAGAGCATTGACTCTTCATTCATGATGCAATCAATCATTAAGGCTTTTATAGCGCAACGTTACATAAACAACTGCAACAATCACCTGGTAAACTACTCTCCTCTATTCATTCCAACCGAAAAAAAGCAAAGACAAAATCTCTTTCGAAAAACGTAACTTTGTTTCACCAAAACCCAGATTACAAGGCAACACCGTGAAACACTAGTGAACAGGCAATTTAAGCTGAAAAATAACAAAATTAACGCGATTGGCAACATTGTGAATCCTGTGATGTAATATGATAGCGCAGAAAACACGGAAGGGGTGAGCCACACTGTTAGAAAGTCTAGAAGGCTTACCTCTGCAAAAAATAGTCGGATTTTGAATTAATAATACGAACATTAGTACAAGTGGCATTTATTTTATAGCCTAATAAATTTTAATTATATTATGTATATTATGCGTATTGGAATAATATATTATACTGAAATGAACCATATCATGATAAGTTAATTAGGTACAAAACACTTAATGGTTTTATTCATAAAAAACATATCGTACGTCTAAACAGTTGCTAAAGTCTAGTTTTCAAAGAGAAACCAGACTTTAGCAACAGTTTAGATGTTCGATAACTTTTTATGAATAAGGCCGTTCATAGATTACGGAAAAATAATATTTTGAATAAAATTAATTATAAAATCATACAGGCATCGGCTCCGGCGCCCAGCACCTACATGAAGTGATTCAGTATCGGCGAGCTACATTTGTCCACAACATCTTCAGAATGCTATTAGAACTTGAGCTCCTCACTTATAGGATCACTGCGTTATCCGCTCGTCTGTCTGTCAACACTCCGTTCTCTGGAACGTGTGTAGATACAAAGTTGAAAATAATATCAATTGCTACTATCCTAATCCTAATCTAATATTATAAATGAAATCAAAATCAAAATATTTTATTTCACATAAGCCTGCATGGGCACTTATGAAACGTCAGAAGCTAGGTGCACGGTTCCAATTTGTCGTTTCCTATGGAGAAGAGCCGGCAAGAAACTCCACGGTTACTCTTTTAAAAATAATTGGCTTTTACAATGTTTTCAAATTACAGTGATAATAGGTATGGGAGGACAGTGCAGGCCAGTCAATAAGTACCAGGTACTTAGGGGAATTAAAATACAGAATAGAAAAACGTCTACAAATCTAGTCTCTAAGGCCTACAACGTTCTCTCATTCACAGTATGTAAAAGAATCTACCTATATAAAATGAATCTATTTGAACCAAGTGACATGATTTCGATGACAATCACTAATAATAAATAGTAGTAAAATTTATGTATAATGTCAAATAATGACGAGAATATGTCAGACATTGTAAAAAATAAAAAGAATAAAAATTAACATTGCAATTTGGGAGCAGTTAATAGACTTTCACACAGTTTTGCTGTTAATGAGGTACCAGGGAAGCCACATGTGCAGAAGGAATTAATGCCAAACTTCCCTGTCTTCAACGTAGTCTTTTATCTTATACTCGTAATATGCTTTTTTAATAAGGACACGTTTGATGTGAGTTTTAAACTTTCCATCGCTAAGTTCTGTAACCGACTTTGGCAACTTGTTATAGAAGCGGATACTGTTTATTAGAAATGACTTGCTAGTTTTAGTTAATCTAAATTTTGGAATCACAATTTCATCTTTACTACGTGTATTTAGATTATGGAAATCGCATCTTTTTTTGAAAAGACCTAAGTTTTTGCGAACATACAAGATTTTTTCTAGAATATAAAGAGAAGGCAGAGTAAGTATATCAATTTCGTTGAATTTGTTTCTAAGAGACTCGCGAGGCCCCATCTTATAGATTGCGCGGATTGCCCTCTTTTGTAAAATAAAAATTGAATCTACGTCCGTTGCCGATCCCCACAGTAGAACGCCATAAGACATAATACTGTGAAAATAAGCAGAGTATACTAACCTAGCTGTGGCTACATCAGTCAACTGCCTTATTTTTCTTACTGCGTAAGCAGCTGAGCTTAATCTGCTTGAAAGAGCTCTAATGTGGGCACCCCATTGCAATTATACATATTTAGTTTATTATAACTTATGGTGTTAATAATATAAATCGTGTAATAAATAATATAACAATATATAAATATAATTTAAAACCAAATATATAAATAATTACTTACTACTATAAAAACGAATGTAACTAAATGCTACTACCTATTTTAATTTAATTTTTTTTTTTTTTTTTTTTTTCTTAACAAAAAGCGCCTTCATCCTCTCTCCTATAAAAATTAACTTTGCTGTGCCCGACAGGGTCCATAATTGATTCGATGTTATAATATCATACCAACTGTTTTATGTACACATTATGGAATGCATTAAAGTATTGAGTATTGAGTATTGAGTATTTTGAATCTAAAGTCATTCCCAAAAATACAGTTTCCGAAATAGCATCTAGTTTCTTGCCATCAAGTTTTAAATTTAGACCTACTTGGGGTACATTTGGTAGCGAGAACTTAAGACATTTAGTTTTGTTCGCATTGAGTAAAAGATTATTAGCAGCAAACCATTTCGATAGAACAGCTAGGCTTTCGTTGACATGTAAGACATCCGTATCTTTTCTATCTATTCTAAAAATAAGAGAAGTGTCATCAGCAAATAAAATTATATCCGAGAAGTTAGCCATCAGACAGGGAAGGTCATTAATATAAACTAGAAATAAAAAAGGACCAAGAATTGAACCTTGAGGCACGCCCATCCTAACTAGAGACCCCGAGGATGTAGCCCCGTTAACGTTTACTTTTAATGTGTAAGCTTGTATGTTTGGATGTTTGTTACTTAATCGGATTTGGATGAAATTTGGCACTGATAGTTTATAGCCTGGATTAACACATAGGGTTCGTTTCATCCTGGTAGTACGTTCCTGTGGGATAATTTCCGACCTCCACGCGGGTGAAGCTGGCAAAAGCTAATAAATAGTAAGAATTGTGTTAGCTCACAAAGAATAAATAATAATGATGGTGTTAGCTCACAATAGATAAATAATAATGATTGTGTTAGCTCACAATAAATAAATAATAATGATTGTGTTAGCTCACAAAAAATTAATAATAATGATTGTGTTAGCTCACAAAAAATAAATAATAATGATTGTGTAAGCTCACAAAAAAGAAATAATAATGATTGTGTTAGCTCACAAAAAAACTTTAAGCTAAAGGCATCAATCAATCAATAGTCTTTTTTAATGATAAATGATAATGATAAATGATTTTATTTCTGTAAGTAGGTTTGTACAAACACTTTTACACGTCAAACATATTTTTTTAAACTAGATGAGGCCGGCGTTTCCTATCTGACTACTCTGTGAAGAAATTTTTTTTTTCTTTATTTGTAAACATAGGTTACAACAGTGTGCAAGATGGTACAATTGTCAATTACAGTTTCTCTATGTTTTGCCATTTGGCGTACAAATATACAATTATGGTAGGCTTTTGCCAATTAGGTAAATTAATTTCAGTATAATAATTCTGTGCTTCCCGCATCCAGCGGACTCCTGTCGAAGTGGCGGAGCTTGGGGGAGGCCTATGTCCAGCAGTGGACGTCTTTCGGCTGAAATGATGATGATGATGATGATAATAATTCAGTAGTATCAATGTCAATTATTATTTAATTTTAAATGAATTTAATAACAATGCAGTAGGAAATGTCAGGCAATGTCAGAATATTTGACGAAATGCGATAATGTCAATATTAAATAATAATAATTTCAATAAGCTACTGATATGAAAAACGTTTAAAGTTGACACTGTCCACCGAATTATTAGAGTCGTCATGAATACATAAATAGTCACGTTAAGAGTATACAAATATTATCATGTCAAAGAACTGTCATAAAAATAGTCACTGGGACAATAGTAAAATTTCTGTATTAATATAGTACATAATTTACGCTTGAAATTTACTAAATTTTGACTTCTTATTGACCAAGGCAACTTATTAAAAATATTCTTTAAGCCATTCAAAAAAAGCTTTTCGTCATTAAACCTCACCTGCGTATGGTATTTTAAGCTCTAACTTATTTCTATCACATAATTTTCTATATTTGCTTCTAAAAGCTATTTCATAAAGGGTGAAGTTTGTTTTAACGAATACATTTACTTCATAAAATTAAAGAGAGGGCAGCGTCAATATTTTGAGGCTTATAAATAGAAGTTGACAGCTGTCAGTACTTTGTAAGCTACACATAGCTCTTATACATCTTTTTTGGGCTTTGAAGACATACTCTTTATTAACTTAATTGCCCCAGTATTGTATACCATATCTTAGTGTCGATGCAACATAGCCATGGTTTTTTTTTTGAGGGTGGGACATCATCAAATAACTTCTCCTAATCTGGGTGGAGCAGGAGGGCGTGTCAGACTTTTACTGATTAAAATCCACCCGTGTTCCCTCTGTTGCCTGTGTGCCAGGGGCGACGTTATCTCTTTCGAACAACCCGCACCCCTGGCAGGCATCGCCCCTTGCGGACCCCACCAGTCCGGCGCACCAGGACATATAGCACGCCGTGAGCACCCCAGGAACCAAGTAGCAAAAGGGCTCCAGACTACCCTGGCACCCTTGGTCCCCCTGCGATGGGTCAGCGCAGTTGCGCAGCCACCTACCATTTTTCGGCCGTAGGGGATAGGGAGAGCGGCCAACGCTATACCGATACTCCTCTTCCCCTGCGGCCCCACTGCATCTGCCATCAAACGGTGGCGTCCCTGTCCAGGCCACGGAAGGGAAGAGCGCTACTCAGAAGTACCGGCACTCCTCCTCCGCCGCAGCCTGTAACCCACAGCTGCGATGCCTCCCATTCGACATCGCGGCCCGCCTCAGTTGCGGTGCACCTCACCGCAACCTACTTTTTGGCCGTTACGTCGTCGGCTTGGAGGCAAAAGCTCTGACGAGCGGCCCCACCTTGGGGTTCCTCTTCGCTTCACTGTGGGAGCGGACCACGGCTACTGAGCCCCCCGCAACGACAATGCGGGAACCCACTGGGGGGACATAGCCATGGTAAGCCATTAAAAGAGCTTCCAGGTTTACAATTTTTGCTGGTTTATATAGCGCAGAATAATATGCAACTTATTATCAATAACAACACCAAGGAATCTAGTCATAGTTGTCGATTCTATATTAGTCCCCAGATAGTGAATGTCAAGGTTAATAATAAGAATCCTTTGATGAAAGTGCATTGTTTTAGTCTTTTCTAGATTTATCACAAAGTTATTGTTATTTAGCCACGTAATTATTTAATTTAATGTCAAATTTAGCTCTGCTTCGTATGTGTTAGGATCGTCACAATTTACTACTACCGTGCTGTCGTCAGCAAATAGTACCATAGGATGCTTTATTTCTTTGGGCAAATCATTTATATAAGATAAGAATAGCGGAGGTCTTAACACACTGGGACTCCGTATTTAATGATCCTACTACTAGATCTGTGTCTTCTTACGTTTCCAGTGCGTGGGCAAATTCGTGTTATTTCTAAAATCTGTTTTCTGTTGTGTAAGTAACTTTCAAAAAGCTTTAATATGTTGCCTCGTATACCATAGTTTTCTAATTTATTTAATAGTATCTTAAAATCTACATAGTCGGAAGCCTTTGTAAGGTCCATATTATATCCATATCTCGAAAAATTTCTGCGCAGGGAGGTCTAGAATGATATGCTGAATTCATGGTTACAGTTTGTGCACTGAATAAAAACTTTTCCTGTATATTGCACATACGGCATTTCTTTCATCCATATTTGATAAGATATCGTGTATCAGATCATGGATAGCCATGTTTATTGTCCTGTTCTTTCGAAATCCTTTCTATTCATTAACTAGGATGTTTGATTTCTCCAGATAAGTATAGAGTGCTTTATATACGACCTGTACAATTTTTTTTGCAAAAAAGGTATCAAAGCAATAGGTTTATAATTTTTCATCAGACATTTATCTTGCTTTTTGTATAGTGGAGTAACTATTGACGTTTTAAGCTTCTCCAGGAAGATACCATTCTCAATACTTAAATTGATGATGTAACTAAGATGTGGGGAGATGTATTGAGAGACTGCTTTTATGGCTTTTGTGCAGATCCCATCACTACCTACACTGTGTGTATCTCTAGAAGATCTAATATGATGCATGATGTCGTGCGGCAGAGCTGGTTGCATAAATAAAGATTTCAAATTATTTGAATTTATGGGGATTTCTTGTATTATGTCATGACTTGAATTAGATACTTGGTTAATATAATCCAATATAACAATGCTTTCAGGATATTGTTGAGGCTACCTCGTTACTGTATCGCGTCGGAAATGTTTGCGCAAACCCGCACCGACGGCTTCTATGCAATTATACGCAAAAAAACTGCGGAGAGTGAGGGGTAGTCGAATGGTTTTTTTACTAACACTAGGCAATAAGTTATTTTCTTGTATGTTATTAACACTATATGGATTTTTGTGTCCGAAATAAAGTTATTCCATTCTATAGTATTAGTTGCTATTTCAATTGGGTTCGTAACAATTTTTGTGTCAATTTTTAATTCGGATATGGGTTCTTTAGGAAAGTAGGCTTTATTTTTATTAATTACGGTCCATGTCGCTTTAGATTTATTATGTGCTGTTTTAATAAAATAGTTGTTTTGAGATTTTTGTGTTATGGTATAATTATATTTTTTTAGTTTATGTGAATATCCTTTGAAGGCATTTTTGTTCTTAAGAGTGGGCTTAGTTCTGTATTGCCACAGTAGCACACGTTTTCTTTTACTATATTTTTTTATTCACTTTGAGATCCACTTAATTTTTTTAGTTAATGACTTTGTTATAATTTTGTAAGGAAAACAGAGATCGTAAAAGCATTTGAATAGTTCTAAAAAACGCCTTATTAACGCCCATTGGGGTCCGAAGTATTGTAAATTTCTGAGAATGAGAGACGTTTTATACAGTTTTTAAATAATTATATCCAAATATTCTTGGCAATCGTTTCTTCGTTTAATACGCCATGAATTAATAGCACACGTTTTTTTAACTGGGCATCTTAATTAAGACCTGTGTGGTGTGATATGACAGTCTAAATTCAATAATTTCCCCTTTGCAACCTGTGATATTGTGCGCAAAATTATCCAAACATGTCCCACTATGGGTACCAGGTATCACAGTTCGACTGCATCTACCTTTCTATTTACATTGGTTTGCTTGCACAGCATAGAGTATGACTATATATGTATATATGAAGACTAACATCTCATATATCTATAATATCTTAATTCCCTGTATCGTCATAATGATCCTGCGCGTCTCAATGTGAGCCTTCTGTGTCTCCATTTTCTTTGTAAATGGTGGATGTAGGATTATTTTTTGCTCCATTGTTGGTCGTCAGGGCTGGTGGTGGGCAATAAAAACATATTTTCGTCCAGGGTTGTCTCGCATGTGTTCAGCAATAAGGGAGATTTATCGGACTGTTTGTTACTTGTTACCGCACGGCGAGGGGTCGCGAGGGATGTACCCACGGGGTGGTTACGTTGTGGTTAATCGGAGCAAATCGACTGGAAAATACCGAACCCTGAGAGGACGAAATAGATAACATGTCGAAATATTTTCTTCTTGTTACTAAACACATAGTTTGCTTAAACACTATTAGAGCATAGGCTTAGCTTTGAAAATGGTCTACCTAGATGATAATGCAATAATTGCAGAATAGTATTCCCACGTATACCTGTCACCGTAAGATTGTGAACACCGTTAGTTTATAATCTATCTCGCGAGATTATAAACTGTCGATAAATTGTGAACTGCAAAAATCATTTACAATTTAACGCACTATTTTTCGATAATTTATAATCTGTCCGTCAAATTGTGAACTGCTATCAAGACGTATAGTACCTTGCGCTATTACTAAATAGTCAAGTAACTGTCACTAACTTGGAAGTAGCGCTCGTCAGCCGCTACCGCGGCAGCGCTCACTCCGCTCGCTCGGGTCGCGCGCGCGCTAACCTAACCTATTCGGTCGGTGAGCAGTATGGTGCAGTTCACAATTTATCGACAGTTTATAATCTCGCGAGATAGATTATAAACTAACGGTGTTCATAATCTTACGGTGACATATCTACACGGATACCACACTACAGTCGTCGATCTTCCTCGAGTGAGAGTGCAGATCGACTTTGGTAAACCCGAGCGCGGTGGCGCGGCGGTCCCATCTCTACTGCGACTGATGAATGTCTTTGTATAGCCCCTAATGGAGATAGTTGGACACAATAGCCGCTTCACATACCTCGCCCTATAGATAACGTTATCTATGCCGTACAGCTTAACTTTCCTCTTACTAAATGTTATAATGGTTTCCTGTGACACATTTTTATGGATATAAGAATATCTAGATAATAATAAAGATAGGTAACCTATACCGGTCACTAACAGGAAAATGAGAGGTAAAAAATAAAACATTTCAATAATATATTTATTACTTGAATAATATGCTGTTTAATTTCTTTCAAAAAACAAGAACGCCTGGATATTTTTTAAAATGACATTTACGTTATTAAACAAATAAAAAATAAAAAAATTGAATGTGCTTTAGAATGTCATACAAAATCAAGAATACTGCATGTATTAAAACAACTAATTTTGGTTATCCTGCGAATCGTATCAGTAGTAGCGACATAACATAATCAGCCTATAATGTTCCCACTGCTGGGACACAGGCCTCCTCTCTGCGAGAGTTTAGCCAGTTACTGGCTAATATGGCATTGTTATCTTTACCAAATAAATAATATAAAGACATTGTTTTGAACATAGGAATGGATAGGTATACGGGTGATATTTAGGTCATTATTAGCGAAATAATTACCCAGTAACTGGCTAAACTGGGTTGTGGAGGTAATGGAGACAGGCGCCCCACGTTTAATACTAATACTGGCGGCGAGTACTGGCGGCGAGTACTGGCGGCGAGTACTGGCGGCGAGTACTGGCGGCGAGTACTGGCGGCGAGTACTGGCGGCGAGTACTGGCGGCGAGTACTGGCGGCGAGTACTGGCGGCGAGTACTGGCGGCGAGTACTGGCGGCGAGTACTGGCGGCGAGTACTGGCGGCCAGTACTGGCGGCATGTACTGGCGGCAAGTACTGGCGGCAAGTACTGGCGGCAAGTACTGGCGGCATGTACTGGCGGCAAGTACTGGCGGCAAGTACTGGCGGCATGTACTGGCGGCAAGTACTGGCGGCATGTACTGGCGGCAAGTACTGGCGGCAAGTACTGGCGGCAAGTACTGGCGGCAAGTACTGGCGGCAAGTACTGGCGGCAAGTACTGGCGGCAAGTACTGGCGGCAAGTACTGGCGGCAAGTACTGGCGGCAAGTACTGGCGGCAAGTACTTGCGGCAAGTACTGGCGGCAAGTACTGGCGGCATGTACTGGCGGCAAATACTGGCGGCAAGTACTGGCGGCATGTACTGGCGGCAAGTACTGGCGGCAAGTACTGGCGGCAAGTACTGGCGGCAAGTACTGGCGGCATGTACTGGCGGCAAGTACTGGCGGCAAGTACTGGCGGCAAGTACTGGCGGCAAGTACTGGCGGCATGTACTGGCGGCAAGTACTGGCGGCAAGTACTGGCGGCAAGTACTGGCGGCAAGTACTGGCGGCATGTACTGGCGGCAAGTACTGGCGGGAAGTACTGGCGGCATGTACTGGCGGCAAGTACTGGCGGCAAGTACTGGCGGCAAGTACTGGAACTTCGTTCCATCCGGGTGTCCCTTGACACCTCTCAAATTTTTTGTTTAGGTAGGTACTAGGCACTTATAAGTAATCGTAGACCACTCACTTTGTTAAACAAGGTTTATGAGCATCTGTCTTAATACAGCACGAAAAATTATCTAGTGATAGAATTCCAGATAATCTTGTTTTACCCTAGGGAAACCCATGGCAAACCCATGGCACTAGGCGAATAGAATACCCTAGGGTATTTAATCCCTTTGCCTGAAGGAGCAGATACATTCTACCGATGGAAATTGGAAATTGCACTATACCTACTAATCTACATCTGCGCTTTAATATCATCTGCGATAGTGCATTAATCATTGTTTATGTTTATTTGCTACATATTCCATGCCTATTATAATTTTATGTTTTCAATTCAGTTAATCTTATGATGAGATCATAAAATGCAGTTAAATATTTATTACGTATCTGTCACCGTAAGATTGTGGACACCGTTAGTTTATATACTATCTCGCGAGATTATAAACTGTCGATAAATTGTGAACTGCAAAAACCATTTACAATTTAACGCACTATTTTTCGATGATTTATAATCTGTCCGTCAAATTGTGAACTGGTATCAAGACGGATAGTACCTTGCGCTGTTACTAAATAGTCAAATAACTGCCACTAACTTGGAAGTAGCGCTCGTCGGCCGCTGCCGTGGCAGCGCTCGCTCTGCTCGCTCGGCTCGCGCGCGGTTGGTCGCAGTTCTAACCTAACCTCACCTATTCGGTCGCGCGGGGGAAGCCCTGGGCGTCGGGAATCCCAGGCTGATTCCCGGCCACCGTAGGCGCGGGCTTGCAGACGGCGAGTAATGGGTAGCTCGCTGTCCGGTAAGGACCAAGCCCGGGTCGACGGCGCGTTGTGTTCCACGCGCGCCTCAAAGAGATGTCAGCACCAAAGGGTGGGGTCCGCAAGGGCCGATGCCTGCCAGGGGTGCGGGTTGTTCGAAAGAGATGCCGTCGCCCCTGGCACACAGGCAACTGAGGGAACACGGGTGGGTTTTAGTCAGTAAAAGTCTGACACGCCCTCCTGCTCCACCCAGAGCGGGAGAAGTTATTTGATGATTTCCCATCCTCAAAAAAAAAAAAAAAAAACCTATTCGGTCGGTAAGCAGTATGGTGCAGTTTACCCATTGTGCCTCAAATATCTCTTGGAATAGCTATTCTATTAGATTATTCTACTATTATGCCTATATTCTAGGCACAATAGTAGAATAATCTTCGTTCTTTGTAGCTACAAAGAACGAAGATTATTCTTGTACATATATAATAGAACCACATGATTAAGAATAACTTATATTCTGTTACCAGGCTGTCTAAGTTATGATATTAAACAACGCACTCTCAGCCAGCAGCTCTATACCAAACCAACAAAAGCAAAACCGTATAACAAGCAAACAGAATATAACTTAGATGTTATTATTGTGGCGTAACGAGCCGACCAGCCTCTTGTAACTCGGCGGATAGCATCAAAACAAGTACTCAATCGAGTTGATCTGAGCCATGAGCCCCCGTTCTCCAGCCCGCAGGGGCTCAGAGGGGCTCGCTACGTATATTTATGGCTAGTGTAAGTGTTATTTGTAAGCAATAACCGTTTGGGAGGCAGTTGTCAACATCGACACCACAGAGAAGGGAGGTACAGAAAATCAACATATTGAGCGCAGTAAAGTGCTGAAATTGTCAAAAAGCGGCGTGTTCCGTTTTCCGACAATTTCAGTGACTTTACTGGTTTGAAAAGTCTGTAACTGACTTCGGCAAAAAATGGTTATCAGGGGATATTGATTCATAGACTTGAGTTGCACGGAGTAATTAAAGTGAAATGAGTTGTATGAAAATAGTCCTATCATAACCATAATCCTATGGCCAATATTATAATATTATAGCTATTAATGGTACCTCTAGTAAAAACGTGAAGATGTAGCGTAGACTTGATTGATAGATAGTGAGTAAAGGTGTTGTATAGTGTGGATTTTCTGTAACTTAAACTACGTGTATCTAGTTAGGCCGTAGTAAATAGAGTGCGGTGCAAGATAGCCGAATTCTCCCTGATTTACATAGGTCTGGGGCCGGGCCTGGGGTCGGCTCTGGCGAGGACTTACTAGGACAGAACGTGTTGTCAAACGATTTTATCTTACGATAAACCGTCAGTTCATACTACGGAGTGTCTTTTTCAAGAGTACTCGACTTCCTATTCATAATATCTTCGGAAGGTTTTTGACGGTTACCGGTCGTTTGCTTTCATACACAGTTTTCGTAGTATTAACACTCATCTGAAGTCCCTTCATATAGCCCTAGAGGGCGGATTTCTCCCTGGACATTCTCATGTATAAAATGCACGAGATATATCGACTTGAAACTAAAATTAGTCACTTTTCTCTGTGTTTATTCTTTCGGGTAATATGTACGCCCGGTTATGAAGCTGAACAGTTTTTCATCACTGAACTATTTCCTATAGGAATGCAGGTGTCACAGCTATAACTCACTCGTGCAAAAATCCGCGGTTTTATTTGTTGCACATAAGCCCTTTTAGCCAGGTATCGGCCGATAGTTGGTACTAGTGTGTCGGGCCCACGTGGGGCATGTTGCGTCGGGTCGGCGCAGAAAAAGTCGGTTACAGAACTTAGCGATGGAAAGTTTAAAACTCACATCAAACGTGTCCTTATCAAAAAAGCATATTATAAGATAAAAGACTACGTTGAAGACAGAAGTTTGGCATTAATTCCTTCTGCGCATGTGGCTTCCCTGGTACCTCATTAACAGCATAACTATGTGAAAATCTACCAAATTACAACGTTAATTTTTATTTTTTACAATGTCTAACATATTGTCGTCATTATTTGACATTATACGAGTACATCAATTTTAATTTCGACTATTTAATAGTGATTGTCATGGAAATCATTTCACTTGGTTCAAATAGGTAGGTTCATTTTATACAGGTAGATTCTTTTACATATTGTGAATGAGAGAACGTTGTAGTCCTTACTGACTAGATTTGTAGACGATTTTTTATTCTTTATTTTCATTCCTCTAAGTCCCTGGTACTTATTGACAGGCCTGCACTGTCCTCCCATACCTATTATCAGTGTAATTTGAAAACGTTGTAAAAGCCAATTATTTTTAAAAGAGTAACCGTGGAGTTTCTTGCCGGCTCTTCTCCATAGGAAGCGACAAATTGGAACCGTGCACCTAGCTTCTGACGTTTCATAAGTAAAGAATGCAGGTTTATGAGAAATAAAATATTTTGATTTTGATTTTGACCTACATAAAACGCGGATCTCTACATTTCTAGCAAACGCAGCGTTTCCCCTTAAGTTTCGACTTCACAGCATTAAGCAAAAAGAATGAAGTGTGTGTTCTGAAAGAAACTGTCGGAACTAACTAACGAGTCCCGAAGCTTTGAATTTTAGGTGTGAGACTACGCTCCAACGCTTCCACTGCACTGCATCGCAAATTCGGGAGGATGTTATGAATACGAAAGCTGACGTGAACATTATTGTTCATATGTTGTCATCGGTTTTATACTTACACTTACATACAGTAATTTACTGTGATGCAGATGATGAAACGGGTATAAATATGGCTTATAAATACATACTATATCGAATACGTCTATTTAAGCAAAAGCCTTATAGATACTCCTCTTTGTATACGTCCTATGATAAACAGATTGCATTGCATTCTTCCCCTACAGAGAAACTTTCTCCCTTACCTTCTACGGGCTGCTTAAAGTTTTACGTCAATAAAAGTATCAGATTATGCATCACATTAAAGCTAACTCAGATTGCACTCAACTCTCTTTCTGCGCCGCGCAACAATTACCTCCAACAATCCGCGGAGTGACTTACAAAAAGTGTTGATTGGCGCACCTCAGCAGCCCAGCACCCCAGCACCCCAGCGCCCATCACCTGTGTCTCGTGTATTTCCATTATCCTATCTGGGTGTTCGCAAAAACCCCAGCTCTGGGGGTAGGGGGGGGGGGGGGGAGGAAGTCAGTCTGTGTATGGCAGATACGTAATGCGGTTTTTTGGTACGCGCATCGAAACAGCCCCGGTATACTCGAATATTGTTGAGTTTTCTGACGGTGGTGTAAAATTGTCTAATAATTTGTACGTTACTTTCAATTAAAAAACTAAAAAAACAGTCTTTAAAAACCAAACTAAAAAACTAGTAAATAATTTAATTCTAGTAAAAAGCTGCTTTTTGAGGTAATTTAATAATCAATTAATATCAAGCAACCCACGCTTTTTAATAGAATTAAATAATTTTCTACTTTTTTAGTTTGGTTTTTAAAGCGTGTTTTTTTTTTGTTTTTGTAGCAATTTTTTAGTTCTGCTAACTACAAAAGTGTGATTTTTATTGAATTTTCATCGGTCTTAGTTTTAAGTCTTTAAGTCTACAAAGTTTCAATGAAATCTGACCGTATGAAGTGGGTCAAAATCAAGTCCAAAAAAGGAGTCGGTTACAAATAAACAAACATAAGGTGAATATAATAAAAGCGTGTTAATAATAATAAAAAGGACCAACCTTTGTACCAAGGAACAGAATCACAATCAATAGCGATTACCCGAACCACAACTCATAACCAATATTTGATCGTGTAAATAGAAAAGTCTTAAAACAAATAATAGTTCTGTTGCGGCAAACCGTCAGTGAATTCCACAAAACCATTCTGTTTACATTGTAGAAAGAGAAACAATAAAACTGGCCGGACATTGCTTCAACAAGCTGTTACAGAAGCAGTGGCCAACTGACCGTGATGTGGAAGCTCTCGGGTTGGATACAAGCGAGTGGGTCTAACGTTTTTGTTTTTAACCGGCACCCTAATTGCGTAACACACTATTCATCAAAATCATTTGGAAGGTCATTGCTAATCCATTGCTTCATATGTTCGAAAATGTGTCTGCTCAGCAACGTTAGTAAGGCAATGAATGTTGTTGAACTGTCAAAATGAATGCCATTTCCAATGATAGTGTGTAACGCAATTACCCCGCTAACCAAGTGGTCCTTTTCAACTAAGATAAATACGGGCTGATTTTTTAGTCACCGTCCAAATTTTTCAGGGTGATAGTACCCGTTAAAATGAACAACTTTCTCCAAGGAACATGGGTCGAAATATGAAAAAAAAAAATCGGACCTCCCATACAAAATCGACCAGCTAACTATTGATTTTGCATGGGAGGTCGATTTTTTTTTTTCATATTTCGACCCATGTTCCTTGGAGAAAGTTGTTCAATTTCACGGGTACTATGACCCTGAAAAATTTGGACGGTGACTAAAAAATCAGCCCGTATATTTGACAAGCAACAATAGGTTTGCTATATCAAGATGATACTAACTGTTATAAAAACGTCCCAGTGGATTCAACCCAGTCTGAAATAGTTTCTGTGTCTGTTAGAAAACATCAATTATTTGAATATAAAATCCCACATACTTGCCGTCTTTCTAACCTCCGCTTTTACGGGTTCATTTAACATTTAAGGGGCAGACCATCACTTGTCCTAATTCCGGGGTCATACAGTTATATCCCTGTGCGTGTTGTTCGTTGCCTCCTACTAGTGGCCGGTATTGGGCACCTGTCCAAGATGGCGGCAGTTCGTTTCGCGCCCGTCGTTTGGTTCAGCGATGTGGCTGCAAGCCTGGAGATTGCCGCAGCGATCCATTTCCTTTGAACCAATGATAACTTTTTATTGAAATGGTACGAATACTGTTAAGTATCTTCCGGGTGATAGTTTCCTCTGTTTGAGCTAAAGTTGTAGGAGGAAGTGCGGTGGATACTGTGTTATGTAAGAAAATAAGTTTTAGAACCCTATTCATTAAGACACACCCACAGCTTTTCGAAATAAGAGCTCCAGCTGATCCACGGTTAAGGAAAAGGGATTCGAACATTCTTTGTGTTGATCGCAGTAAAACAGCCCTCCTACGTAAAAGTTTTTATCGAATGGCTCCAGGTATTTTCAATAAAATTCCACGACAGATAAAAAATCTTAATAATAATATGTTTAAAAATAAACTGAAACAATTTTTAACTCATAAATGTTATTACTCCATAGCTGAATTTATGGAGGACACCACTAACATTTAGATTATCACAATATGACATTTTATGATAATGATTTTATTATCCTCATTGGTTTCTTTAGATGTTGTTAAAATGGCTGTTTCTGTGTGTATACGTTCTAAGTTACACTATCTTATGTTTTTGTCCTTACATTTAGATTAATATTAGGTCGACATTGGCAATTGTGTGTTAGTATGTAAGTAATTGAGTTATTTTATTTTAAATGTGTCTGTGGTTTCGACAAAACTAACATTCTTATTATTTGTATGCTTTCGAGTAAAATGTAGCGAACTGACTATCTTATTATAACATCCTATTGTAATGAAACCTACATTTACGAATAAATTTGATTTGATTTGATTTGATTTGTGAATAAAATATTATTAGGTACCGCTGTCTAAGTGTCCAGGGGTCCATACACTTTCATATTAGTAGATATGTAGAGATTATGCGCAGCTGCAGCGGCAACGCCAGCACAGCAGACCGAGCCAGGAATATGGGATGGCGCAAGAGTATCGACACACGTTGCATCCCACACTACAGGCCTACCCATCTTCCATGGAAATAAAGACATGCCGTCCGGTCTCTTGCCATCGTCGCGTACCAAGCCAATGGGTTCTAATACAGCTGGAACACCGACGGTGACAAGAGCTCGTCGGATGATGTCGTTAATGTTCACGTGCCGTGCTAAGCGACCCGCACTTCGGCTGCATGATAGGCCGTGGTGTCCGAGACTGTTGACAACTTCACCACAGTGACAGCGGTGAGAACAACATGGAGCTCCTAATCGTAGGGAAGCAGCGAGGCGGAAAGTAGTGTCGTCGAAAAAAGTGCCAATGTTCAACGATGGTAGTGCATGAAGCCACAGACCCAACTCCCATTTACCCACAGCTAGCAGTGGCGCACGCTCTGCAGTAGTAGTGAGTAGAAGTGTTCAGTAAATTCTCTTGTACAACTCGGCAGAGCCGCTCATCCCACTGTCTCTGGGAAAATGGATTATCAGGTAGATTTGAGTTCGGGCAAGCGTGTTTCCAGGCATCCATAGCCTCGGTGAGGCACAGCACATCAAAATCAATCAGTGTGGAGGCTAAGATTTTCCTGATTAATTTCTCAGTGCCGTGGACCGAGGATATGAAAGCCGGTAAACTAATACAGGAAATATTGCGGACGTCGAGGCCTCCCATACGAATGGAAAGAGTAGCTTGTGCCCAAGCTCGGTCGTTCATGGCCACGTTTAAGATCGAAGTTAATGTGTGTCGGATAGTTTGGTCCATTGTGTCTAAAAGGTGAGTGTACTTCCATAAATGAAGCGCGAAGAAAATAGGTTCATTTTGATCCGAAACAGCAGTAACCAATTAAGGTGATGGCCGAATGCATATTAATTTGGAACAATCTTTCCGAAACGTCGTTGAAATTTTGTGTTTTTCCTCAATAAAAGCGGGAAAGGAATTCTCAAAGATTGGAGACCCAAGGAGACGAAGAGGACTATTTCCAATAATTTTGATTTTTTGACTGGAGTTATTGCATGCAATTTAGGAAGTGTAAGATGTCTGTCAGTAGTGTCCGCTAAGAATAGTTCATATTTCGAAAGGTTGAGATCAAGGCTAATGGAATTAAGTCTGTCTTATGTAATTTTATTTTGACGTTCAAAAAGAGCTGACTCTCAGCCTAGTTTGAATAAATGACTTTTGATTTGATTCGAATGTTCATAAAATGTATGAAGTTGGAATAGATGTAACGCCCGTGCGTAAGAGGATTGTTCGAAGGAGTGGCTGGAGGGACGGTGCGCTGCTCTTTACTAATATAATTAAAAAGCGCTTATTACACTATTCCATTTGTAGGAAATCCAATTAGAAAATCGAAAGATGTAATCGAAGTATCAATGATGTAGTCAAACAATTGGATCCTATGTAGTGTGATTGAAAGGTCCCGACCGCAATTGTTGCAACCCAATGTAATTCTACTTCATGACTACGAGTAGTAAATGTGTCCGATTTAGAATTCAATTTAGCATAGTGTGATCACTAGCTTCCAACTTCCTAATTAAAGTGTTCCCAAGTAGAATTTCTACAAATTGGATACCACTGTAATAACCACTTAAGTTACAAGTATAAGATTAGTTAGAAACTTATAAGTTATTAAAATGAGTACATTTGCCTACAAAAATATTTACTTATGTAAATGTCACTCAATAATACGTTTATTTTCTTATATTCATTACTTAGGGAATGATTGCAAATATCTGGTTTCATTAGCCTGAACGAACTCTAAGCAGATCACTGTTCTATCCTGAAAAATGTGCACCTCAAACTATAAGGTACCTAACGGAGAATTAGTTTTACCTTGGTGTTTGCAGTTTATCTGTGACAGTAGTTCAAAGATCCACAAGTGCACCTCTCCCTCTCACTCAATGTCATTAAATATGAACTTCCAGCAGAAGTAAATAAAAATGATTCAGCAACCGTTCTCCTAAGACCAATTCGCCATTGGACTGTTCGTCGACAGGATGATTCATTTATTTCCGTTTCCCCAGCAGGGTCTTTCACCTATGGACATTTCGCCGACAGAACCTTTCATATGCGTCACTTTCGACGACAGCCCTTTCCAGCTACGAAATGTTTCACCGACACGACGATACACCTATAACTTTTAACCTAACCTAATCCATTTAATCGGGGTGCCCCGGCTTAATAAACCAGTTTGGCCTAGGACAAACTAGTTTGGCCTGAAATCGGGTTTGGCCGGTAACTAAGCTGTAGATAGATATGTGCATTTTTTGTAATATTGTTTATCTTAAGATTGACGGTGAATTCTTCGTCGTAGATGGAAAGGTCTGTAGTTAAAAGAGTTATAGGTGTATCGTCGTGACGGTGAAACATTTCGTAGCTGGAAAGGGCTGTCGTCGAAAGTGACGCATATGAAAGGTTCTGTCGGCGAAATGTCCATAGGTGAAAGACCCTGCTGGGGAAACGGAAATAAATGAATCATCCTGTCGACGAACAGTCCAATGGCGAATCGGTCTTAGGAGAACGGTTGCCTTGCCAATAAAAATATATAAAATGTGTGTAATGTAATGATAATATAATTGATGGACACAGGGCTTCCGAGAATTTGCCCCATTTGAATGATAATGAGATTTGCGGAAAAATGGTTCACTGTGGATTTATCTTTCAGATTATTCGTGGTACAAGATAATTAAAATTGCAGACAGATATTATCTGCAGATAATTATAATAATATGATAATAATGGAGATTCATTCAAGCATTCATGAATGAATGTTCCGATTTTGTTCTTGATAACAGCTGTTTAGAAAATGTCGTAGGTACCGTCGCGTCGTCACTTTGATAACTAAACTCCCGATAGTTTAGTTACGAAAGTGCCGACGGTATCTAGGGTGACGCACGTGAATCTTCAAAATTTTAGGCGCTTCTTTCCATATAATTAGATTTAATGGAAGACCTATTACCATGGTATTAATGAAAATTGCGTAGTAATGCGAATTGTCAGCCCATAATAAGGTTTGATATGACCACGTCTTTTGTTCTGCCGCATAATGATAGTGTGAGCGCATTTCGCGATGGCAACACAATAAGGATCATTGGTAACAATAGCATCATACAAGGGTTGTACATTGTAACATACATAATACGTATTACATACACACAATAGTCGTGCGTGCTGTACACACGCGAACATCCTTGGATCAGACTATCATTATGACGTGTTACTATCGTTTACCTCACGTTTAGATAAATCCTAGTCAAAAAGTAAGTAACGAGTTGCATTGAACTTAGGGTTTATCAGTCACAATCGCTGGTGGCTGCAATTATCATTAGCATTATATTGTGTCTCTTCTATTATCAACTATTTCTTAGTACTATTCAACTCCCCAATATCGCACGTTGACGCATATAACGTACTATCAACTTTCACTAGTGGTATAATAATTATAAATTGGTGGAATAAACGTAAACATACGTTCTTGACAAAAATAAGTGCATCATCACGTCTTGACCAACTCCACGCAAAGCAGAATTCTCCGCATAAACAGTAAATAATTTGTTAGAATAATTTTGCACTGGCTCGACTGTTTGTGGGAAACCCATAATTGATAAGTTGCGTTTGTTTAATCATGTTACGTGGTTTTTCCTTTATAAGGAAAAGTATTAATGTTGATATTACTTAATCCGTATCCTAATCTATTATAAAATCTGTTACAGCAAATAACCCCAGGCATTGATATCATATTAATTTCAATGAGCTCTGTGATTGAGTACTCTTTTCTCACGATAAAGATTACAGCCATTATTAGATAAGTTAGTACCCACGAACTCGCGTATTTTACGCGCGAAACAATGATTCTTGTGAAATATGAATAATACTATCGCAATACGACTGTAATGCATCATTACTGACACCACGAAGCTACTAATTCATAGCAATGATACACCAGCGGTGCTTGACGGTTATTTTATTTTTGGTACACAATCATGTGAACCAGTCGGATCCGAACCTATTAAGGAATTTTCCTTTGCTAAGAATTACCAATATAAATCCCACTCAACTAAGTAGAATCTCTAATTTGAAACAATATCTTATTGCTGTCTGTACTTGTAAATAATATTTTTGGGCTGTACTGTCTATAACAATTATCTATATCGATCGAGACTGCGGCCTACAGAATACCATCCTAAACGACTACCTCCAGTAAGTTCGTCGGAAATCTTCCCAACTCACGTAACCGTACGACTTTCCCTGAGAGTAATTGCCACCATATTAATTCAGTCCCATCGGTATAATTCGTGCGCTGCCTCTCACGACTCCCGCGGGGCTCAGGGGGTTGATCTTCACTCTAATTTATATTCCCATTGTTTTTCCACGGCTTCTGTCAAACTAACTTACTGGTGTCATTATTTTCCTCACGTTGGATTTAAAACCTCCACGTTAAGGTTCGGAGACGAATTAAGTTTCTCTCAGGTGACTCAACATTAGCAGTAGCTTCACTGCTTGCTTGAGTGGACTTAAGTAATACTACTGTTAAAAGTATTTTGCCTTTTCAAAATACAGCCAACCTTACTTATTTTTTAAACTACAGGAGTAGGTACCAGTACTTTATACTAATTATTTAATAAAATATTTTCCTTCACAGGGTGTCCCGAAGCTCTTCGACCGGGTAGTTCGCGCGAACATCGGAGACTGCCACGCCCTGGGACAGAAACCCATCACCTTCATCAGACAGGTCAGTCTGGTTAGCTGATTAATCTTTTAGACGAAAATAAACTTTGGACACTTGAAGAAAATGGTTCAAAGATGTTAATGAGACATTCACAAACTTATTTATCATCGACATTCAACATCCGTTCCACATTTTCCAAGCAATTATCTGTCAACCTACAGAACCGTTTAATTAATATTAAATCTTAAGCAAAGGGCCATGCCCTACCTACCCCACGCGTCGGCCACTCGTGGACGTGGGCAACTTGTCCCTCTTGCGTCACGCACAGGCAACCGTTAGTAGCAGTTAATTGGTTTAAAGGGCCACCGTTGTATTGGGTAAGGATTGTGTAATGAGCACAATCAGGGACAAAAAAATATACAAACACTGAGCAAAATTAGCAAGCTACATTCTCGTAGAATATTGGTTCATTTATTGAAATGTAATACACTCACAGTACAAAAGCATGTGCGAAAATGATAAACAATATCTACCTTCATTAACATCATTATTATCATTCTCTTCCCCTATCACAATTAATTTGGAGTCGGAGCATCGTGTCTTTTTCTTTTATACTTCTCAATTTTCATCATCTTGGTAGTCACCCCCAGACATATAATCTTTCACACGGACTATCCATCCATAAGCCACATCTCATAATTTGAGTCAATATATTGGGACAAAAATTGTTGTTAGAGGTGGTGTATATATTTTTGTACTTGAATGTACACAGTGGGTGGAATAAATACATGTTGAGCGAGTATTTGTGGTGTGAACGCATTTTTATAGGAAATAGAAAGGGTTCAGCATGTAGATGCGATGGGATCGGAATTCGGATTTAATTATTGTATTAACATACAAGAATTGGGAGGCGGCTTGTACGCAAACGGGGTTTTACTTTACTATAACTAAGGCATGGGGAAAAGGGAAACTGCCAATTTGTACTATAATTATGCTGAACAATATTTATATAGATGCTTTCAACATAAGTCCTCCAGTGGAGATCGTGGATAGGCAACCTTAGAGTGAGACTGACGAACTAAATTTGAAGGTCAAAGAATCCAAATCGCGTATATCCAGCACGCAATACGTGGCCACCGTAGAAATGAAAGAAACGAAAGATAAAATGACAGATAAATCAAACATTGCTACAGCACGATGTCAATAATGTCACTGTGAGATAGATAATTAAGACATGTCCATGGTTTGTAGAGTAGTTATAGATGTGTTGATGGTACGCGTGCAGCGGTGGGCTGCGACGGGCTGTTTGTTGATTGATTCTTCTAACTTACCCGTGTAAACAGACTTTATAAAACCTTGGTTAGTGTGTATGACTAAATAAAGATATGTTTGTACTAGGTGGTCGCGCTGGCGGCTTGCCCCAAGCTGATCAGCTCAGCAGACGTGCCGGAGTATGTGCGTCAGAGAGCACAGGAGATACTGAAGGACTGCACGTGAGTACATAGCACATGTCGGTACAGCACCTACGTACCCGGTCGATTGCACATCGAGCTAGTATTTAATAATATTTATATATTTACGGCCTTTGAAATGAATGCTTTGAATTTGGATTTAGCATTCGTGGTAGCTTTAAATTAGGTTTACCTTTCGCACCCAGACTGCCTAGAAGGTCAGACTAAGTAGGCAACCGAAACGACTAAGTACTAAGAAGTTTAGTTAATTGACTGTGGAATAAAATGATGTAGAATTCTTGGAGGGTTTAACTAGCGTAGGTATTTCTTTTTAAATGAATAAGGTTTTACTTTAGGAACAATTGGCATTATTCCTTACTTTGCTCTCTTAGCGAGCCGTATTTATTATTACAAAGCGTTGGTCTACATTTTATTCAGCACAAATCAACGTGCCACTAAAATATAGGTAAACCATCCCCGAGAGAATAAATCCTCATCTAAACACACCTTAGTCCTTAATCAGCAGAGACGTCCGCTAATGGTTTCCTAATCACATAATATACACAGATCATTACCCAAACTACACATTTCTCTGACACATCACTATGCTAATACGCGCTACCTGCACTGATTGATTCCAATGATTGATTGATTGACATCCATATTCGATTTAGATTGATTCGCTCGACGTTTATGGCAGCCGGTCACATTAGCGTTTCAAATCCAAATTGATATTCATGCTCAAAATAACAGACAGATTCTATACTGGACGCGAAATTATATTGTTTCTCATTCATCATCATCATTTCAGCCGAAAGACGTCCACTGCTGGACATAGGCCTCCCCCAAGCTCCGCCACTTCGACCGGTTCTGTGCTTCCCGCATCCAGCGGACTCCTGCGGCCCTCACAAGGTCATCGGTCCACCTTGTGGGAGGCCTTCCAACTTTACGTCTTCCAGTGCGCGGTCGCCACTCCAGAACTTTTCGACCCCATCGGCCATCTGTTCTGCGTGCAATGTGCCCTGCCCACTGCCACTTAAGTTTGGCAATTCTTCGGGCTATGTCGGTTACCTTGGTTCTCCTGCGGATCTCGTCATTCCTGATTCGATCACGCAGGGAAACTCCAAGCATAGCCCTCTCCATTGCCCTTTGGGTGACTTTAAACCTTCTTATGAGGCCCATTGTGAGCGACCACGTTTCGGTTCCATATGTCATCACTGGCAACACACACTGGTCGAAGACTTTCGTCTTGAGACACTGCGGTATGTGGGACGAGAAGATATTGCGAAGCTTCCCGAACGCTGCCCAACCGAGTCGGATTCGACGATTGACCTCTTTCTCGAAGTTGGACCTACCTAACTGGACAGTTTGTCCTAGGTAAACGTACTCGTCCACAACTTCGAGTGCAGCGCCTCCGACCGTCATGAGAGTGGGTGTTACACGGGCATTCAACATGACCTTTGTCTTGTCCATGTTCATTTTAAGACCCACTCTTTCGGAAGCTCTACTGAGGTCATCGAGCATTGTACTGAGGTCCTCCATGGTCTCAGCCATGACAACTATATCATCGGCAAACCGAAGGTGAGTGATGTACTCGCCATTGATGATGATGCCAGCCCCTTTCCAGTCCAGAACCTTGAAGACATCCTCCAGTGCAGCAGTGAAGAGTTTCGGAGAGATAACATCTCCCTGTCTAACACCACGCTGCAGAAGGATAGGTTCCGAGGTCTGGTCCTGGAGTCGGACTGACATAGTGGCGTTTTCGTACAGACACTTCAACACCTCGATGTACCGATAGTCGATCTGGCACCGTTGGAGGGACTGCAGTACAGCCCATGTCTCGATCGAATCGAAGGCTTTTTCATAGTCCACAAACGCTAAACATAGAGGCAGGTTATACTCTTCGGTCTTCTGTATAACCTGCCGCAGCGTATGTATGTGGTCTACTGTGCTAAAGCCTTTACGGAACCCGGCCTGTTCGGGAGGCTGGAAGTCGTCAAACCTGCGCGCTAGACGGTTCGTGATGACTCTGGAAAACAGCTTGTAGACGTGGCTCAGAAGTGAGATGGGCCTATAATTCTTAAGAAGGGCATTATCGCCCTTCTTAAAGAAAAGTACCACCACACCTCTGTTCCATGCCTGTGGCGTTTTGCCCTCGAGTATGACGGAATCAAACAGCTTCTGGAGGGCCTTAAGAACGGGTTTTCCACCGGCCTTCAGAAGCTCAGCCGTAATTCCGTCATCACCCGGCGCCTTGTTGTTTTTGAGCTGCTTCAGAGCCATCCTAATCTCGTACAAGCTGACGTCCGGGATATCTTCAGTATAGTGTCGGGTCAATCTAGCTCTTGGGTCGTTAGCCAGATTTGTAACGGGGTTTCTTGTTGACGTGTATAACTGTCCATAGAACCTCTCAATCTCTCTCAACAGCTCAGGCTTGGTGGATACGATCCTGCCTTCATCGGTCTTCAGTTTCGTAAGCAGACTCTGCCCAATAGACAGATCCCTAGCAAAGACCTTGGAGCCTTTATTCCGCTCTATCGCGTCTTTAATACGTTCTGTATTGAAGCGGCGGAGGTCGCTTTTCAAGGACTTAGAGATCTGTCTATTAAGCTGCCGGTACTCGAGTGCGTCGTCTGAAGACTGCAGAACCATCTCACGCCTCTCCTTCATGAGCTGCAAAGTAGGATCAGAGAGCCTCTTATTTTTGTCGATACGACGGGTCTTGAAAAACTTAGACCCGACCGTATGGACAGTTTCCACGAACCCATCGTTAAAATCGTCCACAGAGCTCCCTAGACACTCGAAACGATTCTGGAGCTCGAGTTGAAAGCTTTCGGAGTTTTGGACTTGGATCGGTGCTGGACGGAGCGTAGACTTCATTAGTCGAGATCTTTCCAGCTTGATATTGAGATTCAATGTGCCTCTTACCAAACGGTGATCACTACCAGTTTTCACCGCGTTGATCACAGAGACATCATTGAATACTTGCTTCTTCGTCGACATAATGAAGTCAATCTCATTTTTGGTTGCACCATCAGGACTCTGCCAGGTCCACTTCCTGTGCTCACGTTTTTTGAAGAAGGAGTTCATCATAAAGAGGCCTTCCTTCTCCATAAAACTAGCCAGTAGGTGACCCCGGTGGTTCCTACGTCCAACTCCAAATTGCCCCACTCGCAGCTCATCATCGCTTCGTTTGCCTAGTTTCGCGTTGAAGTCCCCCATGACAACGGTGAAGTGAGTTTTGGAACCATGCATGGCTCTGGAAATATCCTCATACATAGTCTCCACCTCATCGTCGGGGTGTGACGAGGTCGGGGCGTAAACCTGTATGACCTTCAGCGAATACCTTGCGGATATTCTGAGTATAAGGAACGCCACCCTGGTCGACACACTCTCGATCTTCACCACGTTGCTCACAAGGGACTTATGGACGATAAACCCGACACCACCTTGGGACTGCTGGTCGCCCTCCCGGAAATAGAGCAAGTTACCGGATTTGAGGATTATCGAGTCCTCCCCCTCTCGTCGGACTTCAGATAGTCCTACTATATCCCACCGTAACCTGCTCAATCCTTCCTCGAGTTCGACGATCTTCTCGTCGGTCCGGAGTGTACGCGTGTTATATGTTGCCAGGTCCAGTTTTCGGTGATTGTGGTAGCCGGATCTCTTCCGGGGATTGTTCGCACCCCTTGCCTCACCGTGGCCTTGACCGCTACCGTAGCCAAGGGTAGGTGGGCCGCCGGGCACTAGGGGCCATTTACTGTTTGTGCTTGTCATGTTGGGGGGGTTTGCCATAATCGCCACGCTTGGCAGGCGGGTTGGCGATCGCAGTATGGTGGTAAAATGCATAGAGAATGCTGCTGCCCATTCTCTAGTAAGTCCCTTAGTCGCCTTCTACGACACCCACTGGAAGAAATGGGATGATGCTATTCTTTTACGCCCGGCACCACACGGGACAATTGTTTCTCATTGGATTGTGTGAAATGGAATCTGTGTTAAAGCGGTACGTTTTCATTCGTTTTTAATACTCTTAATCTACTTTTAATTATTTTTTTCTCCTGTTTGTGAGAACGAATTGTTAATTTTTTTGCAGGATTAAAATGTAATTTGATGGATAAGTTTCTACTTTTGCACTGAAATAACTATAAATTTAATAAAATGTCATATTTAGACGAATCAATGTCATGTTAAATTAATCTCAGCATTAACAAAGTGGCGTGCGCCGCTATCTGTCAGCTATATGAAGCGGACATTTATTAGACCGTCGTCACCTGGACGCGACGTCATTACGTCAGCGGCCTTACATGAATGTACACGCTTGATATCTGTGCAGGAACCGGGGTTAATGGTATGGATATTGACAGTGATTGCTACATCAGGATATGCTATCTTTAATCAATACAAGACGTGTAAGATGTGACGTCTGACCGTAAAGGCTTTCATAAATAAGCGCGTAAAGGCTCTCATAGAACATTTTTTATGAAAACTTCATGGCAATGATTCTACAAGTGTCGCGTCGCGCTGTCGCGTCGCGCCTATCTGAAGAAGCCTTAACGGTGATATAATTATCTCCGTCGGACACTTACTGATAACTATGATTTAAGAAAGTACCTAATATTGTGTGTCATTAGAATATCATTTAGAATAGTTTGAAAATTAACCTATCGAGCCTTCACTCGATGATTTATTTTCTCGGGTTTCGTTACCAGTGCCTGTGATATAGTGTTGGGATAAATACAAAATACGTTGATTTGTCGTATAAGAATAGAATATAATATTGTTTGTTTTACGCTAGTTGTTTTACACAGTGACTAACTACCAAAACCGAGTGTCTCCAATGCTTTCTCACCATTTCACTTCTTGTTCCCAGCAAGGGTTCCGTAGGAGCATATTCCCCATCACCCGGTCTCAGCATCGTCCGCACTCGCGTGGCGCAGTACATGGAGGCTCGTGATGGAGTGCCAGCCAGCCCCGACGACGTGTACCTGGGCTCTGGCGCCTCTGACGTCATCAAAGCCGTGCTCACCATGCTGGTTGAAAATGTGGACGAGAAACCACCAGGTATATTGATTGACGAAGCTTGAAGTTTATTTAGGGTGACATTTCGTATACACGGCATCGGCCGCATACAGCGTCTGGTCGTAGGTACGTCACATCATGATGGGAATGTATTTATTATTTATTTAACATGATCTCTATAAAACGCTCACTGCAGCTTACGAAATATCCTGTTCCTTGTATGTCGTCCCTCTCTGATACCACAACTGTGATAACAAAGAGTTTATTGATCGATATCTTGCTTAGTTTCCTCGTAATTACTGAAAAAGTTTGTTTATTAATAATGAGGTAAGATTTAAGTACCTACATACATGTGATTGCTGCACAATTTCTTTGCCGGTAAGTAAGGGGTTTCAAAAGTGGAAATAACCAGTATCAGCATGACCACACTGCGTAGACTGATATTGCAGATCGCCGCTTGTTGCCATATCTACTTAGTCAGGTGCAAATGTACTTCAGTCACATGTAACAACGTTACGTGGGACCTGTTTTTTCCCAAAACCTCATCAAAAGCTTGGTTTCGATTTAATTCTGGCTTGTAATAAACCAATTAATAAAATAAACTGGGTCACAGCAATGTTTCACAAAAAATGTCACTATATACATCAAAGATAAATGAATGTGCACGTGAAAGTGAATCCGGGAAGTTTCCAGTAAACGTGACATTTTTTAGAAATAAATTACTAGTCGTACTTATACGCCATGACACTCTTTTAATAAAATACCTTATTGTATTGACACAAGAGAACTCAACCACCCTTTCTGGATACTCTAGGGGAATAGTAAAAGGGTATAGCGGTTTATAATACTGAATGTGAGGATAACAAAAGTAATCTATTTTAGAATTAGTATCCCTGAACAGAACAGTGCAGTGCCATTTTATGCAGTTCTGTTTTATTCATGTCAATAGATTGTGTTGGCTTGTGTTATATTATACTAACTGGATGTTTAACAACTATGAATGTATTTTAAATGTGAAATGAGGCCTATATTACAGAGTGAGTGATAGGTTGATTGTTATTGATTGACACTAGATCCATACTGTCCAATCATGCAGGTGTCATCGGTTCCTGCCAATTAGCATTATAGTGTTCCGGTTTCAAGCGCATGAATGTAAATGGCTGCCATTTGGGATGACCCAAATGGCAATCATTTACATTCATGCACTTACGTGCATGAACACGCGACTGACTGCTAAAAGTGGTTTTTTGGGTTCAATTCCCAGCTCGGGAACACTTTCCCCGATAATTGAGTACTTCCATTTGGAGCAGCACGGAGTCTGTATTGCTCCCGGATGAATGGCTATGGGCTCGCCATCGATTACATGGGATTTTAACTGCATAACTGGCGAAATTTGGGTGTACACCAAACCTCTGATGGAGTCGTGACGTTATTCATTCGTCAACGAGTAGTTCTAACCCAACCTTCTATTCTGTCCCCAGCGGTAATGATCCCGATCCCTCAATACCCGCTGTTCTCTGGCACGTTGTCGGAGCTGGGTCTGTGCCAAGCTAACTACTATTTGGATGAGGAACACGAGTGGGCGCTGCAGGCCAGTGAGCTGGAGAGGTGCTGGCGGCAGGCCAGCGAGGACTGCCACGTCAGGGCGATCGTCGTCATCAACCCTGGGAACCCCACGGGGCAGGTGAGATATGAGGAAGTAATGGATGTTTGGGTCGCTTGTGCATTGTATTTTCTGAAAAGATGATGATTATAAATGACGTCTACTTTAAAAAGAATAATGACTATATCCTAGTCTTTATAAAAAAAAAAAAAAACGTTCATTTCAGACTATTAATTGTCCATATTTTGTTAGTATAACATTATCTTAAAAAACTATGTTAGTCGCGAGGAAATCAGAAGTTAATTAAAATTAAATTGAAATAAATTAGTAAACATTAAATTAAAATAAATTAGAATTGAATATTCAAAACTGGCTATAATTGGTTTAATTTAAATAAATGCTTTCAGTTTGGAAAAAAATATTTTTAAAGTTGATTTTTGTGACACATGAACTCAAACTGAAAGAATTGAATTAAAATAAATTGAAATTAATTAAAATGAAAAATTTAATTGAAATTAATTAAGATAAAGTTAAACAAAAATTTAAATAAATGACTAAATTAAAATATAAACAAAAAAAAAACATAGAATCAGGTAACATGCAGCCTGATCAGCCTTCCCACAGCTGGCGATATTGGCCTGTCTGCAATCATCCTTAGGATTCTGTTGCTACTCCCTCGCATTCGGCGAATGAGTGAGGCTGACTTTTTGCGCATTATAGCGTAAAAGTCATCCATCCTCGCGTCGGCAAACATGCCCGAGGCACTGCAAAATCGAGGTAGTCGCATCAGAATCCTAAAAACGTTGTTATACTGTACTCTGAGAGCATTGTAGGCCCGCTGCGTGTAGTTGGTCCACAGGGCACTGGTGTAAAAACTTTGGCAGTAGGCTCTGAACAAAGTTATCTTTACCTGTGCTGTGCACTTTGCAAACCTATGTACCAACATGTTAGCGCGCACCGACAATGCTCTCCGCTCTCTCTCAATGTCTGCGTCATCATGCAGGATTTCGGTCACAATATGCCCTAGATACCTGAACTGAGAGACCCGACTCAAAGATACCCCGTTGAGATACACTGGTGGTATACTCTCTGGTTGTTTAATATTACCCCTGATGAGCATATACTCACTTTTGCCAACGTTGTACTTTAAGCCGTGCTCCTCAGCATAGGCCTCACAGATACCTAATAGCTTCCTTAGCCCTCCGACAGATGGACTCAGCAAAAACATGTCGTCAGCATAACTGATGTTATTGACGCAAACGTTGTCTATATGACAGCCGACATGGCTGTTGCTGAGCTCACCTATCAGCTGATTGACGTACAGATTAAAAAGTCTTGGAGAGGACAGTCCCCCTTGCCTCACTCCACACTTAAGTGAATATTCATCAGAATATGTATTTCCCCACTTAACAATGTTTTTTTGGTGGTTATACCAAAAAGAAAATATCTGTGTGAGTTCGGCGGGGGCCCTGACCTCCCCAAGCTTAGTCCAAAGCTTACTATAATCGACCAGGTCAAAGGCCCTCGATAGGTCCAGAAAGCAAGCGTATATAGGTGTTTTCCTATCAACATAGTAAGTGACTGTATGCTTGAGTGTCAATATAGCACTTTCAGTTGACAGAGTTTCACGAAAACCAAACTGGGCATCGTGTAGGTTAATAAACTTGCTGAGCTGAGCATCCAGAAGACCATCGAAAACCTTCGCCAAGACAGTAGCCAAGGAGATAGGTCTATAGTTATTTATGTCAGTTACATCACCAGTGACATTCTTTTCTATAGGCACAACAATAGTTTCCATCATCTTAGGTGGTAAGTACGAGTGACGTATGCAGAAAGTAAACAACATAGCCAATACTCTAAATAAATGGTCACCCGCTTGCTGTAGGTGCTCAATGCTGAGGCCGTCAATACCTGGAGATTTACCACGTTTCATGTTATTAATAATATTTTTAACATCTTTAGAAGAAAACCCAATTGGTTTCTCACAGACAGTGACGGCCGCAACATCTGCAAGAACAGAACTGTCAGCAAGCGGTGACTCAACTTTAAAATGATTTTTAAATAGGTTAGCTATATCCTTAGGCTCACTACACTCGCCTACAGTCACTGGCAAACTGACCCTACTGTTCATTCTTTTAGTGCCCTTCCAGAAAGCTCGAAAGTTTTTATCCCTAACGTGTGAGGCTAATAAATCCATTTTAAGCTGGTCTTGGTGGTTTTGACAGAACTTTAATCTAGATTTAAATACTTTCCGTGTGAGATACATGTTCTCATGGACAGGCCCACTTTCAGGTTTACCATGCCCAACATACGTTTGATATGCCTGCCTTTTTTTTTTTTGATTACGGGGGGAAATCCTCATGGATGTCCTCCGCCCTGGGGAGGGCGGAGGGGTCTGTCAGACTCTTACTGACACCTGCACCGGAGATCACGGGAACAAAAGTGACTTCCGCGATCCCCGGCTAGTGCCGGCCCGCCTGTGCGGGCCACCTCGCGTTAGGGGGGAGTGAGGTGTTAAACTCCCCCCTTACATCATAAAAGAGGCGCGCGTGGAACACTACGCGCCGCCATCTCGGGTCCTAAGAAGTAGGGGGCGACGGATTTCCCCAGATCCGTCGCCCCTGGACCCATTTAGGGGGGCCGGAAGAGGGCGTTATCCGCCCTCCGCCGACGCCCGGTGCGTCTGCTGCGGATCGGGTTAGCGGAAGCTATCTCCCGCTCCCTCTCCGCAGCCTCCTTCTGCGAAAGTACTGTTTCGCAGAAGGATACTACCGCGTCCCAGGACTCCTCGCTGCCGACCATCGAGTCGACAACGGCCGGCAGCGACAGGTCACTGCCTACTCCTGAGATAAGGGCACGGCGCGGCTCCTCCCAAGCAGCACACTCTGCAAGCGTGTGCCACGCCGTGTCCTCCCGACAGTTGACGCAATGGTGACACCGAGCGTCCGGCTCCCTGTTTATACGACACAGGTACTTCCCGAAGCAACCATGCCCCGAGAGCACCTGCGTCACACGAAACGACAGGGAGCCGTGCCTCCTCCCGAGCCAGCGCTCGAGTACCGGCCGGACCGCCCCGATGGTGGCAGGGCCGGCGGTAGGGCGTGAAAGCCTGTCCCGCCATTCCGCCACCAGGGCTGCGCGAAGCTGTGACCGACGCAACTCCAAATGTCGCGGCGTCAGCCACTCGCCCCGCGCCCTCGAGTCCTCGCGCCACTGATACAATGACGCGAGTACCTTCGCCTCGAGGTCCCACGGCGGGGATCCGGCCAGTACGCAAGCCGCCTCGTAGGAGATCGTGCGATATCCCCTAATGACTCTGACGGCCATAGCTCGCTGTGGCCTTCGCAGGACAGCGATGCTGCCGGCCGTCAGGTCAGCCGCCCAGATCGGGGCCCCATACAGGGCCATCGATCGCACGATCCCCACGTAGAGCCGCCTACAGGCGGCGCTCGAGCCCCCCAGATTGGGAAGCAGCGTTGACAGCGCCCCAGCCGCGCCCAACAACTTGGGCGCGAGCCGCTGGAAGTGGGGGCCGAAATCCCACCGGCTGTCGAGCACCAATCCAAGATACTTCATGGTAAACTCGACAGCGATTCGAGACCCCCCGACCACGATGTGTGATCCCAGCTACTTTGTTCCACCTCACTACCGTTTTACCCTTCTTAAACTTTCTCGCCTTCTTGGTCTGCACAGAAACCTCACATAAAATGTTAACAATGTCATTGTATAAATTGTCAATAATTTTTCTATGTTCAAAATTACTACACATTCTGTCTGCACAAACACAAAATTCATTGGGGAAGTGAAGTTATCTAAGCTTATTATTACAAAAGTCAGAATAACTTCTTATTTCGTCAATTTCTCTATCGCCCCACAAAATGTCATTAGAAATCCAATCGTCAGAAATACATTTAGTTTGAATCATGTCAAGATTACATTCAACAATTAAAGGTAAGTGATCCGACCAATACACTCCATAGTCAACATTAATACTAGTTATTGTTTGCCAGGCTGATTCCGTGACTAAGCAGTGATCTAACCAGCGCTTACAACAATGTGCATCGCTATAGAACTTATGTGTGTCTGACGACCTACCAAGCTTAGCTATGTCTGCGCAAATCAAATAACTCGTCACAAAAAGGTGCTGACGGGTGAGCGTTAAAATCACCCAGAATAAATACAGATTCTACGTCATTTTGTTGCACAATAGCGCTAATCTCCCCTAGACAATTCGTAAACATGGGTAGGTTGTCAGACTGGTCGGTTGGCATGTACACACATATAAATACAACTTCACGATTATTATCTGCATTCGTTCTAATTGCCGTAATACGTTCACTTTCACAATTCACAACTGTCACTTTAGTAAACAAACTTTTACGCCACAGAATCGCGACCCCACCGAACGGTCTCCCTCGCCTCATACCGGACGATAAGTCTATCGGCGATTTTCCGGTATAACTGAAGTTATCGTCGATGCTGCCGAGGAAAGGCAGGTCCTGCGGCACCAGCCACGTCTCCTGCAGTGCCACCACGTCCGCGCGCTTGCACAGTGATCGCACACATTCCACACTCCTTTTCACATTTTTGCAATTAAAACTAACCAGTGTGCTGTTTTGTTTGCGTTCCATTAAAATTTTGCTCATCCGACCCCTTTCTCACAGTCACAAAACGGCGGAACTTTATTCCGTCCGGCCATATCATCATATTTATCATCAGATGCAGTCATGATAATTGTAGCAGCAGCGGTGAGGTTTGGTGAAAACCAAGGTGTATGGTAGATTGTGTTGAGGATTTTTCAATGAAAGATGATGCGTTAGGTTTAACGAGTAAATTATGTATTAGCCATTTTGTTACAACATTCAAGGAGAGAGGTGTGGGAACAATATTTTAAATTAAACCAATCACGGTCGAGAGACAGGTATGACGTCGCGTGTGGTATTGTTTCCTGCCTCAAGATGTCGCTGTTAGTCCTCGATATGCGTTTATTGAGCAAGAGATCACAACATGCCCCCGGCCTTGGAAGCAGTGGCTTTCAATGGTCTTCAGTCACTGCATCAGTGTCGATCATGTCCTGTAGCAGAGGACAAATCTTGGTGAATGCGCGCCTCACCACGCCTGATGACGTCTGTATATCAGCCACCCGGGATATACCATCCTTTCCTGGGATAGTGCGAAGCACGCGTCCCAAATGCCACTTCAAAGGTGGGAGGTTATTTTCCTTGATAACCACTAAGGAGTTTGGTTTGAGCTTGTCCTTATTCGCCGTCCACTTCGTCCGCACCTGCAACTCGGAGATGTATTCCTTCGCCCACCGGTTCCAGAAGTGTTGACGAAGTTGTTCTACCCTCTGGTATCGCTGAAGTCGACTAGCAGGAACATCGCGTAGGTCATCGCTGGCTGGCGCAATCAGTGGTCGACCAATAAGGAAGTGACCGGGAGTGAGAGGGGAAAAGTCGTGAGGATCGGGGGAAAGAGGAGACAGAGGTCGAGAGTTTAGTACGGCTTCTATTTGAGCCAGTACTGTGCTGTACTCTTCGAACGTGAGGTGCGCGTTACCTATTACACGACGAAGATGGTATTTACTGGACTTTACTCCTGCTTCCCACAGACCACCAAAATGCGGAGAATAAGGGGGAATAAAATGAAATTTTATATTTTGACTAGATGCGTACTCTAAAATATCGCTACTACAATTCGCTAAGAATTTAGAAAAATCTTTCATTACACCTACAAAATTACGACCATTGTCAGAGTATATATCTGCAGGCTTACCACGGCGTGAAATAAATCTCTTTAAAGTAGATAAATACGCTTCACTGGAGAGGTCACTGACTGACTCCAGGTGTATAGCACGTGTCACGAAACAAACGAATAGACAAATGTAGCCTTTGATGAGCCTAGCACCCCTACCCTTTCGGTTCAGAATGAGCACTGGCCCAGCGTAATCCACCCCACACTGAACGAATGGAAGACTGGGTGTAACGCGCTCCCTAGGCAAGTTACCCATCATAGGACTGAGCGTCTTACCTCTAATGCGAGTACAGGTAACACAACTATGCACCACCTGGCGCGCTAAATTCCTACCACCAACAGGCCACCATGATTCGCGTAAATTAAATAGTAATGCCTGCGGAGCAGCGTGGAGTAGCTGACTGTGCTCATGACGAAATAATAAAGTGGTAAATAATGTTTACTATGAACTACAATCGGATGTTTTTTACCGTAAATAAATTCATCAGAATTAACTAAACGACCACCTACGCGCATTAATTTGTGATCATCTAAAAACAAATTCAATTTAGACAAACAACCTTTATTAATAGACTCATTATTAGATAATGCCTTATATTCAACCGGATAGGATTCAATTTGACAGAATCGAGCTAAAGTTTTATCTGCATAGTCTAGCTCGTCTATACTAAGGCCGCCTGTACGCTTATTATTTTTACATCGACTGTTATTAATAAAACGTAACATATAGGCAGCCGCACGTCTCATACGTTTAAATTGAGAGAACCGATGGAAGGGAAACAAAGATAATTCACAACAATCCTGAGCTAAAACGGCAGTGACGCATGACTTAATCTCAGGTAACTCACGATGTTTGAACGAATCCGAACTTCTGTGATCTTCTATTGAAAAACTAGGATCACGAAGAAATCCAGGACCCTCCCACCACAAGGTAGACAAAGAAAGTTCTTCCAATCGAGCACCGCGTGACGCCAGATCGGCGGGATTATCCCCACTCCGTACGTGGCGCCACGGGGCGTCTAGTGTGAGGTCATGAATTTCCGCTATCCTATTTTGAACGAATGTCTTAAGTTGGTTAGGCCGCATGTGTAGCCAGCCTAAGACAATCGTAGAATCAGTCCAAAAAACTACACTATTAAATTTACAACGTAATGAGTTACGTACTCTGTCATACAGACGAGCACCTAATAAAGCTCCACAAAGTTCGAGACGTGGGATACTAATAGGTTTTAGAGGCGCGACCTTTGTTTTTGAAAACAATAATCTAACAGATACTGTTAAATCATTGTTAACTGTGCGAACATAAATACACGCGCCGTACGCCGTCTGTGATGCGTCGCTAAAAATGTGTAACTGAATATACATAGGCTGTGTACCTATAGCGTGGCGAGGTATGCGAATAGTGTTTAGCGCTTGCAATGAGACAACAAACCGGTTCCACACGTGCGCCGTGTCATCAGGAACGTTATCGTCCCAACCTATTTTTAATAGCCATAATTGTTGTAAAAGAACTTTGACAACAATTATGACAGGACTCAACAAGCCGAGAGGATCAAAAATTTGCGAAACGTTTGATAAAATAGATCTCTTCGTAATAGGCTTGTTATTTTCCATATTAACACAAGAATTAAAATAAAAGTTGTCGCTTGCGTTATGCCAGCCGATTCCTAAGGTTTTAGAACTTACATTTTCATCTAAACTTAAAGGTTTAAACTGACTAGATGACTGACGGTCATCATCGTGTTTGAAATTAAATATCCACTTCCTAAGTGGAAAACAACCTGACTGCAGCGTTTTCTGAGTTTTGTCGCATAGATCTAATAATTTAATTTTATCGTCTAAGCCCGTAATGTAGTCGTCGACATAAAAATCCTCTTTTATAGCTCGTGCAACATCAGGATCAGGAGATTCGGAGGCTAATTGTTTTAAGCACCTAACACTTAGAAACGGCGCGGAGGCGGTTCCATACGTAACTGTGTTTAGTTTAAATATACCTAACGGCTTTGAGGGATGGTCACGCCACAGAATCATTTGCAAGCTGCGCTGGCCCTCATCTACTAGGCATTGCCGGTACATCTTCTCCACGTCGGCGCACACGACGTACTTGTGCTGCCGAAAGCGGAGAAGAATGGCAATAAGATCACCCTGTATAGGAGGACCAACTAGCTGCAAATCATTCAGTGACTTACCAGAGCTCGTTGGTGCGCTTGCGTCAAACACCACGCGCAACTTGGTGGTGGTGCTGACCTCGCGGAACACGCCATGATGTGGCATGAAATAACACGGGGATTCATAGGAATCTACCTGTGTCATATGGCCTAAACTCAGATACTCCTGCAAAAAATTGGAATAAAGAATTTTACATTCAGGGGAACACTGCAGACGTTTTTCTAGCGCAAGAAATCGACGTTCTGCTTGTGTATAAGAATCCCCCAAGGTATCAGGTGACTGATGGAGTGGAATGTGCACGCAGAATCTCCCCTCGCTATTGCGAGTTGTAGTGCGAACAAAGTGATCTTCGCATGCACGTTCTTCCTCAGTCTGTGCGTCTCTGACCTTGGACGGTTCCTCAATCTCCCAGAACAATCGAAGTTGCGTATCTAGGGAATTAATAATATTGCAATGAATTGGCGCATTTTTGCGCGTATAATTAACGATAGGTCCGGAAATAATCCAGCCTAGTTTGGTATTCTGTAGAAACGGACCACTAGACAAACGAATCTTACCGTCTTCTAACAGATCCCAAAACCTATCTGCGCCAATTAAAATATCAATATTTTTGTAGTCTAGAAACTCCGGATCGGCTAACCGTATGTTGTCTGGAATACAGACTTGCGCGCTTAATTTACACACGGCAGGCATCGAAGCCGTAATCCTAGACAGCACATAACAATTAATGCGCGTAGTAAATGAATTATCGACGCAGGATTTGATAACGATATTACAAGCTTGCGAACAATGTACTACCGAATCACCCACGCCTCGAACTTCGTTTGTGGACTGTATTAATGGTGAATTTAATAATTGACATAATGATTTAGAAACGAAACAGCGCTGGCTTCCATTATCCAGGAGTGCCCGCGCTTTATGATATCTACCGTGTACATCTGCTACTTCAACGAGAGCTGTTGACAATAACACGGACTGCACACCTATAGACTTACTCGATTGCGTTTGCATGTGTGCCTTGTTTACTTGAATAGGGACTGCGGTGTCCGAGGCGGCTGGTACGGCCGCGGGGAGGTGCGCAGGCGTTTCACTCGCATTAGCACTCGGCGCGTCAGTGTTCGTTGTGGAATGCAAAGCAACAGAACTATTAGCCTTATCATTGTGCAATAATGAGTTGTGTTTTTGATTGCAGTGTCTACAAGGCCCAAACCTACAATCATTTACCGAGTGTCTCGAATGTAAACAATTCTCACATAAGTTGTGCTCGCGTACAAGTTTAAGCTTTGTGTTTAAGTCGCTTTCGATAAACTCTTTACACGTGTACAGTGGATGATTCGCGTTGCATTTTGCGCATGTTAACTTACCGCGTTGTTTACTTGATTTACTCGGCGCGCTGGAAACATTGCAGTGTGACATATTGTGACATTTTGAGTGTTGTTTTTTGCTGTCAGTGCTTTGAGCTTCTTTGCTATGTGAACGCTGCAATGCCTCCAGCATGTCTGCTTTGTTGCGCAAAAAGTTAGTTAAAACATCCACCGATAAACGTTTGGAACTGTTCTCGTTAGGGTTTGGGAACAATGTGCACTTGTGAGACCCCCATTCTCTTTCAGTTATTTTATCTAACTTCGACACCATTATATTAATAATCAAACTATCCCAGTAGTCTGTAGGCTCACCAAGGATCTTAAGAGAGCCTAAATTTTTCAAAATAGTGTCTATTAATTTTCTAATCGAAGAAGGCGACTCTTTAGTTATTGCAGTTATGTTTAACAACGCTTTGATATGGTGATCAACTAAAAGTCCGCAATTATTATAACGATTGAGCAACAAGTCCCATGCTACCTGGTAATTATCAGAAGAAAATTCTATGGAATGTATTACTAGTTCTGCGCTGTCTTTAAGAGACGATTTGAGATAGTGAAACTTTTCAATATTGGAAATATCTTTAGAATTATGAACGAGTGAGGTGAACGTGTCTCTGAATTCTAGCCAGTGCTCATAGGAACCATCAAATGTAGGCATGGAAATAGTGGGTAACTTCACAGAATGTATTTGATTATTATTACGACTATGACATGACTTGGTACAGTCAGCAACCTCATCAGTGTTCAGCATACATTCAGCAAGTGATATTAAATTGTAGTAACTATCTTCAAAGTATTCTCTTTGATTTAATTGTTCGCCTAATTCACTATCAGAAACTCGTTCTTCTATTTTAGTTTGAATGTCGTTAAATTCAGAAAATAAAGTAGTACATCCTTGAATCCTTAACTTTAAATCAATGCGTTTTTGATTAGGAAAGTCATGATCACAATCTTTTAAAGACTCTAAATAATTGTTGAATTTGGTAAGCCTGCCCTTAATAATACCACGCTTCCTAACTAAATCACGAACTAACTCACTACTCTCTACACTTAGCAAATTAGGAGATTTGTCACGGGATTTAGCAGAGTCAATAGGCATTTTGGTGGTCAGTGAAAAGAGGAGTACTCACGGTTTGATAATCGTCAGATCAATCACACACGGCACTGATGCTAGCAACGTCACCAGGCTGGTAATTGACTGGAAATCCGATATTCCGAGACTACAATGCGGCAATTTCACTGAAATAAGAGCACAGACACACTATAGCACCAAATAGAACTCAGGAGATGATGGAAAGGATTGGCCCCACCGATTGCGTATTATCTCCGATGAAACCTTTTGCGTTTTCTTCTCTATCCGCCACGTGCAAGGGTTCTCCGTCCAAAGGTCGCTCGGCGATCTTGAAGGTCAATATCCCAATATCCGGCTCGAAGGACCAAAATGTAGCAGCAGCGGTGAGGTTTGGTGAAAACCAAGGTGTATGGTAGATTGTGTTGAGGATTTTTCAATGAAAGATGATGCGTTAGGTTTAACGAGTAAATTATGTATTAGCCATTTTGTTACAACATTCAAGGAGAGAGGTGTGGGAACAATATTTTAAATTAAACCAATCACGGTCGAGAGACAGGTATGACGTCGCGTGTGGTATTGTTTCCTGCCTCAAGATGTCGCTGTTAGTCCTCGATATGCGTTTATTGAGCAAGAGATCACAACAATAATTATAGTTTTTTTTTTTTTAAATAAGAACTCAGTCACTTAGGACATTTAGTTTGATGTGTGACTGAGTCATCGTCCTCTTGTCCTTATCTCATCTGAGTCGTTTTGCCATATAAAAACGACACGTGGTATATCTTCGAGAAAGAAACTAATCAGGAATCTAAACACAATAAATATATTCGCATGTGAACTATTCCCCATCATATTTCTATTGAAACAGCACAATACGGTACAAATTGAAAAACCGAAAAATAGTCGTGCAAACTATATTTAGCCGATATTCATAAAATATCCGTGAACATGGCGGCAGTTTGTGGGCGACATGTATTAATCAGCCGGCATTCAGGAGATTCACGCACAATTTGATCGACCATCGCCCGCCGCCACTGCAAATATTGGAAACTATTCCAAAGCCAGACGATTGCGACACTAAATAGAAAGAAAACATGAAAGCGCGACAAATATAAAGTATTGATTTACGGTTTGTGGCGATGATGATGATAGGTTTTACATAACTTTTAGTACATTTTGATAGTCAGGATTATGCAGTCACAGTTATTAGAACTACAGATTGTTAAATTGTATACTTAAGTCGCATAAAAAATAGACCAGAATCAGTGTAAATGCCAACCATAGGGCTATTTTTTTCCTACACCACGTCGCTTTAGAATTCTTAAGACGCAGTTTTTCTTCTTAAGACTCTGCATGCTGCCTATGATGAGACAGGGGAAACGACGTCAGCTTATTGCAATCTGTTTTCTTTGCAATTCTGATGCATTACTTATTAACCACTCCTTGGGTTGCAGGTGCTGACTCGGCAGAACATGGAAGAGATCGTGAAGTTCGCGTACGAACACAACCTGTTCCTGATGGCGGACGAGGTGTACCAGGAGAATGTTGTCTGCAAGCCTTTCTACTCCTTCAAGAAGGTGAGAACTAAGAAGGATTGGGATGTTTTGAGAATGGCAGGATTTTATGTAGTCATTGAACTTTTAAGATACTCATTATAATAGTAATCATAATCGTTTATTCACTTAGAGAGTAGTTATAATTCCCGACCTCCCGTATCAATTACAGGTTTTTCTCTCTGGCTTAAGGAAAATTGTATTTACGATCGATATTCAGTTCAAATCTCATGCCAAAGAGATTGATTTCAGGCGTTTAAACACACACACACACACATACACTCACACACATACACTCACACACAGCAGCGGCTTAAATGGGATTTGAGAGGAGATTGGCCGATCAAGACTTAATTAAGCTATTAAGAAGTAGAACAGTTTCCAGTATACTATTGTAGTCTTTGAAGTAGAGTGTCTGTTACACATTGCTGTGTTAGAAACTCGTATCCTGAAAGTAATTATATTTTGTGCGACTCATTAATATCAAAATGTATTTGGAAGAAGGTGGTTAGGTTTTACCTAATGAATGATGTTTCTTCTTCAGGTGATGCACGAGATGGGCGCCCCCTACTCCAGCATGGAGCTGGCCAGCTTCGTGACGGCTTCCAAGGGCTGGGCGGCCGAGTGCGGGCTGCGCGCGGGGTACGTCGAGCTTGCCCGCCTGGCGCCGCACGTGCGCTCCGCCTTCAGCACTGCGCGCGCCGTCATGCAGTGCCCCACGGTACTGGGGCAGTGCATACTGGACTGTGTGGTCAATACTCACTAGTAGACATATTACTGTTGCATCATCATCCACACCATCTCCATTTAGTCAAAAAACGTCCACTGCTGTACACGGGCCTCTCCCAATCATCCTCACAAACACCTATCCTGTGCTTCCGCATCCAGCGGATTCCTGAACTCACGAAGTGTTTGCAGTCTACAACTCCTTAAAAGCTTTCGTAGCTTTTAATATTTCTTAGAATAAAGATTGAAAGCTTATTGTTCGACAAAAATCAGAGAAGTTTGTAGAAAACAGACAATTTACTGAATTCGGATTGTTAGTTGGGCCGCCGCCGAGAGCGGTCGCACGTGCCCACACGAATTCGAAACCAAACCGAGTTTTGTGTGTGTGCCTCCGTCAGTGTCGCAGTTTATAATATTTGGTAGTAATATAAAACGGGGGAGCAAAAGTGAAATAAGTGCGCTTCAGCCTTCGGTGGAGACGGGATGCTGGAGGGCGAGTGGCCCCTGGCGAAAACCCGGTGAGATCTTTCCTAATATTTCAGGGATTTCTTTGCTGAAGCTTCGTGTGACTGGCCTTGCTTTGCCGGGCGCCCAACCAACGTTAGGCATCTCAGGCGATCGTTGTGGGCCAGTGTGCTAACACTGGCTAATGGGGCGGGATTAACTAATTATGGTGTTTCGTGCTAGAATAATAATTCTAGCACGAAACACGCAATGCAATCAAAGATTACATTTTTGTGCCATTGTAGGGCCGCAGTTACCGGAATGTGAGTCGGTTAGAAGGCTCACGTGTGCTGAAGTGTACGAAAAAAGGAACCCTTAACTCTTAAGTTCGCATCGCCCGGTTTTGTTCTACAGATCAACAAAAAAAGGGACAAGTGAGCCCCTTAATTTGCACGTGTCTGAGTTGCCATACAAACAAAAGTGTTCACAAATTGTTTTTTTCAGTGCTCGCCAAATAAAATAATAATTTACTGGGCCTATCATTTGATCTGATGATTTTAATATTAATTTACTAGAAAGTAACTCAAATACTCTCAGATTATTAAGTCTATTTAGGTCATTTGATCTGTCAAATGTTTTCAATGAACTAACCCGAGTGACAGCTTCTTCTGCCACTTGTATTGATAATATTTTTTGTAACTGTGATTATTTACACAAACAAATTGTAAATAAGTTGCCATCTGATCACAGTGGACAAACAATAACTTTTTGCTCCTACATGCCTTTACAAAAAATTCAATTTGGTTCAGGCCAATGACAAGTAAAAATTTAGAGAAATTTAATAATTCTTTGGCCAGTACATTATGTGTTCAGAGTTTTAATAATGTATGTGACCCAAATGAGTTCTACGCCGAGTTCTTCTCAATATTAAACACGCAATTTAATAACACTTTCCCACTAAAGACCAAAACTATTTGCACAACGTTTTTATTTAGTGATTGGGCTACTCCAGGTATTCGTAAAAGCAAGGTAAAAACTTTTTGAACTTTATGGCCTAAAGCAACAAATGAATAATACAAGCTTTGATCAGTTTGTTTCAAAATATTCAAAAACTTTTAAAATTGTTTGCAAATTAGCTAAAGCGCTATACAAAATTAGCAATAAAATAAAATCAGCTGATGATAAAATAAAAACGACCTGGCAAATAATAAATAATGAAACAGGTAGAAAAAAACAGCGTAATACTGAATTTAATTTAGATACTGCAAATGGCTCCATCAACTCAGATGTAGAAATAGCTCAGGAATTTGAAAACTTTTTCGCTAATATTCCTGTTAAAATTACTGAAGCTTTAAATTCAACACCCGCGCGTTCTGCTGACTTACTCAGAAAGAATGTAAGGGCATGCTCCTTGGAGTTCAGGTTTCAGCATACCAACCCCCAAGCTGTTATAAAAGCTTTCAAAGATCTTAAAATTAAATCAACAGAAGATCTTTGGGGAATGTCTGTAAAAGTCTGTAGTGCTATTATCGAAACCATTGCGCACTATTTAGCTTTCATATTTAACACCAGTGTAGACCGAGGAGTCTTCCCGGATCTCATGAAACATAGTAAAGTAGTTCCGTTATTCAAATCCGGTGATAGTAAAGAACCTAACAATTATAGGCCTGTGTCAATTCTGCCAGTTCTCAGTAAGGTGTTTGAAAAGTTGATTCTCAATCGAATGTTACATCACTTTAATAAAAATGCCATCTTTCATTAACAGCAGTACGGTTTCACCAAAGGGATCTTTTGCGACCTCTCCAAGGCGTTCGATTGCGTAAATCATGAGACACTTCTGCTGAAACTGGAGCACTATGGGGTTAGAAATACAGCTCTTGATTTACTAAGATCATACCTGAAAGACAGAAAAGTTCAAGTTCAAGTAAACGGCGTAAACTCATTAGGGTCTGAAATGGCAATGGGCGTTCCTCAAAGTTCAATATTGGGTCCATTCCTCTTTTTAGTTTACTTGAATGATTTACCCTATTTACTTCTAAATCAACCGAAGATGGTGTTATTTGCAGATGACACATCATTGATATTTAAAATAGACCGACGTTCACAAAATCTTGACGACGTTAATAACTCTATTCTTTAGGTCCAAGATTGGTTTACGGTAAATAATTTGGTACTAAATGGCACAAAAACCAAATGCATTAGATTTAAATTACCAAATGTTAGAAGTAGCGAATGTGACATCATATTGAATGGAGAAAAACTGGAATTTCAAACGGTGTTCCTGGGAATCACGCTGGACGAGAAATTACAATGGGGAGCTCATATAACATCTCTTGCGGGGCGGCTGAGCTCGGCCGCTTATGCTGTTAAAAAGATCAGACAGTTAACAGATGTAGAAACCGCGCGATTAGTCTATTTTAGCTACTTCCACAGCATTATGTCGTATGGCATTTTACTGTGGGGTCGGGCCGCTGACATTGAATCCATCTTTATTTTGCAAAAGAGAGCTGTCAGAGCCATTTATAATCTACGTCGCCGCGAATCCCTCAGGGAACTGTTTAAAAGGATTAATATTATGACGGTACCTTGCCAATTCATTTATGAAAATATTATGTAGGTAAGAAAAAATCTACATCTTTTTAATAAAATAAGTGATAGACATAATTCACAGCATAGACAAATAACAAACAACAATATAAGAAAGACAAAATATATCAACCATTTTTCAGATTAGCTAAAGTACATACATCTTTTATGGGGTACTGTGTTAAATGTTACAACAAAATACCTTGTGATATATTGCAATTAAATGAAAGGAAATTTAAAGCTCACGTTAAAACTAAACTTTGTAAACTAGCGTATTACAAATTAGAGGATTATATCCAAGATAAGAATGCTTGGAAACATACTGGTCCTGCTCCATAGGACAATCTAGAGTCTAGACAAAATCAAACTGGTTGCTAATTGAATTGTATAATGAATTATATTTAGGACATTGATTTACACTCAGTGGTTACTTTAACTCACACACTGACTCATTACTTGTTAATATTGTAGGAAAATCGTACCTATACTTACTTTTACAATATTTGTAAATGTGTGAACACCGTGTATCTATCACAGAATTAATTTATCTGTATTGCTTCAATTTGATTCTGTTTACCTATTTTGGTATGGTAATTTTATTCTGGGTGCATCGTTTTCACACATAATCATATAGTGAATGTACTATGTTAAATATTGTACTTGAAACATTTTAAAAGAGTAACGGTGGAGTTTCTTGCCCATTCTTCTCCATACGAAACTACATTTTGGAAGGAGCGACTAGAATCAATTCTATTTTAATGTAAATGTTGACGTTCAAAAGTGCCTTTTAAGTGCCTATTTGAAATAAATGCTTTGATTTTGACTTTGACTTTGATCAGGAAATATTCGTCAAGACCTCGCCGCTTATGTCTTGGAACATCGACATGATGATAGAATTCGCCTAGCACTGCTAAATAATGTACATGATTTTCTCCCCAACAGCATTCTCTTCAAGGAACAAAGGATAGCTAAATAAATAACCGCACAATTTAATGTAACATTCTGGGGAGGCGAAGATAGAAGTTGTGTTCGAATACTATCTTGTAAACGTGCATGCGCACAGAAACGCACAGGTGTATTCACCTATTGGTGAACCAATACCCGCCAACAGCCACATCCTAAGTACAACGTTAAAACACCACAACATACCAAAAGTTTAAGTAATCGGTACAACACACGAGAGCCACGAGAACAAGAAAAGCCCACGAAACCCCAGCCTCTAACAAACAGCCCCCAATAAGTTAACTCATTAACACCATGTAAACATCAAGAATCAACACTATTCACACCGTTATCGGACGTATTCGTGAATGAAACTGGATACACAACACTTAGAAATCCAACCTCTCCCTAGCAAGCACACTTGCCCAGACCGGTGCATTGCAACTTGAAACGTTCGCGGCGCCTCGACACCAGCCAAAGAAAGAAAACCAAATAGACGCTATACCTTCACGTAGCGGCATTCATATAGCCAACCTACAGGAAACAGGGATGAACTCAGGAACATACATCTCCACATACTACGAATGGCACTCCTCAAGAAAAGCGGGTAACCCACACCGGGGTCATGCAATTCTATTAAGAAAGTAAGCCAAAATTGAACTAGTTAACAGTAAAAGAATACCGACGCGATGTCATCTACCTCGAGGTAGGCATGGGAAAAGACCTGTGACCTGAGAAAAGAACCTCAACGGAAAAAGTATACCAACAGTGGACGAAATCAAATACCTAGGCACATACATAACATCCGTATTAAGCAGAAAAAGCACAACTAGAAAACGATGCCAACAAGCCACGAGAAACGCCAAATCATTACTACCGTTCATACTAAACTCAAAGATGGACTGGAAGTTGGCTAGACTTTTGTTTCGAATGGTTACCGTACCTGGTATGATCTATGGCTTAAAAGTATCGACTCTCACCAAGGCAAATATATCAAGAATCAGAAGATATAAACGAGTTACCATGAGAGACTTGATTAACCTCGCCAGGAATAAACCAAGAAGTAAGAAAATGCACCAAATCTTGACGGATAAACCGTAACAAAACGATTCAAGAACCACAGGAAGTGCTACTTATCACAAGTTTTCAGACGGGATAAACCACCACTATTTATTGCATGCAGCAATGCAGCGTAAGGCTAAATCTAAGAAGGTCGGACGACCTATTTACACATGGAACGACAACCTAAAACAATAGTTGAAATATTTCGACATGGGAATCACGTTTTGGTAGGACATGGCTGGAGACAGAAACAAGGTCAAGAAAGCAGCGAGCGATATTTACAAAAACCAGAAACTGATAGCAGCAAGAACTTAGAAGACAACTATGAAAACAAGAACACAGTACATAGCGAAGCAACGGCATAGAAAAGAGCTAAGAAAACATTTGAACCTACCCAAGAAGCTCGATCTGAATCAACATGCTGGCGACGCACTATGGGAAAATCGCATATGTTTCGTCTCAAAACTCCGTATCTCAGTTGTTTCAAACCTAATTGAGCTGTAATTTTGCACACATATACTTGGATGTATAGGGTTTAATGGAAATATGTAGTTTTGATTTTGAAAATTCTGTGCAGTAATTAATTTAAAAACATGCATGCCATCTTGAATCAATAGCCATTCCAGATGACATAGCTTGTAGTATTAAGTACATTCATTTTATTATTTCTACATCTACACTTGTAGGTTCTATGTCTAAGGTAGCTAGGTTCTATAACTAGGTAATTTCTGAGTCTGCAGAGCAAGAGTAATAAAAAAAAATCCGAGCTGTGTCTTCGTCATTACTATTTCCAGTGCCTTGGTGGGGTTTATCGACATGCTTTTCCTCCCTAAACCGCTTTTGTATGACTTTTTTCTTTTCGTCTTTGTTTTTTTTTATATTTTCAGGTGTCACCACTTTTCAAAATAGAAGTTATAGGATACTAGCTGTGCCCGCGACTTCGTCTGCGTGGAATAGTGTCTTTGGGTAGCATCTTTAATCATTTAGGTTAATTATTTTACAAATGAGACACATACTTATAAATACTTTGCAGTGTTTCACGCCAAAGAGCTTATTAAATTATTTAAGTATTAGTACATAAGGTATAAAGTATAAATATGAGTTTATTTATGTACATTTTTTTACCCATCGTTTGCCAAAACTTATAGATTTTGCGGACTTGATTCACGTGAGCATGCCACATAGAGTTGCCCATGGGAAAAACATTGTTTTTCTAAACTAACTCCTGCAACTTTAAGCGTCTGTCTGCGTTCACGAGAAACTGCACTCTTTTAAATTGAAATGGCAAATCAGTCGGAATTATTGAAATACGGGGATCAAAACATTTTCTCCATTTCGTCATTCCAGTCATGATTGTGGCTTTTATAATGTTGTGCCCCAGATGAGTAATTTGTAGCCGTGTACCATTACATAGCCTTTGCGCGTAAAATTTCTCATTAATAGGACTGGAACACCAATTTTAAGCCTCAACTTATGGGAAAGCACTCGTGATAATTCTAAAGAGTTGAGAAACTCTATAGGGTATGATGTGACTTGTTCAGTGTCCATAACATTATCTACTGAGAGGTATTCGACAACATCCCCCTCCACGTCTGACATGATGACATGATGTTACATCAGAATAGCTCTAATATTTTGACTCTTGTCGCAAAATTATAAAATATTCACATAAACCTTACATATTTCCATAAAAACTTTCATCCCCTATTCCCTATTGTTATTTTACACCCTTGAGTGTAAAACTTTTGCAAACTTTGAATGTCATATTTATTTATATCAAATCAACAGCCTAAAACATAAGTTTCAAGCTTCTAGCTCTAAAAATGACGATACTTCCATACAACTTTTCATCCCCCCCTTTCAACCCTTTACAACCCTTTTTTCGCATTAAAAAGTAGGCTATGTCCTTTCTCAGGCTCTAGTCTTTCACAGATAGTCTGTGTACCAAATTTAATTTAAATGGGTTCAGTAGTTTTGGCGTGAAATCGCGACAGACAGACAGAGTTACTTTCGCATTTATAATATTAGTAAGGATAAATAAGATCATCTCCATACTCCTAATCCAAGCGTGTGGTGTTGACAGTCCGTATTGAAATGAACTTTCGTTCACATCCCGTGTCCTAACTGCCTCTAAGTTATTAATTTACCCAAGAGTAGCAACATAAACTGTACAAGAAGCGGTCGAACGAGTTTCAGTTAAAACTTGTGCCACTTTACCATCAGTCGTGGTTACAAAAAGGAATTGAAAAAATTAATAATTGTTATCTCTTGATATGTTTTGGCACCTTGTCAGAAAAAGCGCAAGTATGCGCAATTTTCTTGTTCCTCTTTGCGTAACCTAATGTAGACCCCCCAGCAAAGAATTTTTCGTCAGTTTTACAAAAATAAAATCAGCTGTTTCATAAAAAAACTGCAAAGCGTACGCGGTCAAAATGTATGGAACAGCTGTTTCTTTTTTGTATAACCAACGAAAAATTTCTACGCTGGGGGTCTAGAATGATATACTGAATTTATGTTTACAGTTTGCGCACTGGATAAAAACTTTTCCTGTATATATGTTAGGTTATGCGTATAATAGAAGGGAAACTATTTTATTCTTGAATTAAAGATGATAAACTTATCAAGCCAATCTCCCATTTTCCAGATGAAGCAACCGTCTCTCGGTGAACCCTCTCACCCTCAGTTCACTCTTGAGCTGAACGAGATCCAGCAGATGCTCGCCGAGCGCACAGAGACCGCTTACGAGACTTTCAACTCCATCCCCGGATACTTCTGCAACCCTATTGATGTGAGTGGATGAATGTGCAGAACATTTTGTAGCATAGCAAGAACTTTCTAACAAGTCTAGTAAAAACTTTACATTGAATCGGCCTTTGCATCGTCTTACAGGATTGGTTTTGTTAACAGCGATTCTGTCTATACAATTTAAAAATGCTTAGATGTTACAAAGTAGATTTTTTTTTACATTTCCCGTTTACCTAATGAATATATGATGTTTGCTGTTCCCCAGGGTGCAATGTTCGCGTACCCGCGCGTAGACATCCCGGAGGCGGCGCAGGCAGCGGCCAAGGACCTCGGCCTGAGTCCCGACGAGTTCTACTGTCTACGACTACTTGAAGTGACAGGTAATATGAAAATACTTATTGACCTTCTACAACGTGTAACGGAAAGGGTATATATACATACCAAGGACACGGCTTCTTTGGATGATATCAAACGATATTGGAAGGGTTTTTTAATCCTATCTCTACGTGTTCGGAAGTTATGAGAACTTTTAATACATTGATACCAGAAACCGAACTTTTCAAATTGCAATAAACACATTACTCTGAAGAGATTTATCGTGATATTTGCAAATAACGTGGAAAGTTATTGACCTACGTAGTGCGGTAACACGAAAATTTGGTATCAATTCTTAGAGTATTTTATTTTGAGCTGAAACTATGTATGCCTAGTGATTCTATACCAGCTGATGTTATCTTTAGTGCTTAAGGACAGCAATAGGGTTTCTTTTACACCCTGTATAAATAAGACAAACATTGTGGTTAATGTTTGTCTATTTATTAATTTATTTATTTGGAAACTCAACAGCTTATAATTAATTTACATGTGCTATGAATGTTCAATTGTTCACCTCACTATCAATGAACAGCAGTTGCGTCAAAGTTACTAGCATCTTACAGTCTGCATACACTGCTCAGTGATAGCGAGAAGTTCACAATTATCTCTTAAGCCAATAACAGAGTTCTACGGCATTGGTAAAGCTAGGTTAACCAGAAAGTGGCGAAAGAAAAAAAAAGAAAAAACTTATACAAGTATGTACACACGGCCACACATCAAGCTACTTAGATCACGTCAACCTGAGCACCGGCTTCCATAATATGCCATAGACATAGTCACAAAACGTGGCTAAGTCAGTGGGCTAAGTTAGATGCTGTGGACCGTCTCCTAACGAATCTGTGTTGGCTCTGGCCTATACCGTTTGAGATGATTGGATATAATTATGTTATTATAGATGATTTTCTCCAAAACCTTGCTAAGTGTGTTAAGAATAGATATTGGAAGATATTTTTTTATATCCATCTTGGGCCCCTTCTTATACACTGGCACTATATGATCTGTTTTCCAGAGGGAGGGACAGAAGCACACGGCTAAAGCCTTTCAAAATAATAAAGCTATAGGATGTGCTAAACTATCAGTGCAATTGTGCAAGAATATAGGAGGTAATCCATCGTTACCGGGTCCTTTTGTTGTATCTAACGCGCGCAAGACTATAAGTACGGTGTCTTTGGTGATAGAGAGGTTAGATAGGACATTAGCTGAGCCGGTCAGTTCATTAGGAGTACTCGTAGCTGCAGCAGAGAGCGTGGACGGGCTGACGAAAACACTCTGAAAGTATTTATTAAACGCTATACTTTTGTGACCTGACTCAGATGCTATCTCATTTAAAATAATTGTTTTTGGGTATTGACTACTCTACTGGTATTGGCGTGTTTTACTTTTAACATAGGTCCAGAAAGTCTTTGGAGAATGACTTATCGCTTCCTCTGTCTGTTGTTATTGAGTATTCTGTAAGCATAAGATTCAGCTGATGCTAATTCTGTTGTCAAATCGGATGTATACAACTTTTTTGGCCAACATTTTCAATTGACGCCAAATGTTTCGGTTCCTTGATATCCATAATTTGTTAAAAATATTCCTGAAGTTCGTTCATGCATTGAAAAACTACCTAATTTCAGTCCAACAAGTCAGTACGAGTAACTATTCCTTTTTTGGTCACAGCGAATGAGCTTGAGCCTTGAAGGAGCAATACAGGACAAGTGCTGCTGTTACTGCGACCGACAATAAAATCAATCAGTTAGCCCTAGAAATTTCACACAAGGCAGAGCCAGAAATCCTGTAGCACAAAACAAAGTTGAAACTTTTGAAATTTTTGCTTCTAATTAAAATATTTTAATTTAAAGTTTTATACCTTCAGATTCGCCAACTTGTACTTGTAGTCAGACTTGTTCAAACAGTCCAATATTTTTTATTGTGTAGCAAGTCTATTTAGCACAAATTTATTTATATGTATTTCATCAGCCACCCTTTCAAAGTTAACTAAACCAGGGGTGCGGGTTGTTCGAAAGAGATACTGTGGCCCTTGGCACACAGGCAACTGCTTTCAGTTGCCCACCCGTGTTCCTTAACACGGGTGGGTTTTAAACAGTAAAAGTCTGATACGCCCTCCCGCTCCACCCAGAGTGGGACGAGAAGTTATTTGATGATTTCCCAACCAAATAAAAAATCAATTTCTTCCACCACGTCCTGCATTTTCAATTCTGATGTCAACACAGACCTACTATAAAACCTTAACAGTGCCCACGACGCTCCAAGGAAACATATATGAGGTGTTTAAGTTCCCCAAGCCCTTCACTAATGGCTCACACTTATTAATTAGCGTTGCAAGGTAAGCGGCTCCCAGTAATGTGTTGTAACTCCAAGTTGCATACTTAATAACTACAAGTTGTGCGAGCTCCAACTTGTGGTGCATAACTTGAGAGTTCCTGCTTTAACTTGTGGACTATCGTGTGTGTAGGTGTGTTTGTTTGTAGGTTGAGCTGAACTTGGTCAGGACTTTCATGTGTTCCAGTTCGGTTGATTTCGTCTTGTTAATAAGACAAACAATTTACTGTTATGTTATATTGTTGTTATATTTTGTAAAATCCCACTTTAAGATTTACAATACGTCTGCAAATGTCATGATATCGTTTTTTTTTTTAAATGGCTTCAAACAAAAGGAGGTTCTCAATTCCTTTGAACGTATTTAAAAAAAAATGGATGTATGATTTTACATAATTTTCCTACACCAATACCCACCAATTTATACACCAATTATGATTGTTTAATGTTTTGAGGTTTTCTAAAAGCAACCTGTTACCACATTAGCTGAGGATGCGCATGATTCGCCAAGTAAACATAAGAAGCGTGTTGAAAACTTCGTAACTCCTCTACTATAAAGATATTTTGTTTTCAGGAGTGTGTGTGATTCCGGGCACTGGGTTCGGTCAGCTGCCAGGCACCTTCCACTTCCGTACTACCATCCTGCATCCACGCGAGGAGTTCCAGTACCGGATGGACAGTATCCGAAGGTTCCACCACAACTTCTTGGAGCTGTACTCTAAGTGTAGTATTTACTGTCAGTATTATGTATAGCCTATTTAAAAAGGTGAGAAGAGCCTGAGTATTTTGAGTTCCTCACAGTTATCCATAATCAATCCACATGTCTATAACTCGTAAAAGCAGAATTTCAAAAAGTTACAGAGAATTAGGAAATGGCAAACTACACTCATGAATTATATTTTTTTGTTCTAGGGACTTAGTAGAACTGGCCTATGGGCTGTGCTGGTCGTGGTCATTGAACTCCGCGTAGATACCAGATTAGAAGACTTATTTTTTTTGTCTATTCATGGTTATAATGACTAAGTTGATGGCAGTTTGTAGATCATACTGAGTAGATAGGATTAAGAAAGATAATTATAAAGTTATTTTTTTTAAATAACACAATCTAATACATCGACTAATCAATGTACCTGTTCTCTAAGGGCTTCCTTAAGTTTAAGTTGAATTTGTTATTTAGGATTAAATAAATTATGTATTATTGATGTTATAAACAAAAGTATTTTGTTAAGATATTATTTTGTAAGTTATTAATAAATTAGAAGTATCTATTTTTACATTCATCTTTTATTTGAATGTCGCACCGTACCTCGCCGTAGCATGGTCTTATTCGGTGAACTTTCATAGTGAGCCAAGAAGTAATACAGCCAGACTTTTATAAAACAGACTGGCTTCATAAAACAATACAATGTTCACAGCGTTGTCGTGTGCCTGATTACCGCACCACAATTACTTTCCCTGAACTACGGCGCTATTTCTTCGGACATATTAAGCATTTGTCTAACGAGCCACGACCGCTGCCCACCCCTTACAACACACAACAAATTAAGAGTAACAGAAGGTCTTGATAAGAAGTGCGAAGACATACTTAGGCGCACAAGTTTCGAAACAAAGACATCATACCAGTAACGTGATTGAACTGTGACTATACTTTGTTCAACACTGTTACCGTAGCAATAATTTAGGTGCAACCAAAAGGATTTTAAAACAGTAGACCTTCCGTTTCTGTCTGTTCTGTGTTGACAGTCATGCGATTCATCACTGTTTATTACTCAGGAAGAGAACCCGGGCCACTGCGCCTAATTAATGTTAGTACGTGCGCCAATTCCTGTAAAAATGTTATTAATCAGTTTGTGAAATACGAGATTAAATATTGTTTAGTTTCAAAGGGTTGGCGTTTTGGTTTTAATAAACGATGACGATTTTACTTGACATTCATGGAAAACTTTATAAAACGGTAAAAAAAATCGTGGTAAGAAACAGATGATGCGGGATGTAGTAAAGATTTATGTATTTTCATTTATTACAGCTTTTATTACAGTATTATTTGAAATGCGTCATTTCAACAAATCGTTGTAGCACAACTGGTAGATGTCACACAGTATGTTTAGTTGGTTGGCGCGCACCTTGCTGAGCTCTGTCTTGAGATATTGTGTCAAGCGTTGGCGCCACTTAGAAAGAAAGAAAGAAAAAAGATTTATTTTTGTCATGAGGGAATTCACGCCTCGTAGTGCTAAGTATTTCTAATAGGTTTTTATCAGTAGCCCGGAGTTTTTATTAATCTTGGTTGGTGGCGATGGGCTCGCTCTCTGTTACACCGTACACGGGACTTAAACTCATATGTCCTTGAGGCGTGCTTCAGCAGATCGCATTACGCAATGTTATGTTATAATATAACCAAGAGACCTGTTCCTCCTGATCTTCGGGCGTATCCCGCAGGTATTCGTCGACGCAGCGCTGTACAGCACTGCGCAGCGTCGCCTGCGCGTGCTGCAGCAGGTCGTGCCACATCTGCTTCACCTCGGGCTGGTGGTTGCAGGGGTCGCGCCCTGAACGTTCCACCCGCTCCGACATGACGTTGTAGATCTTTCTGTCATGGTTGTTTTGGTTTTTGTTTAATTGTACATATACATTGTTATTGCATTGTTGTTCTGTTGTACGGACTGCTAAGCAGAGTGAATGGACGTGGATTACACTGTGATACCGACATGGCCGAACTACTCATCCTCATTACACTGTGATACCGACATGGCCGAACTACTCATCCTCATTACACTGTGATACCGACATGGCCGAACTACTCATCCTCATTACACTGTGATACCGACATGGCCGAACTACTCATCCTCATTACTCTGTGATACCGACATGGCCGAACTACTCATCCTCATTACACTGTGATACCGACATGGCCGAACTACTCATCCTCATTACACTGTGATACCGACATGGCCGAACTACTCATCCTCATTACACTGTGATACCGACATGGCCGAACTACTCATCCTCATTACACTGTGATACCGACATGGCCGAACTACTCATCCTCATTACACTGTGATACCGACATGGCCGAACTACTCATCCTCATTACACTGTGATACCGACATGGCCGAACTACTCATCCTCATTACACTGTGATACCGACATGGCCGAACTACTCATCCTCATTACACTGTGATACCGACATGGCCGAACTACTCATCCTCATTACACTGTGATACCGACATGGCCGAACTACTCATCCTCATTACACTGTGATACCGACATGGCCGAACTACTCATCCTCATTACACTGTGATACCGACATGGCCGAACTACTCATCCTCATTACACTGTGATACCGACATGGCCGAACTACTCATCCTCATTACACTGTGATACCGACATGGCCGAACTACTCATCCTCATTACACTGTGATACCGACATGGCCGAACTACTCATCCTCATTACACTGTGATACCGACATGGCCGAACTACTCATCCTCATTACACTGTGATACCGACATGGCCGAACTACTCATCCTCATTACACTGTGATACTGACATGGCCGAACTACTCATCCTCATTACACTGTGATACCGACATGGCCGAACTACTCATCCTCATTACACTGTGATACCGACATGGCCGAACTACTCATCCTCATTACTCTGTGATACCGACATGGCCGAACTACTCATCCTCATTACACTGTGATACCGACATGGCCGAACTACTCATCCTCATTACACTGTGATACCGACATGGCCGAACTACTCATCCTCATTACTCTGTGATACCGACATGGCCGAACTACTCATCCTCATTACACTGTGATACCGACATGGCCGAACTACTCATCCTCATTACACTGTGATACCGACATGGCCGAACTACTCATCGTCATCCCCTGAGCCTGGGTAATTACCTGTACTCGTCGGTCATGTTGTGGTATATACGTTCGAAGAACAGCTTCTGCTTTTTATCAACCACCCTAAATCTGGTGAGGTCTTTTAAATCCTCCTTCATAGTGTCATTCTTCTCTTCCTTCGTAGGGTTTGTGTTCGCGTTTCCTCTCATAAGAAACATTACATCGACGGCGAAGTCTCGACGATGCGCTTTGTTCAGTTTATTCTTACTTGGTCCCATCTCCAGGCCATTCACGTATTCGTTGGCACGCACGAACATCTGAAAGTTGTATGATGAAACACATTTAGGTTTTAAGAAACTGGTGATTTGAAGATGTCACGTACGAAAATTGCTCGTAACGATCAGAGTGATTCAAACTTGTACGACGTAGAGAGCATTGAACAACCAATAGCAATAAGTAATTTTTGGGAAATATTCTTAAACAAAATTTACCAGCCTAGTTTATTTCTGTCCAGTGATAGTGTCCAAAAATTCCACGAGTCGATAAATATCGACTACTTCCATAGAATTCAACTTGGTAAAACGCTCGAAATCAAAATATGAGCGAGCTAAACCGGATCGGTATCAATCAATTGTAACGTTCAAACAAACTGTGATTGCTTCACTGGATAAATTTAGATTACTGCAGATAAACTCTTTCGCTGTTGAAAGATAAATCTCTTTAGTAAACTGTTCGACTCAGAATTTTAGTAACAAGTATTTAAAAATTTAATAGTAGCAGCGCCAGGGTAAGTATTGTTTTTTTTTTTGTGAAATTGGTAGAAATATAATCAACACAATATTGAAAGCAAATAAAATTTTCTACCAGTTCTAATATTTCTTAAAATGATTCTTACTGTTGCCCGAGGATCAGATGACATGTCATCCTATCTGAGCTGAGAGATGGTAGTGCATCATCATTGAAAATGGCAAGTCTCTCCTTCAGGAGGTGTTGGTACTGCTTGAAATGCCTCAACTTTGGCATAGGTAGCCTATTTTCCATAGATAAATTCACAATATTATGCTTTACATAGAACTTTTAATGACGTCGTCGCTAAGTTCGCCTTCGTAAGAGTATGCAAAACAACGTTTCACCTTGGCCAGCTCGTTCATCATATTGCTGAGCAGAGAGTCCACTTGTTTCTTCTGAGGGTACTGGTAGATGCACTCCACCAGCGGCGCCAGCGTCACGTTGTTCCGCGTCGGGCTCATCCTGAACACTAGCTCCTGTGTGCCGTGGTGGCGGCCCGCCTCCCAACCAACACGTAACCAACGTCCCTTGCCGCTGGACCTATTGGAGACCCGCAGGTCTAAGGCCAGGTCACCCTCCACCTGCACGTTCAAGCACGCCACGACGTTTATCAGAGCCAAGTGGGCAAATAACATTGTGCTAGTGACGTCACGTACACATACAAATAGGCGCCATGTTTGTTTGTACATCAGTCGGCAAATCTGACTACACATTCACATTAAACAATATTCAGGTTTCGTAGGCTGTCTCATTTGCTCCAGTTCCGTTTTATTGTAACAAATCTCAGTGTTATTTCAAGAATATTTCTTTGTGATTGTTTGTCGTAGTTTACTCGTTCGAAGCACGCCAACATTTTTAGCAAATAACCTCCGCCCAGAGCAATGAGTAGGTAATAAAATAAATAGTACGCTCACTGAAATGAAGGTCTGAATATGGTGTAGTGTCCCAACAAATAGCTCTGATATGGGATGAATGTAACATTCTGTTTATTTAACATGTAGTTGTAAATGTCGGCTAAAAACGAATGACGGAAAAATCCGTCGAGCTGGTAATGTGTACTTGCAACTGTACTGTAAATATTGTAATGCGTTATTCTGTTGTAGTATTTGTTGTTTTTCCTGGAAAGAGACGTACCTACCATACAACCCATGTTTTAAATAACTGCATTTAAAAATGAGAACGTTTAATTGCATGTTGTTTTCTAATAATAATAATTTAGCAACTTTTCTAAAAAGAACAGTGAAGCTGCAATGACAAAGCTAGTGTTGGGTTATATTGGAAAACCAAACGATAGCATTAAACAGCAGCGATAAGAGGTTATAGTGAAATGAATGTTTATAGCGAGCGCTGTGGATTGCGTCCGACTTTGTTGTCGACGTGGTTAGACGTCGTCCGCTTACTGCGACGAGGCCGCGACGGCATCACACTGGTGCCGATTTAATAAAAAATGGACTGGTAAATGGATGGATGGAATGGTAGATTGATAGAGATAGAGTGATAACAAATAAGACAAAATATTATTGTCGTAGGTACCTCAAATTATGTTTCGTCATTTTTTATTTTTGTATGGGAATTATTACATTTTATTTAATTTCTCAAAAACGTAAAACGATGTCGAGATGGCAATCATATTTGTTAAAAAACTAATCATACTGAGTAATTCGCTCGAAGAAACTATTTGCTTATCTCTGCGTACTTTGGAGATAATGAGCATCTTAAATAGTGTATTTTTACTACTCATACTGTAGTTTGGTACGAGTTGAACGTTAGAAATAGGATTTCTGTTGATAAATAACAACGTAGATAACAACTCACATTTAATAGGAAGTTATTCGTCCACTAGCGCCACCACTTAATTTTCATGAATTGTGGTGAATTTAGGACTTCTAGGCAAAAACTGTTTTGTAGAAAGGTAAAGGTTATCGGATAACCACATATTAATTACAATTTTTAAAACAAATCTGTTTGTAGTTGTTAACTAAAGTTTGGGTAGTAAAAATACTCTATTTAGGATGCTCATCATCTCCAAAGTACGCAGAGTTATGCAAATACGAGCTCGAGCTTCGAGCGAATTACTCAGAATGATTAGTTTTCTAACATATATGATTGCCGGTGTTCTACCTTTTCGCCGAAAATTGTTTGGCAGATTATCACTTGCCAACCAACGTTTCGCCGATGTTTCACTTTGACAACTAACGATTAGCAAATTTTTGTATGACAACGTTTCATTTGGTAAAATTATTGTTCAGCTGATTATTATAATGACACAAAACGTTTGGGACATTTATCATTTGTCAAACATGTCACTAGGCCACACAACTATTAGACGAATGACGTTTTGTTAGTGTAACAGTTCCCTTTTCATACATTGGTAAAATAATAAAAAATAAATTATAATGACACAAACGATAGGTTAGGTTAGGTTAGAGTTTGACAAACAACGCACGAGCCGAGCGAGCGCAGCGAGCCTGTCGCGGCAGCGGCCGGCGATGTGCCAGAAGCGAATCGCTTTTGTAAAAGGAAACAGTTAAGTTAGGTTAGGTCACAAAACAATAAACAACTAAATGAATATTACGCAAACTAAAACATTATGCTACTTGAAAGTTGGCATTTTAAAAAGTGTCATTATGAAAAGCAGACCAAATGTACAGTTGGTAACTGTGAGGTTGGGAAATAAAACAAAATTATATGATAAGTTGGCAAATGATTATTCGGCGAAATAAAATTCTGCGAAACGTTAAGTTGGCAAACAATTTTCGGCGAAAGGGCAGAAAACCATGATTGCCACCTCGACATCGTTTAACGTTTTTGAGAAATTAAATAAAATGTCATAATTCCAATACAAAAAATAAATAAATATTTTTTTTACGAAACATAGTTTGAGGTACGACAATAATATTTTTTTTTGTCATATCTGTTATCACTGCCACAACATTAGAAAAAAAAATCAGCGCTCTAGGAACAATGTCCACTTTTTATTCAATCGGGAACTGGGCGCAGCACGGCGGCTGAGGTGGCCGCCGCACGACCGGCGACCAACGGCCTTTACAGTTTACGACGCGAGAACACGCCAGACGACGTTTTATGGAGCACAGCGGGTGAGACGGGAATGGACGGAAGATTCCGCACATAATGCGACGATTTCAGCTATAGCACGTTATTTAACTGCGAGACGGCGATATTGACTGTTGAGAATTAATAACATCGAAGTGGATAGAAACTATAATCATGGTGTCGATCGAAGGATATGAGTGATTAATGTACCTACGCTGCACATTTTTATGTGATCACTCAATAGGTGGCGATGGTCGCGAAAGTATGCGAGACGTGTATTGATCGCTTCTTGGCCACTAGCTAGACGTGAACCAATGTGTGATGTCTGGTACCGCCATTATTGCGACGTGTTGGTTCGCCTTAACGTGGTTTGACGCGTGTCATGGCTGTACACAGCTACACTGTTCATGACATTCTGATATTGACGAGACTCGAGGTTCATTGAATGGAAAACAAAAAAAAAATGCATTGACTAAATTTCCTTTTTTACCGTTTTTGATTGATTGCAGAAAACTTATAAGTACACCTGAAAATTAAGAGTGTCAAACTCGTAAAGCGTAGCATCCATCTATCGTTCAACCAACCTATCGTGCATTTAATGCAATATGAAGTGTAGAACGTTCCAATGTTTATCGTCAAGTTAGTTGGCACCTCCAAACTTCCAATATAAGTTAGTAATAAAAACGGGACGCGTTGAGGTGATTCCGAAGATGGTGACAAACTTTATTTGTTTATCTTATAAGTTAGACAACTTAAAACTTGAGCTCTCAATTTTAAGGTGTCGGTTAAACTTCACCCGTCACACTTGCGGTACCGTAACTCAGGAGATGAGATTTTATTTTAGAAGGATTTTAAAGTCACGGTGTGGTGGATTTATCTATTATGTGATTGGTTCTGATTTTATGTCAGTCATCTAATGCAACATAAACCGGCGAAGTGTGCTAAGAAATGCATCATGAAAACTACTCGATTAAAAATGTAAAAAAACATCGTGAGGGTTGTTTGGTTAGCGGTGGTGCAGGAATCGAGTTCCTGGAAGGATTTGGGGAAGGCCTTTGCCCGACAGTGGGATAGAGAAGGTTGTTTTAAACTTCCGACTAGTTTATTCTTAAACTGTATTACCTGGCTTTCACAGTTTTATTTAAAAATTAAATAAATTCGACTCAAAACATTAGCCTGTAACTCAATATCACAAAGTTTCCATGTTGAAGTTATATCTCGAGCCTGTCTAATAAGACAAGCTTGAACATGGAAAACTTTATGTTTAGACGTCACGCACGTGTCTCAACTCGTCTCATTACAGTTTGCGGAGATAATGATCAAACTCGATCACTTCGGAACAGAGAAATAGCGGCAGAAACACCCCCTGACACACTTGGGACCCCTTTGAGGATGTGTGACGTCACACAACTCAGTGCACAGTATCTTGAGCTTAGAAAGAGACTCACATTGTAGACCTGGCACGAACGGGCGGAGTGATCGTGGCGTGAAATCATAAGTTAAAATTGAAAATACTCGCTCCGCACATAATTTAGTGTTGAGACTTTGTTAATTCTACTTCCGACTAACATTATAAACTAGATTTTGCCAGCGGCTTCGCCCGCGCGTAACTTTCATCCCCTGTTTAACTCCCTTAGGGGTTGAATTGCGAAAAATCCTTCCTTATTCCTTGTCTACATTATAAAGGCAACCTCTGTGCAAAATTTCAGCGGTCCTGGTCCAAGGGCTTGGGCTGGGCGTTGATAAGTCAGTCAGTCAGTCAGGACTTTTCTTTTTATATATATAGATTTGAAAGTTGTTCCCCAGTCACGCAAAAACAGCAAAACGGATTTGGATGAAATTTGACACATAGATTGAATTGACGGTACCTAATAGATTATTTCGTTCAAGCGTGTTCCGGCGAACCATGACTTCGGCAAATCTTGGTAGCGGCCAACTATTCATTGTAGCGTTATTCGGCGAAACGTGCTGTCGCTAAATAATGGTATCGGGTCTACCCTTTATAGCAGATTTTTTTTATGTCGTAATATTATTTTGCATAACAGCGAATAGCATAAACTTCATTACGCAGAAAACACACTCATATAGCATACATTCAAAACTCATAATTTTGTAAGTCAGAATAATCTTTAGGCATAAATTTCATATCCATAATAATTTAAAACGTAGAACCATCATATCGCAGAAAGTTTTCAGGCAGAATCGTCTTTTGGCATACATTTCATGTCGATAGTCATTAAAGGACGAACTATCATATCGCAGAAAGTTCACAGTCAACCATGTATCAAATAAATTTGGGGGATGAAGAAAGAAGTGGTCGCTCTTTGACGGCGAATACAGAAGACAACGAGCTAGCAGTGAAAAATTTAATCCATGATAATAGGCGAGTTATGTATCAAGAGATTCAGTACATACTGCAGGTTGGATCGGGAAGCCTTCACGAAATTCTACACGTACATCTTCGCGTGAGGAGGATAGTTTCACGCTGGGTGCCGCACAACCTCACCGATGCTTAGAAGCAGGCCCGGGTGGAATGGTACCGTGATATGATAAATAAATTTGAAGCAGGCTCGTCTCGGCGTGTTTACGACATCATAACAGGTGAGTCTTGGTTTTATCAATACGATCCGGAAACGAAGCGCCAGTCGACGGTTTGGGTGTTTCAAAACGAATCAACACCTACCAAAAAGAAGCGATCTTGAAGCAGGGGCAAGATTTTGATCGCGAGCTTTTTCAATTTGACTGGCTATTTGGTGTCAATTCCTTTATGGAACCAACGAAGCATTAACGCTGAATGGTATACTACCAAATGCTTGGTAGAAGTTTTCTCTGTTGTGAGCAACAAGCAACCAAATACAGGGCTCCGCGACGTACTGCTCCACCACGACAACGCGCCGTCGCACACCGCGCTCAAAACAAAGGACTAGGAAGTCCTTTGTTTTGAGCGCGGTGTGCGACGGCGCGACCCAGGAGTTTGACCGGCGTGCTGTCCAGGAGGACAGCACGCCGGTCAAACTCCTGGGTCACCCTCCTTACAGCCCTGATCTAGCACCGTGTGACTTCTTTTTATTCCCGATAGTAAAAAATCAGCTCAAAGGGATACAATTTTCGTCGCCGGAAGATGCGCTGTCAGCGTTCGAGCTGGCTGTAAACGAGGTGTCTGCGGCGGACTGGAAAAAGTGTTTCGAAAACTGGCTCAGACGCATGAAACATTGTATAGAGACTAGTTGAGAGTACTTTGAAAAGATTAAATAATAAAAAATTACATATAGAATATTTATTTTCATTTTCGCAAAACTTTCTGAGTGTCCCACGTATGTATAGAGCTAACTCAGTAGGAGGCCGTTTATAAAGCGTAACTGTGTGAGACAGTGAGCCTGTTACGATAACTATGTGTTTTAAATGATGTGAATGGTGTGATGTGGTGATGTGTGTGTGTGATGTGTGTGATGTGATGTGTGTGTGATGTGTTCTAAAAACAAAGTTTGACATTGTTTTACAGAACATTGCGATGGTTCAGGGATTACCAAATACGAATTAATTATGAAAACTTTATACACTGTGGGCAGTTGTTTTAACCGTAAATCTATGCTGCGCGGAGGTTCTCTAATCTTGATTAAAATAAAAAAAACGTAAGCAACGTAAGGCCATAGTGGGTTTATCAGTTGAACATTGCATCGAACTGTCCTGTGTTTTAGCGAGATTAGTTTGCGTCAACAGACCCTTTAATTATCAGAAGTTTTCTTTATTTGAGTTAATACTGGATGATATGAGATGAAACTTGCATCCAGTAACAAAGCCGCAATTATTTGTGGTGATTTTAATATTAAATTAATATTTTGTAAATGAATTAAAAAAGCAGTAGATGATTAAGCCTTTTTAAATCGTTTAATTTATACAATATTTTTACAGAACTGACGAAAGTAATTCCAACTTCTACTAGGTACTTGTATTGATAATGTCTTATGCGTTATGCATTTATAAAAAAAATAACCACACATGGTGTTATTTGCTGACGACACGTCCTTTATCAAACTCAAACTCAAAGCATTTATTTCAAATAAACCAATTACAGGCACTTTTGAATTGTCAAGGTCGGTGAGATAGAAAGATGAAGCTAGTTGCCCATTCCAAAGCGTAGGTACCTATGGAGAAGAACGGGCCAGAAACTCCATGAACACTCTTTTAAATTGGTTACTGCGCTTGGCATCTTTCAAACACGTTTTTCTCCATCTTGAGAGGCTTAGGTTGTCTTGCAATTTACAAGTCACTCTCCGAAATGGAAATGCATAGACAGAAAAATGTAATACAATATAATATTTGTAGCAAAATATCCGGAGCCACGAATTGATCAGGTTTCCGAGACAGCCGCGGGCTGTGTCGTGCGCAAATCACATTTGTGGCGATGTGCCGGCGCGGCGGCGGCGGCGGCGCGTGGCGACGCGACGCGCGACGCAAACAATGCGGGGCGACTTGAACGACGACCAAATAAATGTGTTTAGGGTTAGTTAGTTATTTCGAAAACCATTTTCTTGGACTTTTCTAAACTTTCTTGGACCACATTTGTATCTACAACATTTCTAAACTTATTTGACTTCGCAACTACAATTGCTACTCATGTAAATTAATTTTCTGAAGCAATTGAATTAGGAAGATCGAAAAATATTTTGAAAACTGAATCATTAATACTTCCGCGTTTTTTATTTCATTACTTAACGACATAATAAACAGGGTGTAAGGGGAACGCTTCCGAAGCCAGAACGTAGGTTATATACAACCTAAATGCAAACGGATACCAATAACCTTTCGCCTTAAGTTGGTTATTTTCAAGACTTCATATTTCATTAACGTGTAATGGAAACCGTACAAAATATGAGTTCACTGACACGCAAGACCCGCCTTCACGCGTCGCACGCACCGAGCGCTCCGTACGGCCGAGTCTCGGGATTTATGCGTTTACAAATGTTACTTTCAAAATACCCCTACACCTACAACATTCTATAAAATTAGGATTTTTAATCGCATTCGTAGTCCACTGTTAAACATTAAACGAATGTGAATGTTAGGTAGCAAAGCTTGTACTTTGTGTATTTTGTAGGAGCGCTTTTTGTTGCGGGCGGCGCAATACTTTGTGAACTGTCCAGTGAGACCCTGTCGGATCGCCCCATCGCGAGCGCTCCGAAGATAGACGACAATATAATCATGGCGTTCGTCAAATCACGAATCAACAGAAAACCGACATGCATCATCATAATGAAGAACATCTGTTTACTCCCACTCGGTATTTTGCGGCACGTTACGACGTTTGTCTACAAACGATATTAAATCATTTGCACTCTACTGGACTGCACTATAGACATCACGCTAAGAAAGTCGACTTAACAGATGCACACAAACTTGCAAGATTAGATTTTGCACGTGAATATTTAAACTTTGACTGGACTAACGTTATCTTTTCAGATGAGAAATCTTTTAGATCTTCTCAGGTCGCATAGCCTTGTGGCGTTCCAATAATACACGATACGCCGAGGAAAGCGTAGTGCCGAATCAATTATTTGGCCGAATCTCAGCTAACATGTGGGGTCGATGGGAATCGAAAGTGCAGGCGAGCTGGTTCAGATTTATTAGAAGAGTCTATGTTACCGATAGTGCGAATGGTTTACCCGCGAGAAAAAGTTCCAAGCTTTTATTATGGTCACGATACTTGTGAAGTGCATACGGCCAGAGTTGTGTCTAACTGGTTTAGCCAGCATCCAGAAGTTACGCTAATTCCCTGGCCGTCGTAAGACCCTGGACTAAAATCCAATTGAAAATTTATGGGGTCTGGTGGTCCAAATGTGGGATAACAAAAACGAGAGGACAAAACAAGCAATAAAATTGAGCAACATTGCAACAAAATTTGAGATTATATGAGAGGAAGTGATATTTGCAGTCACCTTATTGGATCAATGCCTTCGAGACTATTTTAGTGGCTGTTATTGCAAGAAATTGTGGTTACACTCGATATTAACTATTGATAAATAATAATGAGTTCAATATTATAATTTTTATACCTTTTAAGCGTTTTACTTCGCCATTTCATATTAAACATTAACACCTTAACGCACTTTGCAAACGAAATTCAGTGAGATGTATGCAAAGATGGCGGAATCTCGTTTGTAGCACATTTAAGCTGAACGCATATTAAAATAAATAATAAATCAGGTATATTAGATTAAAAACACATTGATTTTAGTACGACAATGCGTACGCGTCGTATGTATTTTGGGTGTGTGCATTCAGCTTAATACCGCACTCGTGTGTAAAAGTTCTTAAAAAATATGGAGACTGCAACAGATAATTCTCTGTGTAATTAAATGGCAGATAACAAGGTCGTTACCATGTAAATGTATGATTACGCGAATGTCGACCTAATTTTATTTGAATGTCTGTAAGAAAATAAGCTTATGGTGGGTCATAATTCAAATTTGCCGATTGTACATAGTTACCATATCTGATAATGTAACTGTATTTATATGGTTTGTGTTGTCGGGTTGCCGAACCCAGTTGCTTACACAATGCTTATAATTCAAAATTCTAATTGGGTTGTCTGAGGTCGTGCGGTAAGTGTGCCTCTTCCGTAATGCGGCGTATGAGATTTATTTATCTGTGTTTAAATACTCGTAGCTCGACTATAAACTAAAGCACGCGACGTGTAACATCGTTTAAGCGCAACATCCATCTTGAGGCATAAACCTTACGCGTATTAAGCGTACCGCACGTATTTATTCCGCATAGTACGCGGGTGGTCCCACTACGCCTGGCATGCGGTTCATTGCGTACGTTCGTACTGCCGCATGTTTAGTGAGCCATTCAGTTTAGTGCGCGCTTTACGGAGCGCTTCATTGTTATGTCGCTGTGTTTTCGGGTGCATGTCTAATATAGTTAGCTGTTATTTTTGTTATCGGCTTTTTATTTTGGATCTATTATCTTGTTTTATGTAGTTTCTTGCCATCAAGTTTTAAATTTACACCTACTTGGAGTACATTTGGTAACTAGCACTTAAGACATTTAGTTTTGTTTGCATTGAGTAAAAGATTATTAGCAGCAAACCATTTCGAAAGAACAGCTAGGCTATCGTTAAAATGTAAGACATCAGTATCTTTTCTATCTATTCTAAAAATAAGAGAAGTGTCATCAGCGAATAAAATTATATCCGAGAAGTTAGCCATCAGATAGGAAAGGTCATTAACATAAACTAGAAATAAAAAAGGCCAAGAATTAAACCTTGAGACACGCCCATCTTTACTAGAGACCCCGAGGACGTAACCCCGTTAACGTTTACTTTTTGCTGCCTGTTTGATAAATAGGAAAGTACAAGATCAGCAGCTTGTCCACGAATTCCGTAGTGGTGTAATTTACAGATCAGTGTATTGTGGTCAATGCAGTCAAACGCTTTTGAGAGGTCACAGAAAATGCCAATCGCATCCTGGGAACTCTCCCAGAATTCCAAAAAGTGACTGATGAGTTTCACTCCCGCGTTAGTCGTCGACCTACCTCGTGAAACCAAACTGTCGACTATGTAAAATCCCATTTGAGTTAAAATGTGACAACATCTGGTCTAGCATGATTTTTTCATAATTTTTGCTCAATTCTGGAAGCACAGATATAGGTCTATAATTAGAGGATCACTCTTACTACCTGATTTGAAAATTGGTACTACTTTACTATGTTTCTTTAAGCCAAGAAACGTACCGCTATCTAAAAATTGATTAAATATGCCTGTTAGGACAGGGTCAATTGTGATAATGATATTTTCAAGAACCTTAACGGAAATCCCCCATAATTCTTTAGTGTTTTTTATTATGATGACATTTCAATTGTGTTTTAATTGTGGAAATAGAAATGGGTTGGAATTTAAAACTTTGAATGTCCTTACTGAAGTTTCCTGTAAGAAGAGATTCAGCTAATACATATGATGAGGGGAGATATTTTGTAACCTCTATTGGGATGTTGGTAAATAAATTTTCAAGAGTCTCAGCAACTTTTAACTTATCTGAAATGGTTTCATTATCTATTTTTAGAGCTAACTCATTCTAATCTCGTCATTTTGTGTTTCCAGTTTCTTTGTTAATTACCTGCCACACAGCTTTTATTTTATTTTTAACCGACTTCAAAAAGGAGGAGGTCATCAATTCGTCGGAACCTTTTTTTTTTTATTTTTTTATGTAAGTTCCCCGATTACTCGAAGATGGCTGGACCGATTTGGATTTTGTTTTTTTTGTTTGAAAGGGTATACTTCCCAGGTGGTGCCATGATCATCAAGTCAGGATCTGATGATGGGAACCTGGAGAAATAGAGAGAACTCTTCAAATTTTATAGGCACACGAAGCGATTTAGGTATTTTTTGGAAGAGTACTTTCTCGGAGTGGTCTCATTTCAATTTGGTGAATATCGGATGAAGAACTTTGGAGATAGGCAACGGAACTCCTCAGTAAATGATAGCAAATGGACTGGGATTGCTGAAATCTCATGTCTGTCTATTGCTTACACCAGTTCATAACATAACATAACATCAAGCCGGTATGCTGTGAAGGGGTAAGCACATGTGAACCACTAAAAAGTGAAAAAAAAAACTTTTTCCAAAAAAAAACAACCGACTTCGACTTCACTTCGTAGTGTTTTTTTGGAAGTCGGTTGTTTTTTTTTTTTGAAAAAGTTTTTTTAGAAATACTACTGTTGTTACTTATTAATTTAGATTTAGCTTGAGCGCAGACTCTTTTAAATATTTTAGAATAGTTTCTTACATTTTATGAAGGGCCTGATCAAGAGTCAATGATTTTTCGTGATACAAATTGTATAAGATATCTCTGCTTTTTCTAATGCCAGCAGTGGCCCATTCGCAAAATTTTGGTTTAGTAGTGATTGTAACTTTTTTTACAGGACATGCTTTATAGAATTCTTGGAATACTGTAGAAAAAAAAGTGCCATAGTTTATATTGGGGTCTTGTGAATTAAAACTTGCTATTATTAAACGTTTTCAATTTATTTAGATAAACATAGCTGAAAAATGTGGGTTAATGGAGGGGCAAGTATGTATGTAAATCTTTTAAGTATATTATTCAATATGTCATCCCGCCCAGTAGCACAGACATCGTTTAACCCGAATAATAATCTTACAACTTCGTTAACGTCGCGCGTCGGTATATCGGCCCCTTTTTTATGTTTTCTGACATTATGAACATTTCTGTTCCTATTATTTTTATTTTTTGACATTACGAATAAGTTTTTATTTTTACTGAATCAAGTATTATTTATTAAAATTTCAAAAGATGTTAAATATTTTTCTTTCTTTTTGGAAATCAAATTTTATTAATTTCTCAAATACATTGCAAACTATAATTTTATATAATTTAGAAGCATTTTGTTTAAACTTTGTAAATGTGAGTACCATGCATGCGTATAATAATTATGTTGTTTTGATGTACGTTGACTTGAAAAAGCGTGGCAGTCGAGAGTAGGATGTCATGCTCACTTAAATGTCTTGCTGATGGTGGCGCGTGTGTTGGATCATTCGGTTCCCTACAAAATGGTTGAGCTGGATGGTGCTGATCCACGCGTCAAGTTCGTGAACGGGCGCCGTCGGTTGAGACTGGTCATCTCCTAACTTCCATGGCTTATTTTAAATCTTATAATAGGTCTTTACCTATGAAATTGCCGTTTTGTATGAAAAAATTTAAACGAATTTTTTTCATGTATTTTTTATTTGTATTAATCGAAGTAATCACCCATGCAATCAATGCATCTTTGCCATCGCAGTGGCAGTTTATTGATGCCCTTCTTAAAGAAATCAGCTGGACGGGAGGCAACAAATTCTTCAAAGGCATTTTGTACTGCCTCTCGGGTATTGAATTTTTTTCCCGCTAAGAAGTTATCCAAATTCTGGAAAAAGTAGTAGTCTGTAGGCGCAAGGTCTGGTGAGTAGGGCGGATGACGGAGAGCTTCCAACCCCAGTTCTTGCAACTTGGAGACCGTCTGCTGTGCAGTATGAGGTCGCGCGTTGTCGTGCAGGAGCAGCGGAGACGAGCGATTGACCAATGCTGGTTGGAGATGTGCCAGCTTCTCCATCATTGTGTTCAGTTCTTCACAGTACACATCTGCAGTAATGCTCACCCCGTTTGGTAAGAAGCTGTGATGAATCACACCGGCGCTAGACCACCAAACAGTGACCATCACTTTTCTAGGGGTAAGTTTTCGTTTAGGGCATTGTTTAGGTGCTGAACCAGGATCCAACCAACTTGCTGAGCGCTTGCGGTTATCAAACAGAATCCATTTTTCATCGCAGGTAACAATGCGGTTCAAAATTCCTTCATTTGTGTGTCTGTTGAGCAGTGCAAGGCACGTCTCGACGCGTACTTCGCGCTGACGATCATTGAGTTCGTGGGGCACCCATTTGTCAAGCTTTTTTACCTTGCCAATTTGACGCAAATGGACCAATATTGTTTTGACGCTAACGTCGAAAGCTGCTGCTAATTCAGCCGTAGATTGTGTATCATCAGCTTCCACAATCGCCTTTAATTCGTCAATGTCGACCAAAGTCTTCGGACGACCGCGAGGTTCATTTTTCAGGTCGAAATTTCCAGAACGGAAGCGAGCAAACCAATAACAGGTGGTGCGTTGGTTTCTAGTGTTAGCTCCGTAAACGTCGTTGATGTTGCGTGCCGCTTGTGCCGCGTTGCTGCCACGACGGTACTCATATTCCATAATTACTCGAATTTTTAACGTATCCATGATGACGAAAAAGATTGAAATGCGATGAAAATGTAACACTAATCAATAAACAAATGACTACTTTTGGAAAAAAAAATCCATGTTTTTAAAATAAAATTAATTTGAAATTAGAATTCTTACCCAAACAAAAATTATTTTGATTTGAAATGGCCAGTACTGCAAAACGGCAATTTCATAGGTAAAGACCTAATATTTAGAATTGTTTTTTTTTTTTTTTTTACATGGTTCTCACATATAGAAGCAACAAGAATATTGTTCCCAAGTTTTTGTAATACTTAACATGATTAAAAAGAGTGTCCATGGAGTTTCTTGCCCGTTCTTTTCCATAGAGATCTACGTTTTGGAATGGGCAACTAGCTTCAACTTTCCAACTGGTTGACTTTTTGACAATTCAAAAGTACCTTTAAATGGTCTAATTGAAATAAATGCTTTGAGTTTGAGTTTGATAATTTAAAAAAAAAAAAAAAAAAAAATACTGTAGAGGATATCGCAGTCGTGTTTTGAAGGGATAAAGTATTAAAATTTAACAATTTTTCAGCCAAGTTTTTACCAACGTTAGCAAAGAAGTTGTTCACTGTATTCATAGCTTCGGATGGATTTATCTTTGAAGACAGTAAATCAAGCGCAGGCTCGGGATTGGTTGTTCTAAATGTATTCGTTTTTATAAATTTCCACACAAGTTTTACTATTTTTTCCCGCCTTCTGTAATTCATTTTTATCATTCTGATTTTTTAGTTTTTTCAAAAGATTATTGCAGAAGTTCCGGTACCTTTTATATGTAACAGAAAATATTTCGTTATCAGGAGCAAGTTTCAATTTTAGGTGAAGGTTGTCTCTATGTCTTATACAACGAACGAGACCGGGTGTGATTCAGGGTTTGATACAAATATACTTTCTAGGCATTGTCTTAGTAAATGTGTTTTTGCTTATTGAAGATTGTAGCGAATCTATGAAATACTTTAAAGAAATATTTGCATCGTTTGAATTATAAACAAGGTCAAAATTAATTCCGCCTATGTGATTTTCGAGGTCTGTCATGTTGTTGGAGCGCCTGCGCAATTGTGTTAGCAATAAGTCATTTATCCGTGCTAAACTATCACCTTTTGTTAAGTGTCATACTAATTTTGAATTGTCATGGTTCTCAATATAAAATCAAAACTCATACACGTAACTTGTGTCCGCTGCATTTTTATTCTAAACCCCGCTAATTTCCGCACATATTGGTCCATCGAACCGGATTTAATAAAATAGCGTGGATCAGCTACTTCATACCTACTTATATTTGGAAGAACAAGGAATAAACAGTGGATTTACCGAAAAACCAAGCTTCGTCCTTGACTTGACTTTGAGGTTAATAACCGGCAGTGTGGTTTGTGGATATTAAACGGTGTTAAGTTCAATAATTTATAATATCGTAACCCAACACTCAATCAGGTAGTATATAACGCCAATTAAGGAGTTATAAGGTTAGTCCTATTTATTACCGATTTTTATGTGTAACTAATTAGTTGATCGAAAATGTGTACCAGCCCGTTTGCATTGTGATTTAAGGCAGTCAGTAGCAATAATATTCTATTGTTAAGTTAGCATCAATTAAGTTGAAAAAACATATTATTATAGTATAGTAATGTTGATTTATTATAGTACATTATTTCAATTAAATTGTCTTTGTCAGAGGTCATTTTAAGGATTCATATATATGCATAGGTAGGTACGTATTTCTATTTAGTAACGACATAATATTAAGAGTTTTAGATATTGATAATTGTTTGCTGTTATTACAGTTAATTACCGCGTTATTAAGTTATTGTGTTGACCTTCATTAAAGTTTGAAAGTCATTTGAGTTTGTATAAGAATTCAACGAGTTAAGTATTACATTTTAGATAGGTACATAGGTAGTCATTGCCAGTGGTAATTGAATCATTCAAATCAGTATAGTTATCATTTGTACATCAGTAAAGATTAATATACAGTACGTAGATACTTAGTTATTATTGTTTATTTACACATCAATTGTATAAATTCCAGATTTACACCCGTCTCCAGGAATGACCGAGGAAAGGGAGTTAATAAGGAAGCGAGGTAGCTTCAAAGGCCGATTAACCGCCTTTGTTAATTATTTAGACGCACTGGATGTAAAAACATTGTCTAGCTCCGATATAACGGAACTACAGCTGCGCATAGGCAAGATGGAATTGTTATACCAACAATATGATGAGGTACAGTTGCGTATGGAATGTATTGTGGATGATATCAAGGCACAGTTTTCTGAGCGTTCCGATTTTGAGTCGCTGTATTTTAAAGCACTTTCTAAAGCTCAGGATTATTTAAACAGTTATAATAATAAGATAATCTATCTGTTTGTAGCAATAAAAGTAATTGTGGTAGTAGTTATAAGCCAGTTAAGTTACCCACAATTCAATTACCAAAGTTTAGTGGATCTTACAATAACTGGTTGGAGTTTCACGACACTTTTACGAGTCTCATTCATTGCAATGACGCTATAGACGAAATCAACAAATTCCACTACCTACGAACGTCTCTGGAGGGTGCTGCTGCCGTGGTGATTCAGTCGATCGAGTTTTCTGCTAATAATTACTCTGTGGCATGGAACGTACTCTGCGAACGATTTGATAATAAGAGATTACTAATCCACAATCATGTTTCAGCCATTTTCAACATGGAGACCATTACAAAAGAATGCTCTGTCACTTTAAAGAATTTAGTTGACCAAATAAACAAACACCTACGAGCATTAGACACATTAGGGGAACCCGTTAAGAATTGGGATACTCTTTTAATTTACATTTTTACTCGCAAGTTAGACAGCAGAACGTTCCGGGAGTGGGAGGAGTGCAAAGGTCGCGTAGACAAAGACATCAAGATTACCTTCGATGTATTCCTTAAATTTATACGTGAGCGCTCCGAGCTAGTTGAAACTTTAGAGTTGTCTCGTAATAATCAGTCACAATCTATTAATAAATCAGGGGCTAAGCTGAAGTCTATGGTTACCGTTCAAAGTGGTAATAATTCTAATTTAGAGTCAGGTACAAAAGTCTGTCCCAAATGCAAAGGTGACCATAATTTAGGTGAGTGTGCGCAGTTTCTCGCACTAAGTAACGAAGCACGTATTAAAATGCTGCCAAGTTTCAAGGTTTGTTATAACTGCTTTCGTTCGGGTCATTTCGCGAACCATTGTAAGAGGCCAGGCTGTAAGCTTTGTAAACGTAGACATAATACTTTAGTTCATATCGCTGATTTTAAACCTACTGCACATAGTAATAATAATGTAAAAAATAACTCGTCAGATAACTTGTCGCCACAGTCGGCTTCGACGTCTTCGATAACTGAGACAAATAATGTTGCGTTGTCGGCTAACGTCACATCTGGACACAGAAGTGTGAGTCATGATGTGTTATTGTCAACCGCATTAATTAAATTATATGATCGTAATGGCCGAGAACATGTTGTTCGTGCAGTTCTTGACAGTGGTAGTACATCGTGCTTTGTGACGGAAAGACTATGTCAACAATTAAATTTAGAGACTAGGCAGGTAGATAGGTCGGTATTTGGCATCAATAACGTGACTTCTCACGTAGGTAAAACGTGTCGCATTAACGTGACGTCATTACACAATAGTTTTAGTACTGAACTTTTTTGTTTCGTTTTACCATCAATAACTAGTGATGTCCCATGCCGTGAGGTTAATATTTCTTCACTGAACCTTCCCTCTGATATCTGTTTAGCAGACCCTACTTTTTACAAGCCCGCTGATGTCGATATTTTAATCGGTGCTGATGTTTTCTGGGACTTGATAGGGTCACAAAGAATAAAGTTAGGCAATGATAAGCCAATTTTGTGTGAAACCAGGTTAGGCTGGATTGTCTCCGGTCCGATAAGTCGTAATTACGTTGCACTGGTATCTAGTAACATTCGGTGCAATTTTACCAAAATCAGTAATTGTTCTTCCGAAGATGGTTTCGATAAAATTCGAAATGATTTAACTCGCTTCTGGCAGCTTGAGGAGGTAAATAAGAAATCTTCTCATTATTCGCCGGAAGAGAAATTATGTGAGGAGCATTTTACAAAAAATACGACCCGATTGGCCGACGGTCGTTTCTGTGTTCGTATTCCCCTCAAACAAAATCCGTCTATTTTGGGAGATTCTATCAATAAAGCTACTCATTGTTTACAATCTTTAGAACGTAGATTAAAACCTAAATCTGATTTTAGTCAAATGTATTATGATTTCATGTCTGAGTATGAGTCACTAGGCCATATGACTGAATGTAAACAATTCGATTTGAACTTGTCTGGTTATTTTATTCCGCATCACGGCGTATTACGTGAAAGTAGCACCACTACGAAACTTCGAGTGGTGTTCAATGCAAGTTGTCCATCTTCATCTGGCGTTTCGTTCAACGATTTACAGATGGTCGGCCCTACTGTTCAGGATGATCTGGTTTCGATTCTTCTCCGTTTCAGACAGCATAAGTATGTTTTGTCAGCGGACGTCGAGAAGATGTATAGACAAATAGTCGTCCATCCGTCTGACAGATATCTACAACAAATATTGTGGCGTGGTAAGGTGTCCGACCCCGTTAAGTTTTATAAATTAAACACCGTTACCTACGGCACGGCTAGTGCGCCATTTTTAGCTTTTCGGTGCCTTCATCAATTAGGACTTGATTGTAAAAATCCGAAGGTGGCTGACATAATTAAACACGATTTTTATGCTGATGATTTACTGTGTGGCGGTGATGATTTGGATGAAGTCAAATTCATTCGTCAGGAGGTAACTAATGTGCTTGAATCCGCTTGCATGACATTGCGTAAGTGGAAGTCGAACGAACCTCAATTATTATCCGAAGTGGCTAAGTCTTTGCTTGATTTAAATATAGGTGCTAATGAACCTGACAAGCTGCTCGGACTAGGTTGGTATGCAAGTTCAGATGAACTCGTCTTTCCAATAGGCTCAACTATATCCTGTAATAGCAACAGTAAGCGTGATTTACTTTCTGTGATTGCAAGGATATTCGATCCTTTGGGGCTTTTGTCTCCATTTGTAATCACTTTGAAAATGTTACTACAGAGAATGTGGTTAGATAAATTGTCATGGGATGAGCCATTGCCTACTGAAATTAATTTACAATGGCAGACTATTATTAAATCTTTGTCTCTTTTAAATGAAGTTCGTATTCCTCGAATTGTCGTGTGTCATTCATACCGGGAGTTAGAACTCCATATATTCACGGACGCGTCTGAGCGCGCATATGGTGCGTGCGTTTATGTACGCAGTATTAATGACGAAGGTAAATGCATTGTTCGGTTACTAATGTCCAAAAGTCGAGTGGCGCCAATTAAACCTACCACAATTCCCAGATTGGAGTTGTGTGGCGCGGTTGTGGGAGCTCGTCTGTATGAGAAGGTGTTGAACTCCCTTCGGCTTAAGTTCTCTCGCGTATTTTGTTGGACTGACTCGACCATCGTGCTGGGATGGCTACAGATACTACCTTCAAGGCTTCAGCCATTTGTACGCAATCGCGTCGCTGAAATCTTAGATCAGGCAGATCACTGTACCTGGAGGCACGTCCCAACCGATAAGAACCCAGCAGACCTAATATCTCGTGGGATAGATATTATTCATCTGCAGGGCTTGGACATGTGGTGGTCTGGTCCTGACTTTCTCCAACAAGACTCATGTAATTGGCCTTCACAATTTAAATGTGTAGAATTAGGTTCACTCCCTGAAACTCGACCTGATATATCATTAAGTGCTGTTCTTGACACTAATGAGAAGGCATTCGTTATAGATTTTAAACGTTTTTCTAAGTATTTAAGACTTTTACGTTCCATGGCTTTTGTGTTGCGTTTCATCAAATTATGTAAGCGCCAATCGCCTGCTAGTAACTATTTATCAGATGAAGAATTAAGAAAAGCATTAATTATATTAATTTATAAAAGTCAACAAGAATCATTTCCCGAACATAAATTACTTTTAAATAAACAAAGTTTACCTAAGAAGAGCGTCCTATTAAAATTTAATGTGTATTTAGATGAAAACAATCTAATGCGTGTCGGAGGACGTCTCGATAATTCTGATTTTACTTATAATAAACGGCACCCTATAATTCTACAGTCCACTCATAGCTTCACTAAATTATTATTTGATTTTGAACACAAAAGGTTAATGCACGCAGGTCCTCAGCTATTGTTAGCATCGATTAGAGAATCCTATTGGCCTATAGGAGGCCGAAATTTAGCAAAGGCCTGCTATCATAGATGCGTTCTGTGCCGACGTATGCAGGGTAAAGTGGTTACTCCATTGATGGGCAACCTGCCGCGACAGCGCCTTCTTCCAGGAGGGCATCCGTTCGAAAGCACTGGCGTTGATTATGCAGGTCCTATTATGAGTGCTAGTCGTCAAGGTCGTGGATGTAGACTCGTCAAGGTGTACATTGCTATTTTTATCTGTTTCACCACAAAGGCTGTGCATTTGGAACTGGTGGGTGATTTGACTAGTCATAGCTATTTATTAGCATTATATAGGTTTATTTCGCGAAGAGGCAAGCCCGTCCACATATATTCCGATAACGGTACTTCATTTGTTGGTGCGTATAACGAACTATCAAAGTTCTTAAAAACTAATTCCGAGTCTTTGAGCGGAAGTATTGCTAATGATGGAATTAACTTCCATTTCATTCCCGCGTATACTCCACATTTTGGCGGTCTCTGGGAGGCGGGTGTCAAATCCGCAAAATACCACTTACAGCGAGTGTTGGGACATTGTAAGTTGACTTTCGAGGAGCTTAACACCACATTAGCCCAAATTGAGGCAATATTAAATTCACGCCCACTAACGCCGCTGTCCTCAGACCCTGCCGATTGCACTCCACTGACGCCAGGTCACTTTCTCGTCGGCCGGCCACTGACTTCGTTGCCGCAGAAAAGTTACGCGGATCAATCTGTAACCCATCTCAGTCGTTATCAACGCATTGAGCAGCTGCGCCAGCACTTCTGGACTAGATGGAGTAAAGAGTATGTTGCGGAGTTGCAGCAGCGGACGAAGTGGCGTTCATGTCAGGACGGCTGGAAGAAGAATTCCCTGGTGGTCGTCAAAGAGGACAATCTCCCACCCCTGAAGTGGAGACTAGGAAGAATTGTTGCTATCCACCCCGGTTCTGATGGAATAGCCCGTGTGGCGGATATTCGTACCTCAAATGGAGTCATCAGGAGGGCCTTCAACAGGATACGCCCACTACCCGTCATTTCAGAATCGGAGTCTGGTTGAAAGCACTACTTTCAACGCCCGGGGGCATGTTGGAGCGCCTGCGCAATTGTGTTAGCAATAAGTCATTTATCCGTGCTAAACTATCACCTTTTGTTAAGTGTCATACTAATTTTGAATTGTCATGGTTCTCAATATAAAATCAAAACTCATACACGTAACTTGTGTCCGCTGCATTTTTATTCTAAACCCCGCTAATTTCCGCACACATGTTGACTTTAGTTTATCAACGCATGCAGTTTTTTCTAGGTGAACTTATTTGTAATGTTAGTAAAACAGCTTGATGATCGGTAATCGAGGAAAAAGTAACGAATGTTTTGAATGGATTGTTGGATTTTAGAATGATATGGTCTAAGCATGAACCGCTCTGATGCGTGGGGTGATAGTGAGCTGGTAGTAGTCCGTGAAATAAGCAAATATTCAGATAATTATGTACATGGGTATCTATTTTCTCAGAAGCAATGTTAATGTTAATGTCACCCAAAAGTACTACTTATGTTTTTAAAAGATGATAAGGATTTTAAGTTTGTGTAGAGTGTGTCTAAAAATCTGTCTATATTTTATGAAGGAGGCCTATAAATAGCCATGAGTACTGTATCGGGACTGATTTCAATGATTAAGCAATTACTATCTTGTGATGCCGGTTCTTCTTTGATTGCACATAGATTATTTTTGATATACACTACTAATCTATCGTTTTGGTTTATGCTTCTCTCAGTTTTGTATGAATAATAACCGTCAAGAGATGGTAAATTGACTGTCTGTTTTGACAACCAACATTCTGTTAGAACGATAACATCACAGCTTATATCAAGATTCTGTAATAACACTTCAAAGCCGTTCATGTTCCGATTAATGCTGCAAATATTCTGTGTGAGCGGTGTTAATGTTTTGACACCAAAAGGAAAAAGGTGTTTTAATTCTTTCTTAAAAAAACGGGAGCACTGGAAGTGGACCTAGCAGAGCACTGAAGAAGCAAGTATTCAATGATGTCTCTGTGATCAACGCTGTGAAAACTTTTAGTGAGTACCGTTTGGTAAGAGGCACATTGAATCGCAATATCAAGCTGGAAAGATCTCGGCTGATGATGTCTACGCTCCGTCCAGCACTGATCCAAGTCCAAAACCCCGAGACCTGTCAACTCGAACTTCAGAATCGTTTCGAGTGTCTAGGGAGCTCTGTGGACGATTTTTTTTAACGATGGGTTCGTGGAAACTCAATACGGTTGGGTCTAAGTTTTTCACGACCCGTCGTATCAATAAAAATAAGAGGCTCTCTAGTCCTACTTTGCAGCTCATGAAGGAGAGGCGCGAGATGGCCTTGCAATCTTCAGACGATGCGCTCGAGTACCGGCAGTTTAATAGACAGATCTCTAAGTCCTTGAAAAGCGACCTCCACCGCTATAATATAGAACGTATTAAGTGCTGTCGGCAGAGCCAGCTTTCGAGACTGAAGACCAATGAAGGCAGGATCGGTTCTCTATTGTATTCCTTAACTATTTTATTCATAATATAAAGTGCCATAATTTTTTATGTCCTAACCATTATTTGTCCGAATGATAACTTGCCCGAATTTAATGTTACACATTATAAACCAGCCATAAAATTGAAATCCCTAAAATAAATACAATTTGCCCCAAAGCTTGTCATAAATATTACAATCAATAATATACAAAAGAAATAAAAACCGTTTTCAATAAAAGTTATAAGTCCTAAATTTGAAATATTTAATGATTATTTACCCTAATAATGTTTTTAAAACAAATTTGTATTAAAAAGCTTTTGCTATGAACTTCTCTCAGACGTTACGTAGATCTGGGCACGCCACGATAGCGGCGGTAAGTCCCCTCTTTGAGGAGTGGCTTGAGAGGTGGCATGGCGTTCTCACCTTCCGCCTGACGCAGGTCCTCACCGGACACGGTTGTTTCGGGAGGTTCCTGTTTTGCATAAGGCGGGAGGAAACGCCCGGGTGTTTCCATTGCGAAGATCGCCCTGAGGACACGGTGGAGCATACGGTGGAAGTCTACCCGGCTTGGACGGAGCACCACCGTGTCCTCGTGTAGGCGATCGGCGGCGACGATCCCTCGCGTCCGGCCCTGGTTCAGGCCATGGTACGGAGCGAGAGTGCATGGTTAGCCATCACCTCCTTCTGCGAAGCAGTAATGCTCGCAAAGAAGGAGGCGGCGCACGTGAGGGAGAGGCAGTATATGCGCCCTCACGACCGTAGTCGCTGCGGGAGACGCCCTGGGCGTAGGGAATCCCAGACTGTTTCCCGGCCACCGTAGGCGCGGGCTTGCGGACGGCGAGTAATGGGTAGCTCGTTGTCCGGTAAGGACCAAGCCCGGGTCGATGGCGCGTTGTGTTCCACGCGCGCCTCAAAGAGATGCCAGCACCAACTGGTGAGGTCCACAAGGGCCGATGCCTGCCAGGGGTGCGGGTTGTTCGAAAGAGATACCGCGGCCCCTGGCACCGAGGCAACTGAGGGAACATGGGTGGATTTTAGTCAGTAAACGTCTGACTCGCCGTCCCGCTCCACTCAGAGCGGGAGAAGTTATATGATGATTTCCCACCCAAAAAAAAGAAAACGTTCCGTAGATACGAGTTAGGTATATATATGACAGCGGGCAATATTTTTTCTTTTTCCGGCTTGTTTTGAGATAGTTCACTTGTTATGTAGTTCCCTGTAAGAAGCATGCAAACAAGCATACACCATGCATACAGCAAGCATGCAACATGCAAGCAAGCATACTACATGCATGCAACAAGCATGTAGCATGCAAGCATAGCATGCATCATGCAAACGAGCATCACACATACAGCAGGTATGGTTTCTGTCACGGTTCCGGCGCTGCGGGGCTCCGGGGCGGTTCCACGCAAGCTTATCGTCGCAGATGGTTTGACGCTCACCACCGCAGTTTCGTCTTGCTGGCCGGCTTCGCCGGCCATCCTCAGACGCGGCGGCGAGCGTTACAACCACCTCCTCCACAACTCGCGGGCCACCTCGCCCCTCCGCGCCTACGCGATTCTAAATTACACTCTAGGGGTAGGGCAGACAAGACTGCGTGGAGTCGGATTTACAGCGATTCGATTCTGTCACTAATACCTAATTTTAACAAAAGTTTTAGGCCTAATCGTTTTATTATAAACTAGCTGACCCGTGCCCACTTCGTTGGGCGGTAAACATTTTATAATCACTCAAAAGATTACGACACGGTCACGGTTCCATACCTATATCGTATTATCTCTTTAACCATTCGTCTAAATTATATGCAGTAAAAGGGAAAACTATTTTGTTTTAAACATTTAAGACGATAAATGTACTTATTTTGATAATAATTCATAATTGTTGATAATATGACCAATAAACATGACCTAACGTTTTAAATATTTTTTTTTATATAAAAAATTACTTTTTGTGACTTAAATACAAAGGTTAGATATATACTGTCGCTCAATTTTTTGTAGGCATTTTTAATTTCTACATCTTTTCTCTAGAACTCAATCATATATCTCTCATCGTTAAGGCAGCGTTCGTAAGAAACGTTTTGCGTTCGACCGTTTTTTCTCCGACTTACTTTGCAAATCCAACTTCCACGAAAAAGTCTTTTCATTTTTCGGGTTAGTATATTGCCTATCACACTTACAAAAAACGTGGTTTTCTATTGGTAAAATAGTTTTCAAAATCGGTTCAGTAGATCCAGAGATTACACTCTACAACCTCACAAACTCACAAACTTTACATCTTTATAATATTAGTATAGATTTGATGAACATTCGGAAGATTACACATTATACCTATAATACAATACTTAGGATATAAGACTTTATTTCATGCAAAATTAGGAGATTCAAATATTATAGTACTCAATATTATGAGATAATAGTTTTAGAATTGAAGATAATTATGTAAAACAAGATTTCTAATTTTTGAACATTATGGTTACTGGAAGTTTATAGCAAACGTGTTATGGATAATGATTTTCGGACAAACAAGTTTAGGAGAAGCAAGGGAGTACCAGTCAAGTCATCAGCATACTGAAGAATTTGACAGTCGTTATTGATGGTAATGCCAGGTTCGCTATTATCTAAAGTGTGAATATGAGCGAAGACTTTAATGCCATAAGTCCATAACCGAAGAAACAAACTCACAATAGAAATAAGTTCAATTTCTGAACCAAAATGGACCTTTTACGATGTTTTGTTGACATTTACATCACTTTCATTACTCTTCTCACATAACATCCAAATAATCCCATGTCTCCTGCCGTACATATTAATGAGCCGGCGACTGCCTCAAAGAGAGTGGACACGGACGAACCTACTGCTCGTACATTATTGATCGCCACTCAGCCCCGCCGGCACTACGGACTCTAAGGAGCCACATTTTCGCAATCAAGTTTTTGACTTACAAGCCAGTTAGATAAACACTCGTGTAGTACAAGAGCCCGTCTACATCGATCTTCACTCAATCATAAAGCACATTCGTGAATAGATTGCCGACTGAACTCAGGTCTCAAGGATGGGTCGACCCTTTATTGCAGAACTTTTTATGTTATAATATTATTTTGCATAACAACGAATAGCATAAACTTCTTTACGCAGAAAATCGATGGCACACATTCATATAGCATACATTCAAAACTCATAATTTTGTAAGTCAGAATCATCTTTACGCATAAATTTCATATGCATAATAATTAAAAAGTAGAACCATCATATCGAAGAAAGTTCACTGGCTGAATTGTCTTTTGTCATACATTTCATATCGATAGTCATTAAAAGGACGAACTATCGTAATATCTCAGAAAGTTTACAGTTATAATCATCTTTTGGCATACATTTCATATCCATAATATAACCTAACCTAAGCTTGGGCACGCCACGATAGCGGCGGTAAGTCCCCTCTTTGAGGAGTGGCTTGAGAGGCGGCATGGCGTCCTCACCTTCCACCTGATGCAGGACCTCACCGGACACGGTTGTTTCGGGAGGTTCCTGTTTCAAATTAGGCGGGAGGAAACGCCCGGGTGTTTCCACTGCGAAGATCGCCCTGAGGATACGGTGGAGCATACGGTGGAGATCTGCCCGGCTCGGGTGGAGCACCACCGTGTCCTTGTGGAGGCGATCGGAGGCGGCGATGTCTCGCTGCCGGCCCTGGTTCAGGTCATGGTACGGAGCGAGAGTGCATGGGTAGCCGTCACCTCCTTCTGCGAAGCAGTAATGCTCGCGAAGAGGGAGGTGGCGCACGTAAGGGAGAGGCGGTATATGCGCCCTCACGGCCGCAGTCGCCGCGGGAGACGCCCTGGGCGTCGGGAATCCCAGGCTGTTTCCCGGCCACCGTAGGCGCGGGCTTGCGGATGGCGAGTAATGGGTAGCTCGCTGTCCAGTAAGGACCAAGCCCGGGTCGACGGCGCGTTGTGTTCCACGCGCGCCTCAAAGAGATGTCAGCACCAACTGGTGGGGTCCGCGAGGGCCGATGCCTGCCAGGGGTGCGGGTTGTTCGAAAGAGATACGGGTGGGCTTTAGTCAGTAAGTTAGTAAGTTATTTGATGATTTCCCACCCAAAATAAAAAAAACCTAAAACACGCTTCCTTAACAAGTTCGGGCCCGCAACGTCTTATAACGTCAAATTTGTACAACTTGTTATTAACACAACGTCTCATAACGTCTATTAAAAATATGACATTATCTGCACTACGTCAATTCCATTAGTTAAACTTCTGCGCCACAACACTTGCAAGTGTAGAAAACCTTGAGGCAGAAAAAAACAAATTTTGGCGGCTTATTGTTGTCGTCTACTACACATTTGCAAGCGCGTACCATAGATACCCAACGTCCTATCACGTCGTGCGGAGTGGGAACGCTCCCCACAAGAGTCGCTGTGCGCCGCATTCTACACCGCGCGTGTCTTACACGGACAACTTTTACGATAAATCGTAAATATTTCATACTTCGTTTCCAAAAAAAATATGTATTTAGAATACGCATAACTATGAAATACGCTATAGAATTTCAAACAATCGTGGTTATGAATAGAGGTGATTAGGTACTGTATAGAATCTATCACTAAAACAAGTTATTCCACTAATAATGCAAATTGTATTATTTTAGAATAGAATAGAATAGGTCTTTATTTGCTTATAATCTAGGTACATAAAAATAAGTTGTTAAATTAAATAATAGGATCCATGTATATTCTGCCTTAACATAGCATGCATACAAATTATAGGATCATAATATAGGTCATAATAAAGATATTCCAGAAAATCATCATTTAAGAAATCCTGCACAGAATAGTAACATTTGTCTACAAGGAATTCTGTGAAACGTTTTTTAAATTTTTGCAACGGTAAGTTTTTAATGGATAAAAACTGGAAGTGTATCAAGGCGGCCTTTGAAGCATTTTGAAGATGTTTCGTCTCGTCTCGACATCGGACCTTTTTGAGGATTCTGAATGCTCCGAAAGCTCCGGTAGTATTTTTGATATTCGTGCAACAAAACAGCGCTGAGTTTAGTTAAATTGTAGTATACATACAGAACAGGCGGATACTGTTTCGATCAAATCTCGTCAAGAGGGTTATTTAGAAAATAATGCACCTATTGCATCACCAGCACCTACTTTTATTTCCCTGTAAGAAGCATACAAACAAACATACACCATGCATGCAGCAAGCATGCAATATGCTGCAGGCATGGTTTCTGTCAAGGCTCCGGCGCTGCGGGACTCAAGCGGTCCCACACGAGCGTATCGTCGCAGATGGTTTTAACGCTCACCACGGCGAGCGTTGAAACCACTTGCTCCTCAGCTCGCGGGCCGCCTCGCCCCTCCGCGCCTACGCGGGTTTAAATTACACTCTAGGGGTAGGGAAGACCAGACTACGTGGAGTCGGTTTTGCAGCGATTCGTTTCTGTCACTAACTTTTGTTGTGACTTTGAAAGGCAATATTTTTATTTTTATTAAGGTTGAAAATCCTGCAGCATATTATATAGAAATGGCGTTATGCCTATTAAAATTCTGCCATCATAAAAGTATTTCATTTGTAAGTTTCATTGTAAATTCGGACATATAAAAATTCGGCCAAACAATAATTATTTTAAATAATTTTAATGCCTTAAAATATTCGTTTAAAGAAAGTTATGCCAAGTGTGTTATCGACGACGAACTACCAATACCTCCTAACTACTGTAATGATTTTCTTAAAATAATATTTAAGTATAGACTTATTTTCACAAGCGACAGATGGCGCTAGTGGTCCCAGGATCTTTATACATCCGTTTTAAGCATTAATGTTTAGAATATCGGTAATAATGTATATTTATTTTGTATAATTATTAAACCATATTGTTTAAATTTAACAGGTTAAAGTATTTACATTTAGTCATAAGCCCTAATGTATTTTAGTTAGTCAAATGATTGTATGTAATGTCTACTCTGCTCTGATTGGTCGAATAGCCGGCCGAGAATTGACTTCCGTTTAAAGTGGGGGAAACATTCAGTGGGGTTACCGATTTTCTAAAAAGAGTCAGTCGATTTGGAGGCATGAAGCCGTAAGCATATCTGACGAATCTGTGCTTGTTTATAAAATACTAATTAAATGGTTAGTGATTGTTATTTACCTGATCACTGTAGAAAAGTGAATAAACATGATTCATACTGGATTGAGGTGTATGATTTATTATATCTCAGAAGCGGGATCAAGATCCGTAAATACGCCTACACATTTCAGTTTATGGATGGAGAAAATGAAACCCATCGGAGCAGGGATACAGGAGTATCCCGCAGGAGTATCCGCAGAGGACTGCGTGATCGCTCACGCTTGAAGTTACAGCCATGTGTGCTAAGGATAAAGCACAAGTGTGCTTTAAGAAGTTTTTATTTGGCCAAGTGAGCTAATGATAATGATGATGATAATGATAATGATAATGACTTGGGCCATGTGTGCCCAGGGCCATGTGTGCCAAGGGCTATGTGTGCCCAGGGCCAGGTGTGCCCAGGGCCAAGTGTGCCCGACACGAACAAAGCTATCCTCAAGAACGTAAGTAAAGTATGAATTTATCGATCAAGTATTACCTATTTATTAATGAGTTATTTTGAATTGGAAATTTTGTAAATGTACAAAAATTCATGAAAACATTATAAAATGAGCTTAAAGCATATAGTGTGCTCTGAATTGGATTATTATTACTAAAATTACTCATGTGACAGGTTACTAAGTTTTATAAATATTCTAATCAATGTTTTATTATTATCGTGAGGATCCATGGAACCTGATGGTGGAAAAACACCAGAAGTGCGCTAGTCGCGATGGGCGATCGATGAAAATGCAAACGGGCAGTCCCTGTGTCAAACAAGGCAGACACAAAGACGGGACGTACAAGAAAGCGATCTAGAAGGAAGCAAGCGCACGAGGTCTACATCGACCTCTTCTTCTTCCAGCAGGACAACTGATACTACAAGTACACCACCGCGATGCAAGAAATATGAAATAACTCCAAGTTGGTCAAGGAGAAAGGTATTGAATATTTTGAATGTTTGTCAAGAAGGAACCCTAAAAGGTCTCGTAACTTAAACAATAATCATTCAAACAATGTTATACTGGAGTTAGACCCTTTCAGTAAAAGTTAAAGTATTGAAAATTGACTTAGAAAGCGCCATGAGCTTGCCTGAACATCAAATTATTAGTAGCTCATTGTCTTGTGATAAATGACGAAAACCATGCTCTGGAATCGAATCAGATATCAATGATTAGCCGAATGTAATGATGTGTCGTATGTAAGACTCATTTTAATTTAACTATCATTAGATTTGTAAAATCGTGCGTCAGGAGACATTGCACGATGTCGGATGGCCGAATGTAATGATTTTCTTAAAATAATATTTAAGTATAGACTTATTTTCACAAGCGACAGATGGCGCTAGTGGTCCCAGGATCTTTATACATCCGTTTTAAGCATTAATGTTTAGAATATCGGTAATAATGTATATTTATTTTGTATAATTATTAAACCATATTGTTTAAATTTAACAGGTTAAAGTATTTACATTTAGTCATAAGCCCTAATGTATTTTAGTTAGTCAAATGATTGTATGTAATGTCTACTCTGCTCTGATTGGTCGAATAGCCGGCCGAGAATTGACTTCCGTTTAAAGTGGGGGAAACATTCAGTGGGGTTACCGATTTTCTAAAAAGAGTCAGTCGATTTGGAGGCATGAAGCCGTAAGCATATCTGACGAATCTGTGCTTGTTTATAAAATACTAATTAAATGGTTAGTGATTGTTATTTACCTGATCACTGTAGAAAAGTGAATAAACATGATTCATACTGGATTGAGGTGTATGATTTATTATACTACTTTATTTTCGATTTTTAGTTTTTAATGCCATTCGACGTAAAATGCCAGGTCGCATGTACTGGCAAAACCTCCTAACACGATATTTAACTATTTATCCTATCAAACACTAAAAGATAACTTCTAAATTATGAGACGCTAATTTTGCTGCGAATACCTTCTAATTGTAAGTAGAAATATCTACTATGTTATTGTGTTGAAATTTTCTAAAAGGTATTACTGCGAAAACCTCCTATCTATTCTAATAACGTATTGACCCTTGCGCGTAGTTGAGGCGATCGGCGGCGGCGATCTCTCGCGTCCGGCCCTGGTTGAGGCCATGGTACGGAGCGAGAAGCATGGGTAGCGTGGCGCGCCTCAAAGAGATGTCAGCAGCAACTGGTGGGGTCCGCAAGGGCCGATGCCTGCCAGGGGTGCGGGTTGTTCGAAAGAGGTACCGCGGCCCCTGGCACACAGGCAACTGAGGGAACACGAGTGGGTTTTAGTCAGTAAAAGTCTGACACGCCCTCCTGCTCCACCCAGAGCAGGAGAAGATATTTGATGATTTCTCACCCAAAAAAAAACCCTTGCGCGTGGTCAAGACGCCAGACAGATGTCTGGCGTCTTGACAGTTCATTTCGGAATGAACGATTGCTAGAAGAAAGTGGTGACATCTGTTGGTACGGAGTGAATAAATGAGAGCAAATTTAGTGCCGCGGGAACCACGGATGAGAAAAAACACTCTCTTCCGTGGCGGCAGCGCTGTCATATTTTTACCATTATCCATAAATGGCGATGAAAAGGTTCAAGAGTGCAGATGAATGTTTCTAAATAACGCTTAATCAAGTAACACGAAATGCATCAAGATTAAGAACACGAAGAGCCGGAGAAGAATGAAAAATATTGATAGTAGATAAATTCCTTGATAACATTCCTAAACTACCTTCCCATTATGCACGGAAAGATACTAGAAAGTTGTTCATTGAGCCTATGTTTCACTCTCTCGTAGACTAATGCTTAATTCTTACAAGGTTCACTACACTGAAAATGAAGAACAGTTACACATTTGAAAAAAAGGTTTACCAGAAAAACTTATCTCTGTACACTTGGAAAAAGACATGTGTGATGTATGCTCTGCTTACAAAGCTGGCAACATAAATGAATCTGACTACCAAATTCATATCATCAAAAAGAACAGGGCGCGATTAGAAAACACTGAGGATAAAGAAAAAGCAGTCGCTGGAGAATTCATGCATTCTCCTTACGATGGATTTAGAGGCCGTTAAGAGGCCTTGCCCACGGCGACTTTTTGTAGTGATGCAGTAGTGATGCTGTCGCGCATGTTTATCGATACAGTCGCGATGCTGTCGCTAGCTGTGTACCTTCGCCCAGATTCTGTATCGCTACTATCGCGATGCTGTCGCGGTTCAGTCGCGAACTTATTAGGCTTCTGTCTTTCGCGTGTTTGCATCGTTTTGGTCGCACGTTGCAAATGCGATGATAGTAGCGATGCAGAAGCGCGTTTACAAAACGCGGGACAGCACCGTTAAAAATGCTAGGCTTCCTCTGTTTGGCGTTTTTATTGACCGTCCCCCGACTTGACAATGCCTTGAACAAAATATTACTTTCAACTCAAAAGGCCAATAAATGTAATGTTTTTACTTTTTAGAGTTTTTGTTTGGGTCAGGAGTTTTTTTTTATTATTTAACCTTTATTTCCTGCTTTTTAAACTTAATGTCTCGTTTAAATCTACGCAGCGTTTCGTAAGTTTCCCACGGTGAAGTTTGTTACTAATTTGTCCTCATTCCTTGTCCTGATCACTATTTATCTATAACCTATTCATTGAGACCTTTTCAATGAGCCCAAAAACGATACTTCCGCTGTTTGTTGGAGAGTAACTTGGGTATCCTGAAAATTCCAGGTGATGCCCCAGCATCACTTCAAACTTATTTTGTTCGTCTAATATCATTGAAGTAATAGGATAATACATTTCGACTTGATTAGACCCATAGAAGATGCTCAGATCCCTTCATCAACCAGAAAAGAGCTGATAATTTCCAAACGGCTGAATCAATTTTGATGAAACATGTCTAAGAACACTTCCAACTAATTCATCTTTCAAAAACAAAAAACTAAATCAAAATCGGTTCATCCGTTCGGGAGCTACAATGCCACAGACAGACAAACACACAGACACGTCAAACTTATAACACCCCGTCGTTTTTGCGTCGGGGGTTAAAAATAGAGATGTTCACCTGCCCGGTGGCTATGTACTATAACAAAATTGTAAGTGAGACCTAAGTTTCGCTGCAGATAATAATTTTTCTACCTAATTTTTTTTTGAGTGACAGAGTTACTTTCCCATTTAAAATATTAGTAAGGAAGTAAGGATGTTTTCAAACACAATGTGAATTGTTCCTGAATGAATAAATTGAAAAATTGAAATTTAATTTGAAATTGATAACATGAGTGAAGGCGGGTGTCAGATTGGATCTTAGACTAAGTTCGTCAGGTGCACAGCGGTTGTAAACACTCGTGTATGTTGTCCAGTGTCCAGGGATCGTAGAGTAAATCCAGGTGCATCTAATAAAGTGACTCCTAATGAACGTGGTCACTGTCGCAATGAACCCGAGCTCTACTCACACACGCTTAGGGTGAGCTCACATACAGTGCTATGCTATACTATATTTATGTAGTATGACAACATTGGTAACTAATTTATTGTAAATCACATTTTCTGCTGTCAACACAAACAGCAAATTAACACCGTTTGAAAAGCCTTATCAAGTTTCCGATCAGTTAATTTGCTGTCAAATCTTATCTATTCTGTATTGGTGTATCTGTTGTGTTGTGAATGGTTGACCGAAATAAAACGTATTAATCATCTTGCAAGGTCATTATAAGAGAGTGGATAATATTGATAAACAAATAGGCTTTCTGAAACCGGGGATTATAATGCTTTTTGATTAGTTACTCAAGGTTGCAATCTACTTATCTTAAGGCTTCTAACAGTAGATGTGATCAGCTGTTAAATGAAATAGATGATAGTGAGAAGGAAGTCGAGAAGATCGTTTTTAAAAATACAAGCTTGAAGCAGGAGCTAGTAGACCTACATAAAAAATATCTGGATGTTGTCGATGATCGGGACAAACTGCGATTGGTCACGGATGGTTTCAGTAACTGCAGTAACTTATATGAGGAGGCTTTGTGTAAGGTTAGGGACCTAGAAGAGGAATTAATTCATGCAAATGTTCGAATTAATAAGTTGCAGCAGCAAAAAGAATGTACTCAGGTGAAGGAAACCAAATAACTTGTATCATGAACTATTTAAAACTAATTTTAACCCTCATTCCTTAGTAACAATAGACCTAACTGAAGATTCTATATTGAAACATAATAATAGTAGCTATAAAGTAAGTCAAAATAAAATTAAAAAATATGCTAAACTAAATAAAATCATAAATAGATGCAATAAATTCAAGAAACAACAAAAACACAGTTCCAATAATATTAAACTAAGGAAAGAACGTGTTTGTCTAGTAAAAAAATTGAAAAATTATGAAATGAAATTAGAAGATAGTAAAAACATTTATCAATTTGACACTCAAAGATTACAGGCTGAAATTGAGGTACTTGAAGAGTCACTACATTCACTTTATATTAAGTATGTGAGCTCTCAAAAACAAATAAATGAACACATCCTTGCTGCAAATGAGTTAGTGCAAATGTGTAAGGATGACCCAGCTAGAGTGGACCCGATGACTCTGGGCTCTAATCTGTGTTCTTATCAAAGGGATTCCAACCTTGAGACTCTCCAACCTGAGGTAACGGAGGACCCGTCCCGGTCTGGAGTGGCTCGAGACTGTTTTACCATCCAAGATACACCACAGGATGTACAAGGTTCGTCTCAAGTAGCACAGACAGAGACTTGTGGCCTCGCCTGTTCTAGTAAAATTTGTTATTGTTCTATTATGTTTTCAGACAGTTTAGGGAGAGAGTTAGGTAAATTATTGCGGAACAACCTGAGTCAATCTGCTGTTAATTATTGTATGCCAAGGAAATCCTACAAAGAGATAATGTCATCAATAATTGGGAATAATTATGATCCAAAGGCCATTATTTCTGTATTAGTAGGTAATAGTACTAATGTAAAAAAAGATGACATCACTGATAGTGTCACTGAAATCTTGAAGATTAACTGTCAGAAAATAATATTGTGTGCTTTTCCATACTTTGAGCACTTGTCAAGTAGGCAAAATCTTAATATACATTATGCTAAATAACCATATGCATTTTGCAAAACTTACCCTGTACCTCAGTTGAAACTTTGCGGAAGCTCCTTAGAGCAAGTCACTTCCTTCAAGTATCTGGGCCACTGGGTTTCCGAAGACTTGAAAGACGGTCTGGATATTGAGCGTGAGCGCAGGGCGTTGGCTGTCCGCTGCAACATGTTGGCTCGCAGATTTGCAAAATGCACGACTGAAGTAAAGGCTACACTGTTTGCGGCGTACTGTCAGTCGTTCTATACATGCAGTCTGTGGGTCAACTACACGCAGAGGACATACAGCGCTCTGCGCGTTCAATACAATAATGCATTCAGGGTGTTGATGGGGTTGCCGCGATACTGCAGTGCTTCCGGCATGTTCGCTGAGGCGGGAATAGATGGCTTTCACGCCATCATGCGCAAGCGATGCGCTTCCATCATGCGCAGGGTACGCGCCAGCCCCAACAGCATCCTGAATACTATAGCGGATAGGTGGGACAGTCCCATACTGGGACATTGGATACGCCTACATTCTACTGTGGCGTAATAATAAATATAGTTTTTAGTTTGTTTTTTCTCCAGTAAATGTAAGTACTAACACTAGTTTCTAAGTCGTTTGTATACTAACCAAATGGACGTTATGGGTCTGAAATAAAAGATTTTTTTTATTTATATTTTTATTTATCAGCTAATTGCTATAGTGACAAACTTATATTTTTTGACACCAACACTTTTGTTGAGAAATTAAAATCGACTAGGGATACTGCGTATCTGCCTATTAGTTTTAGACGTCAAATAGCATGGCTATTAGCTTTTAATATAAACTCAGACATAAGTAGTATGTCGAAGTCTACTGTAATTAGCACACCAAAAATTAGTAATAATACTAATATTAAGGTGGTTAGTGATACCAATTTAAACTAGTCAGTAAGACAACAGAAGGTACCAGTAACAATGTTTTTAATCTCACCACCAACAAGGTATCTTCTGGCATTCAATAACTTAATTGTAAAAAAGGGGCTAAGCAGAATTCCTTGAAATTGTTTCATCAAAATATTCAAGGGTTTTCTTCCAAACAATTGGAAATTGAATTGTTTTTAGAAAAAACAATGTTTGATATTATTTGTATAACTGAACACTGGTTGAAAGATTATGAAATGTTAATTAATTATGAGAACTATAGTGTGGGCAGTTGTTTTAACCGAAAATCTATGCTTCGTGGAGGTTCACTGATCTTAATAAAAAATTGTATAAAATCTAAAACTCGTACAGACATAGTTAAACTATCAGTGGAACATAGCATTGAACTGTCCTGTGTTGAGCTAGATAAGCATTGTATAGTGTGCGTTTACAGACCTCCTAATTATCAAAACTACTCCATATTTGAGTCAGTAATGGAAGATGTTTTGGCGAAACTTGCAACTGGTAATAAATCAGTAATTATTTGTGGGGACTTTAATATTAATATTTTGGAAAATAATTCAAATAGTAGCAGATTGTTAAGCCTCTTTAAATCATTCAATCTTTCAAATGTGTTTTTGGAACCAACGCGAGTAACTACGGCTACTGCTACATGTATTGATAATGTTTTTTGTGACTGCGACTATTTAGATAAAGCCATTGTAAATTATCTCCCTTCTGATCACAGCGGTCAAACCGTTACTTTTGAGTCCAACACACCAATTCAAAAAGTACAGATACAAACTAGACCAATAACATCGGGTAATTTAAATAAGTTTAATAGCACTTTAATTAGCAAGTTAAGTGTTCAGGGCCTAAATGTGAATAATGGTAATATTTTGTATAAAGAATTCTTTTCATTAGTACAAACAGAGTTCAATCACTTTTTTAAGCAGAAATCTAAAACTATTTGCCCTAAATTTTTATTTAGTGACTGGGCAACTAAAGGCATCAGGAAAAGTAGAGAAAGATTATTTGAATTGTATGGCCTTAAGCCGTATATTAACACAGAAACTTTTACTAAGTATGTTGCTACTTACTCTAAAACTTTTAAAAATATCTGCAAAGTAGCTAAAGCTTCATTCATTAGCCACAAGGTTAAATCAGCAGATAATAAAATAAAGGCAGTTTGGAAAATTATAAAAAATGAAACGAACCGAAGTAAAAACCTTAATAATGATTACGCACTGAACACTTCCCGCGGTCTCATTAGCGATAACATCGATGTTGCTCAGGAATTTGCAACTTTCTTTACCAACATTCCTATTAAAACTACAGAAACTTTAAATTCTTCGCCCGCACTTGCTATAGATTTATTAAGAGAGAATGTTTCAGCCTGTCCTGTGGAATTCAAATTTAAACATATTAACCCTGTGGTCGTTGTAAAGACATTTAAGCAACTTAAGATCAAAATTACCGAAGATCTGTGGGGCATGTCTACTAAAGTATGTCAATCCATTATTGAGACAATTGCACCCTATTTGGCTTTAATATTTAATTTGTGTGTAGATCAAGGGGTGTTCCCGGATTTAATGAAGTACAGTAAAGTTATTCCACTCTTCAAATCTGGTGACAGCAAAGATACTAGTAATTATAGACCCGTATCGATTTTGCCAGTTTTCAGCAAGGTGTTTGAAAAAGTTATGTTAAATCAAATGCTCAATCATTTTAATCGTAATAACATCCTACACGATCAACAGTATGGTTTCACCAGAGGACGTTGCACAACCGACGCCGGTGTCACGTTATTAAAATACATCTTTACCGCATGGGAAGAGGCGCAAGATGCAATAGGTATCTTTTGCGACCTATCCAAGGCGTTTGATTGCGTGAATCACGAAACACTTCTCTTGAAACTCGGGCATTACGGACTGGGTGAACTTGCGCTTAGCTTTGTAAAATCGTACTTGAAAGATAGACAACAGCAAGTTCAAATAAACGGTGTGAAGTCCTTGGGCTTAAAAGTCAAAATGGGTGTACCGCAGGGCTCAATATTGGGTCCGTTCCTCTTTTTAGTATATATAAATGATCTACCTCATTTACTTAAAAACCGACTACAAATGGTGGTATTTGCTGATGACACAAATCACTGATTTTTAAAGTTAAGAGACATGCACAGGAGCTTGACGACGTAAATAACGCTATAGTTAAGGTCCATAATTGGTTTACTGTAAATAATTTGGTATTAAATGGAAAGAAAACTAAATGCATAAGATTCACGTTACCGAATGTTAGAAGTAGTGAATGTCACGTTGTATTGAATAAGGAGATACTAGAATTCGTCGATCAGACGGTTTTCCTGGGGATCACGCTTGACTCAAGGCTACAGTGGGGTCCTCACTTAACATCACTTGCAGGGCGGCTAAGTTCTGCCGCTTACGCTGTTTGGAAGATCCATCAATTAACAGACGTGGATACCGCGAGACTGGTCTATTTTAGTTACTTTCATAGCATCATGTCTTACGGTATTTTGCTATGGGGACGTGCTGCGGATATTGAGTCGATCTTCATTCTGCAAAAGAGGGCTGTCAGAGCCATCTACAACCTACGCAGACGCGAATCTCTCAGGGAACTGTTCAAAACAATTAACATCATGACGGCACCTTGTCAATATATCTTTGAAAACATTATGTACGTTCGTAGAAATCTACATCTTTTTAGTAAGATAAGTGACAGGCACAATTTTAACACTAGAAATAGGAACAAATTAGATCAACCACGTTTCAGGTTGTCTAAAGTACACACTTCTTTTATGGGGTACTGTGTAAAATGTTATAATAAAATACCAGCCGATATTTTTGAACTAAATGAAAAGAAATTTTAATTATGCATTAAACGCACACTATGTAGACAAGCATATTATAAGTTAGATGATTATATTGTTGATAAAAATGCTTGGCTTAATGCTGTTCCGACTCCACAGGCACCTGGGCTTGCTATTTAAAATTTTCATATTTGGAAGAGATGCTTCCCTTTTTTATGTTTTCTGACGTTATGAACATTTCTGTTCCTATAATTTTTATTTTCTGACATTACGAATAAGTTTTTATTTTTACTGAATCAAGTATTATTTATTAAAATTTCAAAAGATAATAAATATTTTTCTTTCTTTTTGGATATCAAATTTTATTAATTTCTCAAATACATTGCAAACTATAATTTTGTATAATTTAGAAGCATTTTGTTTAAAATTTGTAAATGTGAGTACCATGCATCCGTATAATAATTATGTTGTTATGATGTACGTTGACTTGAAAAAGCGTGGCAGTTGAGAGTATGTCATGCTCACTTAAATGTCTTGCTGATGGTGGCGTGTGTGTTGGATCATTCGGTTTCCTACAAAATGGTTGAGCTGGATGGTGCTGATCCACGCGTCAAGTTCGTGAACGGGCGCCGTCGGTTGAGACTGGTCATCTCCTAACTTCCATGGCTAATTTTAAATCTTATATTTAGAATTGTTTTTTTTTTACATTGTTCTCACATATAGAAGCGACAAGAATAATGTTCCCTTTTTTTTGTAAAACTTAACATGATTAAAAAGAGTGTCCATGGAGTTTCTTGCCCGTTCTTCTCCATAGAGATCTACGTTTTGGAATGGGCAACTAGCTTCAACTTTCCAACTGGTCGACTTTTTGACAATTCAAAAGTGCCTGAAAATGGTTTAATTGAAATAAATGCTTTGAGTTTGAGTTTTGAGTTTGACTTACAAGCGAAACTAAACGACTTAATATTAGTCTTGTGCGCAGCTCGCCCTGTGAGCTTGGGTTCTAAAGACGTCAAGTAGTTACAAGGACATGATGCGGAATTCTAAAGTACGGTCCGTGACGTCACCAAGTGTGGACGCCTTCTCCCAACCATGTGATGGGATAGGGGTAAGGGACTTGGTTTGTTATCTGCTTATGTGGACAACGGATAGATTTATGGTAACGAGAAGTTTGTGAATAGAAAAGGATAGCTTCACTTAGTAAGAAGTTTTCAGCTGTCAATCAGATTGACAAAGGGTGGACCGGAGGCGGACAATGAGACCGTACTTTCAAGGAATTTCTATAACAAGCGCACAGATTTAAGGCGACTCTAATCGAAATAGAGTATTGTTACGTATTTAACTAAATATTGCGAGTAAGTTATCGAAATTATACAGTCCTGAGGTAACGCTAAATCACAAAACACATGTTTTTCTGAGCGGTAAGCCGCGACACGACGCTAACTGATGTTCAAAAGTTCAATAGTTCCAATATTACCAACATTGGTCTTGTAAAACGATGGCCAAATGTTTGGAACGAGCCAACTTGCCACTTAACATCATAATAAAATCCTTCGACACCACAATTTGACAATGATAGCTTCCTCTCGCTTGAGAACCTTCTGGTAGAAATTAGGTGGGAACGAGAAACGATGCAGTAAAATGTTATGATATTCTTTTGATTGTGTACGCTCGAAAATAAACAAGGAATAAAAAGATATTTCACGGTTTCCTTTATGTTGGCATTATATTTTTTTACTTTGAATGGCATTATTTCTTATGAATGGCTTTAAGTCGATTTAGGAAGTCCGGTTGTTGAGTACATCTCATCTTTACATTTTCCAACGTTATCTTATTGCCAAACTGCTCAGAAGCTTTTTTAACCCTCGACGCAAAAAGAGAGTTGTTATAAGTTTGACCGCTGTGTGTTTGTCTGTGGCACCATAGCTCTTAAACGAGTGAAGCGATTTGGATGTGGTTTTTTTAATTTAAAATTCAGTTTTCTAGCGGTGGTTCTAAGCCATGTTTCATCAAAATCGGTTCAGCCGTTTAAGAATTATCAGCTCTTTTTTGGTTGATGAAGGGATTTGAGCATCTTCCACGGATCAGATCAAGTCGAAATTTGGTATTCTATTACTTCAATGATATTAGAAGAACATAGTAACCTTAAACTGATGTTGGAGCATCACCTGGAATTTCCAGGATACCCAAGTTACTCACCAACAAACAGCAGAAGCGTCGTCTTTGGGCTCATTTAAAAGGTCTCAATGAATAGGTTATATATAAATGGTGACCAGGACAAGAAATGAGGATAAATTAGTAAAAAACTTCACTGTGGGAAATATACGTAAAGCTGCGCAGATTTTCGATCGGTAATCCCGGAACGAGGCAGTATATGCGCCCTCACGGCTTTGGCCTCCGCAGGAGACGCCCTGGGCGTCGGGAATCCCAGGCTAAGTCCCGGCCACCGTAGGCGCGGGCTTCCGGACGGCGAGTAATGGGTTGCTCGCTGTCCGGTAAGGACCAAGCCCGGGTCGACGACGGCGCGTTGTGTTCCACGCGCTCTTCCACGAGATGTCGGCAACAAGTGGTGGGGCCCGCAAGGGCCGATGCCTGCCAGGGGTTCGGGTTGTTCGAAAGAGATACCGTGGCCCCTGGCACACAGGCAACTGAGAGAACACGTGTGGGTTTTAGTCAGTAAAAGTCTGCCACGACCTCCTGCTCCAACCAGCGGGAGAAGTTATTTGATGATTTCCCACGCTTAAAAAAGAAAAAAACCTGTCTGAAGAGCATCACCAATAAGGTCACGATATTGGGATCCTGCCGTTTTGCCAAAATGATTTTGACAAAATTTCATTATCCAAACTAATATTTTAGCAACCTTCTTTGTACCAATGCAGTACTTGGAATGATTTTAGTGTGCACATTTTAATTTTGTCAAATTTTTACTCGGCAGAATATTACCAAGCATTATGTCATGGCATTTTTTTAAATCAAATGATTTATTGCAACATACAATCTTTATAGACAATAAACATTTAGTCAATTGATTTGTTAGGAAAAAAATATAAAAACAATAAGATTATTTGGGAATTATATCATTTAAAATGCACTCTTATTTTAATTCTAGCTTTTGCTAGCGGCTTCGTCCGCGCGGAAGTTTCATCGCCTATTTAACTCACTTAGAGGTTGAATTTCGAAGCATCCTTCCTTATTCCTTGTCTAAATTATAAAGGAAACCTAGCGCAAAATTTCAGCTTTCTAGGTCCAAAGGTTTGGAATGGGCGTTGATGAGTCAGACAGTTGTTAAATAACTGCTCTAAACATACTATAACTAATTGTTGTTACCATAACCTGCATTTTAATGAGATTGTTCAAAAAATAAAATATACAAAATTGAATGAGCAGACAACTATAGTTCTTTTAATTGGAAACAGTCTGAATTTATCTAAAAGGGACATAGTTAATGGTATTGACACCCTACTTAAATTAAAATTAGGTAAAATAATATTATGTGCTTTGCCATATTCAAATAATTTGAATGATGAAGAAAATGATTACATTTTTAGGCTAAATAATTTGATGCATTTGTTGACATGTCATCATAGTGACCGTCTATTGTATTTTGATACTAACAATTTTGTTACAGATTTTGTATTAGTTCGGGAACATATGTTTCTTCCCAAGAAAAGTCAACATGTATTAGCTACTTTGTTAGCTTACAATATACACGCAGTTATTGATAATTTAACTGAGATTAGGTTAAGTGACGAAACAGTATTATCTAGTACTTCTAATAATACAGTAATTAATTCTTTAAACTTTTAGACACGACAAAAGAGAAGCATAATAAGAGTATTTTACTGTATCACCAAAATATTAATCGCTTCTCAGGCAAAATCCTAGACGTGGAAATGTTAATAGACAAATATCATATGGATATCTTATGTTTTAGTGAAACTTGGTTAAAACCGGATAGAATGTTGTTTAATGTAAATAATTTTTCAGTTGCCAGTGCGTACAATAGGTCTTCGATAGGGGGTGGTACTTTGATATTATGTAATAGTTGTTTTAGATATAAGGAAAGAAAGGATATCACTGCTTGCTCTGTTGATCGCTTATGTGAGGTAGCATGTGCGGAGGTTGAGGGCCATACTTTCTTATCTGTTTATAGACCACCAGCCTCGAACTTGTCATCATTTTTGATAATTATGGAGGAAATATTAGGTAAACTTTTAAAAGATAATAAATTAGTTTTTGTGTGTGGTGACCTAAATATTGATTTACTAGTTAATTCACCAGAAAAAAGTAAGCTTATTTCATTGTTTAAATCATTCAATTTAAAATGTATATTTAATGAAGCGACTAGGATAACAGCAACCACAGCTACATGCATAGACAATGTATTTACTAATTGCATAATAAAAGGCTCATCCTTAATTAGTGGCGTCAGGTCAGACCATACTGGTCAGCTTGTATCGTTTGACTTAGATAAAAAGTTACACCTGGATAAAACCATTGAATTGAGACCACTGACTAAAAATAAATTGAAAACGTTTAATAATAATGTTCTTAGCAATCTCTCAATAGCAAGTTTAGATTTACAAGACCCCAATGTAAACTATGGCACACTTTTTTCTACAGTATGCCAAGAATTCAATAAAGCATGTCCTGTAAAAAAAGTTACAATCACTACTAGACCAAAATTTAGTGAATGGGCCACTGCTGGCATTAGAAAAAGCAGAGACATCTTAAATAATTTGTATAATGAAAAATCATTGACTTCTGATCAGGCCTTTCATAATTATGTAAGAAACTATTCTAAGATATTCAAAAGAGTCTGTGCTCAAGCTAAATCTAAATTAATAAGTAACAAAATTAGTATTTCTAAAAATAAAATAAAAGCTGTGTGGCAGGTAATTAACAAAGAAATTGGAAACACAAAACAACGAGATCAGAATGAGTTAGCTCTAAAAATTGACAATGAAACCATTTCAGATACGTTAAAAGTTGCGGAGACTCTTGAAAATTTCTTTACCAACATCCCAATAGAGGTTACGAAATGTCTCCCCTCATCATCTGTATTAGCTGAATCTCTTCTTAAAGAAAACTTCAGTAAGGACATTCCAAGTTTTGAATTCAAACCCATCTCTATTGCCACAATTAAAAGAGCATTTAAAAGTCTTAACATAAAAAACACTGTAGACTTATGGGGGATTTCCGTTAAGGTTATTGAAAATAGATTCTTTTACATACTGTGAATGAGAGAACGTTGTAGGCCTTAGAGACTAGATTTGTAGACGTTTTTCTATCCTGTATTTTAATTCCTCTAAGTACTTGGTACTTATTGACTGGCCTGCACTGTCCTCCCATAACTATAATCACTGTAATTTGAAAACATTGTAAAAGCCAATTATTTTTAAAAGAGTAACCGTGGAGTTTCTTGCCGGCTCTTCTCCATAGGAAACGACAAATTGGAACCGTGCACCTAGCTTCTGACGTTTCATAAGTGCCCATGCAGGCTTATGTGAAATAAAATATTTAGATTTTGATTTTGAGTCAGTCAGTCAGGACTTTTCTTTTTATTTATATAGATAATCATTTATTTCATGCGAAATTTTTGTAACTTACCATTTTTTTTTTGAAATGGACATTTACAATTTTATTTCAGAGTTTTCAGACTTGTGTTGCACAAGTCGATTATTTCTGCCGTCTTTATCCAAATATTTTTTTTGCTTTGTTTGTGATGGTTCACCCGATAATATAATCTCAATGTCAGCTGGTCAATGGTTACGATCGACGAACGAAAAACGTACTGCTACCAGGCCTACTCTCTAACTCCGTCAACAAAGATATGGGCCCGTTTGAAAAAAGTTCGAAACTTCTTAATGAATCCTACAGCCAGTTAACTAACTTTTTAGGACGGGCTAAAACATATCGAGAGTAGGGGACAGTCGTCAAATCGCGTTGTCATTCATTCTTAGTTCGGGCTCCAAACTAATCTTCTTTCCGTAAGTGATACGGAGTTGGAAACGCCCGTTACTTCGACCGAAACGACGGACTTCGTGCTTACGGAGTAGGCCCCCAGAACTGTAGGTTAGGTAAGGTTAGAACTGTGACCACACAACGCAAGAGCCGAGCGAGCGCAGCGAGCGTGCCGCGGCAGCGGCCGGTGCGTGCCAGAAACATATTTTTGAATGTAAACCCAGAAACGACTACCAGAATATTAATATTATTATTACCTGTTTAGAATTGGTCCCAAGTGGAAAAATACCCTTGTAATAAAACGTCGGCGTCGTCGTTGACTTAATGATTAATTAATTAATCATAAATTGAAAACTGACGATACAAAATATTTGTCTTTTTTTATTTTGCGTAAAATATGTTTAGCCAACTGAAATATTTGGCTACATTAAAATTGGTAAAAGTGCTAGGTAAGCAAGTTATTGTTTGAACGTTCACTTGCCAAACATTAGCTTTGAGTTACAATTATTTGTGAAGAGTTTATTCCGGCGATTCCACTCACATCTGCTTTGTAAATACCTTTAGCTAGCGTCCCTTCATTCATCCTCTCAACACGACCAAACCATCTCAGCACACACCCTGGAAACATTATACAGTTTCTTTATCCGTTTACTTTTCATTCTACTTCAAACGAATTGTTTGGACGATGAACAGAGCTTATTAAAATAATGTCCGGTCATAATAAATGCTGAGCGAATGTTTCCCGATGTAGCCGGTAGCCGGCAGTCCCGCCATTGTTCGCGCACAGCCATTTACTTCACCATACATACTGCTGTTCCACGCTGCGCTGTAAACAACATAAAGTAATGCAACTCCGCTATTGTGTACACTTGGCTTGTAAATACAACCTGATTGTAAGTAACTACGTACAGTTGAATCCGACCTACTTTAGTAAATGGCCGCTGTGGCCTGCAGATCAGCTGAGGGTCAACAACATCATCGCGGTCAGGTACTGAATGGACTGCTGAACTGAACCCGGTCTGTATTCGTTTTTCCAAACCTCTTGGGGAAGAAAACACAACGCTCCTAGTAAAATATAAAGTATATAGTCTCTATTGGATCATTATCTAGTAATCGTCATCGTTGTACACAATTAATAAGACAAGGGTAGATCCCCAATAACTCAAACTTTATTGTAACTTCAGTACTGAATTCCTAACGTACAAAGTTGAAATACCCTCTAATGAGACTATACAATGAGTCCCTAAATTATAACAAATACTGCAAAGGACGGCCGTCGGGACATGCAAATGTTTGACCTTTTATTCAATCGCGTTGTTTAGCCCGCCGCGCGCCGCCCACCCCTATGCGTGTAGCATTTGCCTAATGTACTCTGAGCGAAGTTTCTAATTCTATAGCTAATTTACTCTGAAAGTTTCCAGACGATTACGTAGGCCACCTCTGTATACTACAAACGTCATAATAGATTCTAGTGTAATGTAAAACAGAACTGATATAAGCATGATTGCCTCATTGGTGTAGACTGTAGTGGTCGCAAGCGCTACTGCTGAGCATGAGGTCGTGGTTTCGATTCCCAGGTCGGGCAAAGTGGTATTGGGTTTTTCTATCTGGAATTTCTCAGAAGCAACCCGAAGTGTGGATTTGTGCCCTAAATATTGATCCATTAATTAATTCGCCTGAAAAATGTAAGCTTAAATCATTGTTTAAGTCATTGAACTTAACATAAATATTTAATTAAACGTCATCTCAGAAATCATTGTTTTCTGAACAAGCCCTTAATAATTATGTAAGAAACTGCTCTAAGATATTTAACAGAGTCTGCGCCCAAGCTAAACCTAGAAAATGTATTTACCAACATCCCAATAGAGGTTACGAAATCTCTTCCCTAATCATCTACATTAGCTGAATCTCTTCTCAAAGAAAACATCAGTAGGTACATCCCAAACTGAAGACTTATGGGAGATTTCCGTTAATGTTCTTGAAGATTTCATTGAATCAATTGCCCCGGTCCTAGCAGGCATAATTAATAAATATTTCGACAGTGGGACGTTTCCTAATTGAATGAAAAGAGTGTGCTAGCTGACATTATGGCAAATAATTCAATTTAATATCTTGTGTTTCGTAATGATAATTACTTACTATTGTAAAGAATCAAGTTCTTCTAACTTCACAGACCACTGTGCTGCTGGTGAGTTTGTTGCGCCACTTTTTCTTCTCAGCTAAAGCAATAAAAAGTGGTAAAGGGCAGGCGTTTTGGGGGACTGTCATATGTAATTATGACGATCAAAAAGTGCTGACTCTCAGCTTAGTTTGTATGAATGACTTTTGATTTTGAGTTTTTGGATAAAACTATTAAAGAACTGTAATTTGGAGACTTAACATGAACTCTTCAAATGAATCCTTAACAACTGTTTCTGAATTGTTTACGTCTTCAAATTTGGTTTACTTTTTGGTCCGCCCCATTTTTGCACAGTAAGTAATTGACATATTCAGTCCTGTATGAATTTAAATAAAAAGCCTTCTCGTCCCGACACGACTCATACAGAAATAAAACCGTATTCTTTACAGACAATTTGACACGTATTGTGTCGTTGCTCAGTTTAGAACATTTTACGAGTTCACTCAAAACAGACGTGACTCCATCGTAAACTTTATTTTATTTTTTAGCCTCACACACTTTATAGGGTAAGTGGGCACTATGAAAGATAAACATTATTTATTAAGGCCTTGGTAACTTTAAATATTGTCGTTATGAGCGATAATAGTTCTTATTGCAATCCGATACGGGTTAAAATCTGTTGTAATAAATTCGAATAATAAATGAGCAAGCATTGTCGTAAAAATGCAAATAAAATCGTATAAAATTAGATATTAACTATTTAATAATAAATAATCAATCACTGGATGCAGTTTGGCATTTGGAATTTTATGGTATATTTTTAATTATAATCATAATTGTTAATGAAGGGATAAACTGGTTTTAAAGAAAATTAAGAGGTGACTTTATGATTTTTTTGATGCATTAAAGTATGTAAATATGTTTTGAGTTCCATCACTCTATGCAAAAAAAAAACTGAAAAGATCATAATATTTTTTTGTTTTCAAATTATTTACGGTTAGAGATACACTGGTTTAAAAAACCACCTTTTTGAGCGTTTTCAAGAAATCACCGCCTTCATTCGTTTGAATCTTTGTTCGGAGGAGTTTTATACGATGCAGCCGACATAGTTGTCAGAATCTCGTGCACTGCAAACAGTGTAGGCCAATTTATAAAACTAGAACTAGCACACTCTTTTAATAATAATTCTAATAATTCTAATGATTTGGAGTATTCATTAAAATTAAAATTATTTTCCCACTTTTTACGGGGTTCCGTGCCTCAATAGGAAATAACTGTACCCAAAGTCTCTATGGGTTCAGTTATTTCCTATTGAGGTACAGACAGGACAGACAGACAGACGTACAACGAAGTCATCCTTAACTTCGTTGGCGGGAGGACACGCCCGGGTGTTTCCATTGTGAAGATCGCCCTGAGGACACGGTGGAGCATACGGTGGCGGTCTGCCCGGCTTGGGCGGAGCACCGCCGTGTCCTCGTGGAGGCGATCGGCAGCGGCGATCTCTCGCGCCCGGCCCTGGTGCAGGCCATGGTACGGAGCGAGAGTGAATGGTTAGCCGTCACCTCCTTCTGCGAAGCAGTAATGCTCGCGAAGAGGGAGGCGGCGCACGTGAGGGAGAGGCAGTATATGAGCCCTCAGGCCGTAGTCACCGCGGGAGACGCCCTGGGCGTCGGGAATCCCAGGCTGATTCCCGGCCACCGTAGGCGCGGGCTTGCGGACGGCGAGTAATGGGTAGCTCGCTGTCCGGTAAGGACCAAGCCCGGGTCGACGGTGCGTTGTGTTCCACGCGCGCCACAAAGAGATGTCAGCAGCAAATGGGGGGTCCACAAGGGCCGATGCCTGCCAGGGGTGCGGGTTGTTCAAAAGACATACTGCGGCCCGTGGCACACAGGCAACTGAGGGAACACGGTGTGTTTTAGTCAGTAAAAGTATGACACGAAGAGCGGGAGAAGTTATTTGATGATTTCCCACCCAAAAAAAAAAAAAAAAATCCTCAACTTCGTTGTCCGTCTGTCTGTCTGGCCATCAGCCTGTCATGACCCTTTTTCTCAGGAATGGGTGGAGGTATCAATTTGAAGTTAATTACACCCCCACAACCCAGGCGATCAATCTGCTTAACGCCCTGATTGCTCAGAGGCCAGATATTGATATATTTGTGTATAGCAGTAGATCTATGTTAAATGTTTGTGTGAAGTTTTTTAGTTAAATGTATTGTTTTGTTGGCTTGTTGCGCGCTTTGGTCCTGACTGTAAGTGCAGCAAGCAATTGTTATAAAAATAAATAAATAAATAAATAGTGTAAGAGCAACTAGTGATGACATTTAGAGACATTTTGTGCGAATAACTACTGTTTGTACATTAACTAAATACTAGAATAGCGCAGGACTTGGGACAAGATTTGCGGACGCTTCTTTAATTTTGCAGCCATGTTGTTATTTATAGATACAACCTGAACCGTAATTAACTCAACATTTACAGAATCAACAATACTGGCTGCACTCCTGATATCACAGTTAGTGACTAGTTATATAGTAGGTACACCGAGCACTACAGAAAGCTTCCGCGCGGGCACTGCTGGCAGCTGTCACCTTCACCTGACACAGGGAACTGACTGCACTGACTAGATGTTCAAGCTTGCAAGCCCAGAATTTAGAGTCTTAAATAACATTTCGTAATTTCACGCTTGTATAACAAGAAAAGACAAGCAATAGTATTGTTAGGGACGCGCTCAATACATTGTAATAATTGTTAATAATCTAAGTTTTAGTTAGTAAGTAGCATCACTAGATTAGAGGCGGGACACGCTTGTCACACTGTGGAGCCCACGGCAGTCTGCCACCAAACGCGACTTAATGCGCACGCACTGTCTTATAATTTTTGCATACGCGGCCATTTTCTTCCTTTTCTTTAATAACGTAATAAACGTGTTGTCCTAATTCGCTCGTGTTTTCGTCGCAACCACCCTGCAGCACCACCAGTAACCAGCAGTACCTACAAAAACCAGCAGTACCTACAAAAAAACACCCACGATTTGCCAGTTATTTAAGTCGTTTAATTCGGGATTTGCCTGTTGGAAAAACTCAGCTTATGACTGTTTCTGACCTGCAGATCGAATCCAAACCTCCAGCAGTCGCTACAGCGACCACTAGACCAATGAAAAGCTTAGTCTTAGATACCATAAATCCGCATATTAACAATAAAATAACCATTAACACTTTCTCCGAAAGTCATCTTGTTCGATACTGGTCATAAGCGCGTTGTTTATGAGCCCATAGATCCCGGCACCGTAATAACGCACAATCGCGGCCATATTGTCGTGATCGGCGTCCGACAGTTTGTGGACCATTACCGTGATATTAGTGCACGCGTGGCTGGCCCCCGCTCATGGGCCCCGCTTACGGGGCCCCTCGACGCCATTATAACTTTCACGGGAAGGGAGCGGAACTCATCCAAAGCATTGAGGGTTTGAAGGACTGTTTCAAAATGATCACAATGATAATACACGTTTTAAGAGGGTTTTGAATGGATCTGGCCACAAGAGTTATTTTAATAATTTAGGCGAGCTATCTATAAGTAAAATATGTTTTGTTTACAACTCGCCCAAAATTATTAATTTAGGGGTATTGTATAAATAATTTGTGTGATTTGAACAAATTTTCAGTATGAAATCGACGTTTTATTAGCAGAGCCCGGATATTAGTTCAATATCCGGGCTCTGCTAATAAAACGGCAGGAGTTCCTGCCCAATGAAAATGGTGATAGAACTGCTTCCATCGCGAAACGAGCTATAAAATACAACGTTAGCACTTAAACATTACATTGAAGTAATTCAACATTACTCGTTTGCCCTATATAATGGGAATAAAAGTGTACAAATATAAACATTGTAAGTAATAAGGGCACGAGTTATTTATTGTTGGTGTAGAACATCATTTTATATGTTCAAACTCTTTGGTCAACATTCAGAACGTCATATTGAAACAGGTTTCCTGAGAAACTAGCTGCGAATGAATATAATAATTTAGTGTAATGTTTTAAGTGTCACAGTATTACGGCTAGTGTTCACAAAGTATAGGCACCGTGAATCCCGCGGGACTCGTACATAACCCGAGAACGAACTCGGCTGATGGCGGCCACTGTATCGGGAAACTTACAGAAGACCCACTCCTTACAGTCTATCCAACGAGTGTTTAACAGCTCCTGCGTCTATGTGTTGCAGGACTGCCGTAACCGTAGCCTGTGGGGTAAGGATATTTATTGGCACCTGAATGGTTGACATGGTGATAGTGGGGTAAATTTCGATTTTGACCGGGCGCCAAAATAAATTTGTAGTTTTGTATAGAAAATACTCACGTAATACAGAGCCCCGACATGTCAAACTAAAAATGAACATCAGTGTGTTCGGCGGGTCCATATTGGCTCACCTAAAGTTCTTTATCCGAAATTGTTCTTCCTAATGATTTGTAATCCGAATGATCACTCTTCCTAAAATTTTTCATCCTAAAGTTTTCATTCATACTATTTGTAGTGCTACCGGCGATGTTCATAACACTCATGTTTCCGAAAATTGTACACTCCTACTGTTTTTTTATCATAACGCTTTTATCCCTAAACATAATTACCACAATATTTTCACTCATACTTAGAAAGAAACATTTACCAAGTGTAATAAAAAATATATGTGGGTAGAAGATGATATTCATAGTTTTAATTTGAGGGATATTGTTGTCACATACTTATTACTATAACTATACCTGAGATAATTATGTCTAAAAAAAAAACAACCGACTTCCAAAAAAACACTACAAAGTGAAAAATAACTTTAATTTCGGAAGTCGGTGTCTTTGGAGCTGTATTTGAATTTTTTGTCACCGCCTTCCGAAATTGAAGTTATTTTTCACTTTGTAGTGTTTTTTTGGAAGTCGGTTGTTTTTTTTTTGGAAAAAGTTTTTATTTTTCACTTTTTAGTGGTTCACATGTGCTTACCCCTTCACAGCATACCGGCGTGATGTTATGTTATGAACTGGTGTAAGCAATAGACAGACATGAGATTTCAGCAATCCCAGTCCATTTGCTATCATTTATTGAGGAGTTCCGTTGCCTATCTCCAAAGTTCTTCATCAGATCTTCACCAAATTGAAATGAGACCACTCCGAGAAAGTACTCTTCCAAAAAATAGCTAAATCGCTTCGTGTGCCTATAAAATTTGAAGAGTTCTCTCTATTTCTCCAGGTTCCCATCATCAGATCCTGACTTGATGATCATGGCACCACCTGGGAAGTATACCCTTTCAAACAAAAAAAAACAAAATCCAAATCGGTCCAGCCATCTTCGAGTAATCGGGGAACATACATAAAAAAAAATAAAAAAAAAAACAAAAAAAAAAAAAGGTTCCGACGAATTGATAACCTCCACTCTTTTTTTAAAGTCGGTTAAAAAAAAAAACAAAAAAAAAAAGGTTCCGACGAATTGATAACCTCCTCCTTTTTGAAGTCGGTTAAAAAACCAACTGTTTTAAATGATTAAAGGTCGTTTCACTGATTTTTGTCTTAAATTAATGAAATTCAGGTCAGAGTGTCGTCTTGGGAGCACTATGAAAAAATACTTAGAAAAATTTCGCGACCAATTTCGAGGTAGCGCTCGCCGGCCGCTGCCGCGGCACCGCTCGCTTCGCTCGCTCTGCTTGCTTTGCTCGCTCGTAGTTGGTCACAGTTCTAACCTAATCTAACCTATGGATATCTTTGCAGGTACACATCGCTATAAATAAAATTAAAGAAGACGCTTTAATTAATAAAAACAAAAAACCAATTCATATAATTAGTGACTGCGAACCAAGCACTTCCTCATGAATAAAAAGAAATCTAAACAAAAAAGATTTCCCCCCCAGTGGGTTCCCGCATTGTCGTTGTTGGGGGGCTCAGTAGCCGTGGTCCGCTCCCACGGTGAAGCGAAGAGGAACCCCAAGGTGGGGCCGCTCGTCAGGGCTTTTGTCTCCAAGCCGACGACGTAGCGGCCAAAAGTAGGTTGCGGTGAGGTGCACCGCAACTGAGGCGGGCCGCGATGTCGAATGGGAGGCATCGCGGCTGAGGGTTACAGGCTGCGGCGGAGGAGGAGTGCCGGTACTTCTGAGTAGTGCTCTTCCCTTCCGTGGCCTGGACGGGGCCGCCACCGTTTGATGGCGGACGCGGTGGGGCCGCAGGGGAAGAGGAGTGTCGGTATAGCGTTGGCCGCTCTCCCTATCCCCTGCGGCCGAGAAGTGGTAGGCGGCGGGGCCAAAGCGCTGACCCGTCGCAGGGGGACCAAGGGTGCCAGGGGTGCCAGGGTACTCTGGGGCCCTTGTGCTACTTGGTTCCTAGGGTGGTCACGGCGTGCCATGTGTCCTGGTGCGCCGGACTGGTGGGGTCCGCAAGGGCCGATGCCTGCCAGGGGTGCGGGTTGCTCGAAAGAGATACCGTCGCCCCTGGCACATAGGCAACTGAGGGAACACGGGTGGGTTTTAGTCAGTAAAAGTCTGACACGCCCTCCTGCTCCACCCAGAGCAGGAGAAGTTATTTGATGATTCCCCATCCTCAAAAAAAAAAAAAAAAACAAAAAGATATGACTTTGAATAATAGTGTAAAAGATGGTTATGTTGAGAAAATATAGGAAAACAAATAAAAGTATTATAGATGTTTATTGCTACTGACATTATGAAGTTGAATGCTTCGGAATTATGAACATTAGAGACAGAGTAGTTAGGAATTGTGATTGTTCGGATGAAAAATATTAGGAAGAACATTTTCGGATTTCCAATTATCGGAGTTGAAAATTTAGGTTAACTTTGGCGCACCCGTGTTCGGCTACTCTTTGATACTGTGACTGCAAACAATAGGCTACAACAATGTGCAGTAGGCATGAAACATCGGATGCTTCATTTTCTGACCCAAAATCTTTCTGCACCGCCAACAAAGAGGTGTGAGTCTGAAGCATCGTGTGTTATCGTGCGTCAGTATGTCATCGTACATTTTATGAAATAGACCTTCTGCTCATGTTCCGTTTGTGCGCACTTGCGCACTTAGCGAGTAGTTCCCCAGCGCCGGATTACTAGCTTAGTGCGCGTCTGATCACTAACTAATGGCTTTTTGCGATTTATACCGACAATCAGAGCGCACCAGACAAAGCGACGCAACTCTCGTGTTTGTAAGATAAAGAGGCTCCGGGCGTTATGTTCGTCAAAGGTAATCTCTGCAAACATCGGCTTTATGTAGTTTAAAACTTGGTAAACTCATACGTGACAACCTCCGCTAGGTAAACGAGATTGGAATCCAATTTTCTTGGCAAAAGTAAAGTTAAGAATTGAATTCATTTAAATTCGAATGCAACACGTAAACGTGCATGACGTGGTAACAACTATTCGGATTGCATGTCGTTCTGCAATTTATTAGCTTCTACAGATCTGAAACGAAAATCGCTAAGCTATTAGTCACTAGTCTGGACTAGTGACTAGCATTACACCGCACACCCACATAAATACCCATACTCGTGCACATACGTGACACCGGCTCACGTACTCACGTCGCAAGTGTACATACACACAAACGCACACAAACATGCCACTGGAAGATTTACGTGCGCAAACAACAAACCTTTGTGTAGAATTCAATTATAGGGCAAAAAGTGTGGCGGAATGCTCCGCAATGCAATCCCGATAAATTCGATACGCGCCCGCTCCGCCGCCGGTACCGAGACCGGAACCGATACCGGTAGCTTTGTGATTCTTTGCGTACCACTCGGGACTGGTATTGTCCGAGTTTAAATCAAACACTCAGCGAAAATGCATCGAACATCATAATTGCATCGAACGCAAGAATGCACATTCACTCGTCCACCAAATCGTGGGCCAGTTCGCGTTTAGATCTCATTAAAGACATCTCGTACTTATACCATAACCATTACCATTTTACCATACATTTTTACCAATAAGTTAATTATGTAGTTGTTGTTTTATGTAGTTGTTGTTGTTGTATTGTTGTTGGGGCTGCCCCGGCTCTGCAGCACGTCAGGGATGTTCGCCGACGCCCGTGTCGACTGTTTTTATACGACGATGCGAAAACGGTGTGCATCTCTGGGGCGCAGGCTCCGGACCACCTCCAACACCATCCTGAGTGTATTTGCGAACAGGTTTGATTGTCAGTACATTAATCATTGTTATATGATTAATGTATTGACAAAAAAACAAATGACTCAGAAGCAGGCGTATTATTAATCTTGTATTTAATTTTGTGTTTTTAGTTTAATTTTATTAATTTCAATGTTGATTATAATTAATTATTTTATATAATTATATTTAATAAGGTTATTTATAATGTTAAATTTTATATTATGTAAGTCAAATATGATCTAAATAGATTGAAATAAATGAATTTGAATTTGAATTTCTCTTACAATTCAAGACGTTAACTTTTACCACTTAAACCATCCTATTAATACGAGAAAGGTGTGTTAGGTCACCATAGCGCCGAACACTACTTTCTGTAGGTATAAAATGGTGTTTCTATTGGTCGTTTTATTTGATACTGACAGAGGCTTACTTTATACAAGCTGTTTTTGTACTTAAAACAAAATGGTGGATATGTAAAGTATGGTATACAAACAACAGAGACCTATTGACGAAAAAGTTCTAACAAAATGTATGCGATAAAAATTCTGATACGGCACGGCTCCAATTGTTGTTTTTGGACTAATTCACTCTTCCCATTTTCCCTATTACATGGGACTTAAAACATAGCTGGCGACAAGTGGGTGTTCTATTCACATCTACCTAGCCCGTCAGGAAATACCAATAAGTCCATGTTCGCACGAAAGTTAAAATATCGTGGCGGGAATTTTTAGCGCACTGGAACTTAAGCCCACTGCTCAGCACCGAGAGTTAGAAATCGAACGGTGTGTTTTTTCGACGCGCTAGAATGCACTCTGTTGGATTCTGAATCCTCGGTTCAACACCGAGAGTTGGAAATCCAGCGCGCTATAAAATCCCGCCGCGATATTTTTACGTCCGAGCTAACGTAACGTTATGTTATGTATGAATCGCAATGAACGATAAAATGTAATTGGATTTTGCATTGTTTGTCGTTAATCATATGAACTAAGGTAACAGGCACACCTAAATCCAGAATTGAATATGGGTAAGTTGGAAATCGTAATGCGTGACTTGTGACTGTGAGCCACATGTATCACCTCAACAAACAACCCGAGTATAAACTGGAGAACAAAGTTTACGCGCGGATTGTGTGGAGAACACTTTACAAGAAGGTGACCTTCCTAAGTTGTACTTAGACTTGTGTTTAACAGCCTGAAGTACATGTACCTAATCTATGATCCATGAGACGTGAAAAAAGTTTTCGTTTTAGTGTATTATTAATTTATTTATTATGGCACTCCAAGGACTAGTTCACATAAACATTAACAGAAATTTTAGTCATAATTTATATGGTACTACAATGAACTTATCACTTAAAGGTGTGCACAGTACTTACATGGTTTGCCTAATTAAACCAAGTTAATGAAAGTAATGAAAATAGCAATAAAATCAATAATTTAATAAACATAAAATCAAAAAGTTAGTAATAAATATAAAATTAACAATGATAAAACCAATTAAATCAAAATAATAATACAATGAAATGAGTGAAATTAAAATTTTAAAAATTAATTAGTAAATAAAGTTCAAATTGTAACAAAAAAATACAGAAATAGGCATGAATGATGGAATACAAACCAGAATCAACTATCAGCAATTAGCAATCTGCAAGTTGTCGTATAAGATGACATTATTTGAATGATGGAATACAAACCAGAATCAACTATCAGCAATTAGCAATCTGCAAGTTGTCGTATAAGATGACATTATTTGAATGATGGAATACAAACCAGAATCAACTATCAGCAATTAGCAATCTGCAAGTTGTCGTATAAGATGACATTATTTGAATGATGGAATACAAACCAGAATCAACTATCAGCAATTAGCAATCTGCAAGTTGTCGTATAAGATGACATTATTTGAATGATGGAATACAAACCAGAATCAACTATCAGCAATTAGCAATCTGCAAGTTGTCGTATAAGATGACATTATTTGAAACACTTTTGCGCAAGATTTGAACTTGTTAAAATGATTTATTAATTTACTAACAATTTTTTTTATTTTGCTCATGACCTTATAATAATAACATAGGTGACATTACTTATCTGTTAAATTTTGCATGCCAAAACTCAGGCAGAATGTACCCGGCTCACTATATTTTTATAACAACTTTATTGTACGATACCTAAATTCTATGTGAATAAATGATTTGATTTGATTTGAAAGATGATTGCAAAATAGAATCAGTGTTGGATGATAACCAAATGCTGCAATTCTTGATATCCTTTTACGAGCGAAGTTCTTTTACGCAGCTTGCGGTAGGAGTAAAGACATAGCGACTTCTTCTCATATTTAAAAGAAAGAGAGGAAGAAAGTGAGATAGTTTTCATGGTTTTCGAAGGTGCTTAAGCCAGTACTGAGGTTAAAATAAAAATCCAAGACGACGAAAGGGACAATTTTCAAATCATCATGGTTTTCGTTTTCAAAGTTTGCGAGGGTGCTGCTGAGCCGCCATCTTGGATTTTCCTTTAGACCCCACTGGTCTAAATGAAATCCAAGGTGGCGGCTGAGAAAATTATCAAGTTTTTCATCATGGGTGTGGTTCTCATTGTTTTCGAGGATCTGAAGCCGATAGTGAGATAAAAATTAAAGTACAAAATGGCGGTTGTGAAAATTTGCAAAATTTGCATCATGGGTGTCGTTTGCTGCTGAAGCTGATAGTAAGGTCAAAAAAGAGTATGAATGTTTTAAAGATAGATTAAACAACGTTACATTCGAGTTGGAATGAAGAACTTCGTTCCTGACGGGAGTACCCCGATCCCACACTTTTTTTACGGCTCCTGCTATTGAAAGTTATTTGTTTAATAAGTCTACTATTGACATCATTTCCCGAGATTTTTGTTGGTCTGGTATAGGTAATCCAAACCCAAGTTATGAGGGTTAAAAAAACGATGAAGCGCTTCGAGAAAAGGTAAGTAGTGCCCTTGCGCTTGGCTTGGTTTGTCTTGGCGAGGTCACTACCGGCCCCTAGATACACTCACAATTTGCCAGTGATTTAATAGCGGGCGTGCTTATTGTCTAAACTTTTAGGGGGTAATAAAAAAAAACAATTAAAACCCCAAAGGTAGGTATTTTGTGCTCGACCTGGATATCGAACCAAGATCCCACGCTCAGCGGATCTTAGATCAAGGAGAAAGGGGAGCAAGGTGTGGTATATGATTTACCATAAATCACTTCAACATGTTCTGTTTTAGTACACATAGACACAAGTAAGTAGTGGCCAAGGCAGCTAGGCAGAGGCCGGCGAGTACGCCGCGCCACAGGCCGCGCTCCACCGCGCTCGCAGTAAATCAGCGCTGCGCCACAAGCCGTAACTCTCGCTGTAACCTACGCGCTCACCTACCGGCACACTTTCCTTACTTTACTTTACTTTACAAGTCAACTCGCTACTCACAGGGACTTGCCAAGTGTTGGGTTTGAAATTTAGCCGCATTTTGCCGCTTGGGCTGGTGTTTAAAGCTAATGGAGTTTAAAACGATACATAATATAGACTGAGATGTTCTTTATAAGTTATCGTAACACAAGCAATCCCGTGGACTGCTGGTAAGTGGCCACTACCGTCTATGGGCGCCTGCCGCAAAAGAGGCATCGCAAATGCCTTATTACCTGCACCTACGGTGGTACCGTGACGCGTCAAACCTACTGCATGCCGCCATGTTATCATATATGCTAGTTGTTTACATAAAATATGCGCCATAATATAGTTAGGTAAAGAATGCAAAGCTTCAGACATAATTACAAAAACCCCAGCTAGGGTAATAAACCAAATCCTCAACGAACTTTAACATGAACATGTTCTAAAGATTAATGTCAACGAATTAACTTATTACATGTTCTGCCTAAAATGATCTGCGGAAGACACGATTATTTTCCATCTTAACAACTCACCCTGATTACAAAGTTCATGTAAATTATGAAACATCATAATAACAACATTAATAATACTGAGCAAAATCCTCTTCTCTCACACACGCAAGCACTTTGCGAAACCCCCTCAAGCTTTTCTCTGTACCTACATAAATAATTTACGAAGTCACTTAAGGCGAGAACGTCGGGTCACCTTAAAACAATATACTTGTGCGGAAAATCTAAATCTTGTAAGAATTTACGGGAGCCAGGACGCGCAGCCACTTACACGACACGACACCTCACGCCACGGAGCGACACGCGCACAGAGTATTTAAGAAGAAGAAGACCCATACTGCGCTCTGTGCTAAGCCCCATAAGTCTTTTAAAAAACAGAGGTTATTATTTCGATTCTTTGTTCATTAGGCATCATGGGTAACCAAACAACCATGGTTCTTCGTCAATGTACGAGTTAAACTGGACAAAACATGTTATTTTTCTCAGAGAATCGAGACGGCTGGGTTCAATTTACAAACTTACACTATTATTAAGAGGTGTGCTATTTGTAACATGCAGTTATTTTTTTTTTATTTGGGAAAACAAACAATCGTACATTGTATATTATATCTAGATACACAGTATGCGATAAGTAAATGTACAATCTACTAAGTTTCTACGTGTTACTAGCTTAAATACGATACAGTTTTGCTAAAATTAAATACAATTATTAATATACCTATAACAACAATACTTACATTTAGTGGCATTTAGTGGTTACAGTTGGTGGCACTTCTGTAGCTGTATATTTCGTGACATCACCAGTACTGTTTAGATACGGGTAAGTGCTGTGTACTGAAGTCGAAAGCTATCTCAAAATGTTAATAGCGCTATAAAGTTGGTTTCTTTGAGCTAGCCGGCAGTCGACGCGCTCGTCTCGCGAGCGTTTACAAGTTCACAAAGAACGGCTTTGTTTGACGATGATTACGATGATATGTTTGTGGGGAGGGGAGGTTTGTGTTGTGGGATGAACGTGGAGGGAACATTCATCAAGTATGGATGACTGGCAGATTCAGAAACGATAGTAATATCCATCAAATACATTGGGGAAGTTCACAAAACATCTCAGACACATTGCATCACACTGCCTCTTCTGTTCTATGAACAGATTCCAATAACTTCACTGTCTGTTAAGACATTCATATGACATTTGGCGAGGGTCGGCAGTAACATAACCATTACACTATCGTCCACCGTAGCAAGTAGTACAGCCTCCGTGAACCGGTTATGCAAAGTAGAGCGGCTCGTACAAAAGGTAAACAATTTTGCATATTTCAGGAAAATCTTCTCGTGCAAGGGATGCTCAAAGAGTAGAATTTCCACACTCCACTGGAGTTTACATGGGCTTGAAGCGATGTCTAACGATCCTATGTACCGTACATGTAAGCCTCCCATATGTAATAACATAAAAGAATCAAGCTTAAACTCATAAGTGCTTGTTTGTAACAGGAAAGTATTTTAAATACATTAGCTTGGTCGTGTAGGCCTTGTTTGAGTCGCACTTACCCACATATATCACTTGTGAAGTTACGTACGTTTTAGGAGCACAATTTGAAAGTCTTGATTATTCTTAGACAAGGAGTCACTGTAGCGAAACTTAACAAAAGCCTTGATAACATGAAATTATTGTATTAAGCCCGAGAATGATGATAACTGATAATAGGTATTCTGGAGCATAACACAACGCCGGCTTTCACAGAAGGTTAAGGGGTAGCATAACCTTTCGCCAAATATATGCACTAAGCTGTCTGTGTCACAAATACTCATTCTCTTCACAATTTAATACTAATTTAATATACCGTATATTTATGTATACTTTACCCCGTTTGTGTGTAATCGCGCTTCTGTTCAGCGGCCCAGCAACATGGTGTCAACATGTTCTAAAATAATTACCATTTTGTGCCGACATTATGGCTATAAAACTGGTTGCTTTTTAATATTAATAAGTTAGGCGGCGACCTGCCACCCGCCCCGCCGTGCCACAGAGTAGAGAATCGCGAGAAACAGTAGCTCAACTTTACGCAATAGACGTTTTGTATTGCCGGTCTGTCGAGACTGTTACATAATATTATTACCGTTCCACCTGTTACTTACTAGCACTGGTATCACCTGCGAGGGTTGCAAAAAGTTCCATTTAGCTATCTCGCGGGTGCGAGTCAGATCGTACCTAATTCCGTATGCTTTAATTGGTCCCGCTATAGAAATTTAAATAATGATCAGCAATACTCGTTCTCGATCAAACTCTGGCACTGGATCCACTCTCGTACTCAATGAAACTCAACGCTCTTACATTCGACTACTTCATGAACCGCACATTACTATACAAGTAGTGACCCTGCTGTTTGTCGCGATGCTATGGTAAGTCGGAGGAGATTAAATCTGAATATTATCAGGTCGTTGCGTCTTTCGATCACTTACACGCACCTCTGGCTGATATGGACACTGACAAAAAGCTAAATGAAATCTTAAAGTTAATGTCATCATTTGCTGAGAGATTGACAAAAATTGAAAATAGCAACAAAGCTGCTATTCCTAAGCCAAAAAAATGAATACTAAACTTAAACTTATGGCGTGGAACTCAAATGGGTTACAAAAACATCAAAATGAGTTACAAGTAGTGTTAGACATAGAAAAAATTGATGTTTGCCTGATATCAGAAACTCACTTCACAAAGCAATCTCACATTAAGTTTAAAGGGTACAAGGTATACCATGCACTTCACCCAGACAATTCTGCAAGAGGCGGTAGTGCCATTAATAATAATGGCACTACCGCCTCTTGCAGAATTGTCTTGAAGGTTTTCTTTTATAAAAAAGAAAACCTTCAGCACTATGAAAAGTTTAAATACGAAGAGAGAGAGATTCAAGCAGTAGCGATTTGTCTACAAACCAAAAAATATTCTGTTACAGTATCTGCCATCTACTGTCCACCACGGTATACGATAAAAAAAGACCACTATATGAGCTTTCTAACTCGCCTTGGAAGTAGGTTTATCTTAGGAGGTGACTTCAATGCTAAAAATACGTATTGGGGTTCCAGATTAACAACTACTAAAGGAAAAGAACTACTGAGTGCTATAAAAGAGCTGAAATGTGATGCCATATCAACTGGAAAGCCCACCTACTGGCCAACAGATCCAAATAAAATTCCGGACTTAATAGACTTTTTCGTAACCAAGAATCTATCAACTGGGTATATAAAATTGGAACAAAGCTATGACATGAACTCGGATCACTCCGCAATCTATTTAGAAATTAGCGAGACCATATTGTTTAAAGAAAAAAGTCCCACTCTTGTCAATAAGTGTACAGACTGGGTGGGCTTCAAGACCGAATTGAATGATAAAATAGACCTTAAAGTCCCATTAAAAACACCCGAACACCTAAACATTGAAGTAGAGAATTTCATAATGCACATCCAGCAAGCAGCGTGGGAAAATACACCTAACTGCAACAAGTGGACGAAGGGAAATACATACCCCTTCAGAATCAAGCAACTCATTATGGAAAAAAGAAGGCAGAGAAAGAAGTGGCATCAATCTAGGTGCCCTGATGACAAACGAAAACTAAATAACCTGACAAAAAAACTAAGAAGACTAATCCAGAACTTTAAAGACGACTCAACCAACACCTATCTCCAGAACCTAAGTAATAACCAAAAGACTGACTATTCCCTCTGGAAGGCTACTAAGCACCTAAAAAGGCCGGTTACCCAAATCCCACCTATTAAGTGTGAAAACGGGCAATGGGCAATTAGTGACGAGCAAAAAGCTAAGAGGTTTGCAGAGCATCTAGAAAATATATTTCAACCAAATGACGTTGAAATCATTGAAGATCACACATTAGCTGATATGGTGGCATCAGAAAATGAAGCTACCATAAATTTAGTAACACCGAGAGAAGTCGCACGAGAAATAAAAAGTAATATAAGTACACGAAAATCACCAGGTTACGATTTAATAACAGGAGAAGTACTTCATAACCTCCCTAGAAAGGGCCTGGTTAAGTTAACGACCCTTATCAATACCGCACTAAGGCTTAAATATGTACCAGACTTATGGAAGGTGGCTGAAGTAATAATGATAGCTAAGCCAGGGAAACCGCCTCACGAAACATCATCATACAGGCCTATTTCCTTGCTACCAATCATGTCCAAGTTATTTGAAAAGCTATTACTCAAACGGCTTAAAATAATAATTGATAGTAAAAACATAATACCAGAGCACCAATTTGGTTTTCGAGAAAAACACTCTACCATCGATCAAGTGCATAGGATCACAAACGTAATAGAAAGCGCCCTTGAAGACAAGAAAGTATGTTCTACTGTATTCCTAGACGTGGCGCAAGCGTTTGACAAAGTATGGCATGAAGGCCTTATACACAAATTAAAGAGCCTGTTACCGAAGCAGTTTGCAGAAATATTAGAATCCTACATTCTGAACAGAGTCTTTAGAATAAGACAAGGAGACGCCTACTCAGAACTGAAACAAATTAAAGCTGGCGTACCGCAAGGAAGCGTATTAGGTCCGGTCCTGTACCTACTATACACTTGCGATATTCCTGAATTAGGGCAAAACACGATTGGGACCTTTGCTGATGATACAGCTATAATGGCTGTAGGAAACAGCCACGAAGAAGCAGCAGAAAAGGTTCAAATGGCTGTTAATCAAGTTTATGACTGGACCAAAAAATGGAGGATTAAACTGAATGAATCCAAATCTGTTCACATAGACTTTTCCAACAGAAGACATCAGTATTGTCCAGTTTACATTAACAATAAACAAGTACCATACGAGAATACAGCCAAGTATCTCGGTATGACCCTAGACGCAAAGTTACGCTGGAAAGCCCACGTCAAGAAGAAAAAAGATGAACTCGACCTCCGATTCAAAAGAATGTATTGGCTGCTTGGAAGAAACTCCCTGCTGTCCGTGCAAAACAAATTATTACTATACAGACAAGTCCTGATGCCAGTTTGGACTTATGGTATTCAGCTGTGGGGCTGCACCAAACAGACCAATATATTAATAATACAACGATTCCAGAACAAAGTGCTAAGGGAAATTGTAAATGCACCTTGGTACATACGAAATGATGACCTCCATCGGGACCTAAAAGTTGAGTTCATCGAAACAGTGATCCAGAAATTTGCAGAAGCTCACGAAAAGAGACTTCATCAGCATGTGAACGTCGAGGCAATCCAGCTTCTCGACCACACAAATATAATTAGAAGACTTAAAAGAACAAAACCGTTCGAGTTAGTGTTTAGTGTTAGTGAATAGTTTAAAGTACAACAGTGCCTAACAAACACAACAAAAAAGTGTATTCGCCTTAATAGAGACAATAAGAAAAGTGCTATTGGACACATTCTTAGTAAAGACAATTTAATAGTTTAGGTTATAATTAAATTACTCATTAGTCTTTTTATAGGGCTAGATTGTAATAAGATTAGGGTCCGTCCTATTGACGAACCCTAGCATAAGAGAAAAAAAAAAAAAAAAAAAACTTACACGCACTGCCGACTACGAATACTAAACGTGCTCGTTATATACCACCAAGTAATAACCAAGTATGTCTGTCGGGTTAACAGACATAGCTACTCCGTTATTAATTGCGCAGGGTATCAAGGTACGTGTACCTTGAGATACGTGTATCTTAGTGCGTGGAATTGTTTGTACCCTAGAAGGATCTAACAGCTGGATGGATTTTAACACAAGAGTTGGTCTACCAACTTATAGATCATACGATGATTATAGGCTAGGTGTGTCTAGGGCGCCATTAAAGAGCAATACTTATTTATTTTCTACTTATTATTGTTACCCATCAATTACTTCACTTTATATGCCGTAGCCGTAAAGTTGGTTTTTTATTACTTTTTACAACCCTCTTTTTAACTTGTATAACTTATTCTTCGTTACTATAACAAGAAACCTTAAGATTACCGTCCATTGAGAGATCAATCTGATACATAACACTTTTATACATTTTACACTCTTTCATTTACTTTAATTTCATTAATTACTTTTATAACCTTGGGTTCTATCTGTAAAAAAAAATCTGTAAATGAATAAATAAAATAAAACAAATAAAACTTCTTCAGCGATTGTTCAATGACGAAATGGTCACAATCAATGGACAGAGAGATATTATTTTGATTGTAGCATACCGGTACGCGGGAGGACACATCTCTGAAACAATGTCGTCGCCGATTGACAAGCAATTTATCATCAGCCGGAAGATATCCACTTCCCATCATTAGCGTTAGCTGTAGGGAGAGAACAGACAACTTCTACGGTTTGCAACCTTGAATATTGACTCTTATGTTCGCTTCCGCACGACTTCGTTCAGTACTCCTGCGACGATGCAGACAGTCTGGAAAAGTAATTATTTCATACATAACTATAGAAAACCCATTATTTCTTGACAAGATTTTCTTCTACAAGTACAAGTGGGCTTGTAGACTTAAAGTCTGAGTACATAGGTTTTCCCACTGGCTTGCCGTGTTCCATGCCATTAATTTCAATGTTCATCTATTTAAATTCCATTTCTTAGATAATACTCGTATATAATTCTCTTACTGACATAATAACTTGCAACGCCCGTGGTTATTTAATTTCTACTTTTCGCTTTCACTCGACCGCTTTCGTTCCTTGGGCCTAACACATACCTACTTATATAACACTACGCCGGTAATCCCCGAAGGATTACGTTGGGTTAATGATTAATTCGCAATATTTCCGAGACTGCCATAAGACTGAACGACATGTTCCTCGAGCACTTCGAGGCTTCAGCATTCTGAAGCATCATAAGTATGGAGTAACTGCGTACAACAGAACAGGTCTCATGCACACGGAGGAGTAACCTCATACAGCGAGAGGATACAATTAGCCGCTAATTACCGTCAGACTACGCGGAGACGTGCACGATGCACTGGAAATAACAGATTATAATGATATGGATACTCACACAGTTTTTAATTTTTCTGACAATATCGCGCGAGCATAGGGAAGTGAATATTATCCAAGAGTAAACAATTTTCTTTTATTTACATTTGTAATGTTCTCATCATTTTGTAAAAGCAAAGATGTCGAAAACTCAGATTGTTTTACAGTCAAAATAAGTAGAAATATTCAAATACAACGCAAAAGCCATCGCCATCCCGGCTAAATCACTAGGAAGTGGTGAAAGGCGAGCTCTTTGACTGTTTTCTGCAATCTTGATGTACAAAAAGTGCTGATAGTTATTCATTTTTCTTTTAATTTTCCTTCCATCAGATCATGGTCAAGAGCAAGCACACCACTAAATAAAAAAGCCCCACTGAATAGATAGTTTTCAAGCAATAAGGAGACAACAATTTCCACAACGTTATTGTAATCTTACATTTCCCAGACATCAAATATGAAATTAGGGGAACAGCCTAACTTTATAGTCTGCTCGCTGAAGCATGTGTCACCATTCTGACGTTCAAAACCTGCCAATTATCAATATCAATACAAAATAGCCACACGCGCGTAGCGCGAGCCGACGGTATATTACCGTCATGCGACACTATCTACTTGCTTACTACTTTGTTGTAATGATTACTAGAATCGTCAATAAATTATTTCATAAGTAATGTCTCAGTGTAAATGATAAAATGCTATTTGATTCTGTAAAGTGGTTTAAAAACACGATTACAAGTCAAAAATAAATGTTTTTTTAAACAAGATGAGGTCGGTGTTTCCTATCCGACTACTCTGAGACGAAACACAGTCTCTTTTAAAGTCCAGACACAATCCTTGTCAGGCCATAGTATACCATATCTGAAGATTAGTGTCCAGTTGATGGTAATATCTACATGGACATGACTGACGAAATGTGCGGTACACGGCACCGCAACGATGCCTTCGCGTCAGCGGAATACATGCACGATGTTATAAACGCATACTGCGGGACTACGGCTCTCAATGCTATGACATTTCAAACAATAACATTTTTTTATGGAAATCGGCTACAATTTATCATGAAATAATTTTACGTAGAACGAAAGTTAGAATACCAAATAATAGCGTGGGTCAACCGGATGTATTTAAGCTTCTCGACTGGTCTAATAGAGGCTTAAACATTAATGGTGAACGGCTAACCCATCTGCGCTTTGCCGACGATGTTGTCGTTTTTGCCAGCAACGTGGAGGATCTGCAGGCCATGGTACAAGAAATGTATGACGTGTCACTCAATGTCGGACTAAAAATGAACGCCTCAAAAACAAAAATAATGTGCTGTGATGACGACATTGATCACATTCTAGTGAATGGCCAGCAAATAGGGAAAGTCAAGGAGTACGTATACTTGGGACAGACTTTGAGTATAGCGATGAACGGACAAGACCGCGAAATCAAGCGCCGTATCCAACTAGGGTGGGGTGCTTTCGGTAAGCTGTCCGACGTACTCAAGTCGAAGCGGGTGCCCATAAACCTAAAGCGTCGCATGTTTGAGCAGTGTGTCCTCCCAGTCATGACGTACGGGGCTGAAACTTGGACGCTCACCAAACACACTATCCACCAAATGCAAGTCACCCAGAGAGCTATGGAACGAGCCATGTTGGGCATCTCCCTCTACGACCGGGTGAAAAATACCGAAATACGGAGACGAACGAGACTCACAGACATAGCGGAAGTGATAGCAAAAAGAAAGTGGAAGTGGGCGGGCCATATATGCCGTAGACTGGATGGGAGATGGGGGAAAAAGTGCTGGACTGGAGACCACGAACAGGACGGAGGAATGTGGGAAGACAACCGACTAGGTGGACAGACGATATCATTAAAGTGGCCGGAAGAAACTGGATAGCCACGACACAAAACCGCCAAAAGTGGAGAGATTTGGAAGAGACCTACACTCAGCATTGGGTGGCCAAGGGTTGAAGAAGAAGAAGAAGTAAATAATGTCGCGTCCTTATACAATGTGAGTGGTTATACTGACTGTGTAGCATTTCCTGGAGTTTCTGTTGTTATTATGACGATATAACAACATTTGTAGCGTATTCTTTAAAAAAATATATGATTTCGGAGCATTTAGTTCTCTCCTCACTGACTCATCAGATTGAAACACAAAGTTTTTCTTCTATCATATACAAGGTGTATCTTAAATAACGCACAACCTCTTAAGGGGTCATTGTACTCATCATTGTAAACAAGTTTTACTATGGGACCAAACCTGAAATCGTAAAAAAAAAATCAGCTGTTCCCTACATTTTGACGATTTATGCGAATACAAGTGTATGGAACAGCTGATTTTGTTTCGCGATTTCACGTTTGGTCCCATAGTAAAAGTTGTTCATAATGATGAGCACAATAACCCCTTAACAGGTTGTGCGCTATTTAAGTTACATCTTGTATATGTCACCGTATTATTGTGAACACCGTTGTTTATAATCTATCTCGCGATATTATAAACTGTCGATAAATTGTGAACTACACCATACCACAAAATATAGAGACTACAGAAGTCAATCTACACACAAAGTGCGCTCGAGCAACGCACACATAGACATCGCTCACGAACACGATATCTCGGACGGGTTGGGACCAGCGCGAGCGCGAGTGCCATAGACACGCGTCTGTGAAGTGCAAAAATGGAGCAACAAAAAATAGTTAGTATAACTGTTCAGTGGACGGTTATTTAAATTCAACATTAAACTGTGAATTGTCGTTTTTAAGCTACCAGTTATTTCAGAGAGGTAAGTACCTAGGTAGTTGCTTGTTTCGATGTTTCGTTTTAACGTAACACAGAATAGTTAGTTGTAGGTAAGCGAACATGACTTTGTGGCCTTGTAATATTTTTACAATTTATATTAGATATTTATTCTAGTACCTATAAGCTAAAAAATACGCTCATTTTCCTCATTATAAATAGTTAAGATAGAACTGCTCGGCGTGCCGGCCGGGCCGCCCGCGTAGCCGCCCGCCGCCGATCATAACTATCACAGTTGATATTATTTGTGATCATGGCAAGAATATGTTGTAAGGCTAATAAACTCTCTCTCTCTCACTACCACGATAGTTTTTTGTGCATAAGCCAAAGTTGACCACCCTAGCGCGACCGCCGAGCGTAGGTATGGAAAGTGAAGTACATACATGTGATTGACTTCTGTACTCTCTGTATTTTGTGACCATACTGCATACCGATCGAATAGGTAAGGTTAGGTTAGAATTGCGACCAACCGCGCGCGAGCCGAGCGAGCGTAGCGAGCGGTGCCGCGGCAGCGGTCGGCGAGCGCTACTTCCAATTTAGTGGCAGTTAATTGACTATTTAGAAATAGCGCAAGGTACTATGCGTCTTGATACCAGTTCACAATTTGACGGTTTCACTTCGATAGATTATAATCTACCGAAAAATAATGCATTAAATTGTAAGCAGTAAGTTAAGGTTCACAATCTTTCGACAGTTGCAAATCTTGCGATTTGCAACTGTCGAAAGATTGCAATCTCGCGAGATAGATTATAATCTAATGGTATTTACAATTTTACGGTGACATATACACTTAAATCGTGCTCGTCTGAAATAGCCTCAACATTTAAGAAGCCTGTTCTCAATTGATTTGTAGCCCTTCCCTCCAGTTAGCATAGTCCGTAAATAAAGAAAACACAATCTATTCTGAGCTGAACGGATGAGGAAAGTGGAGGAAGTAACAGTGTGGTCCGTGCAGAAGTTATATTATTAAGAACTAAAAAGGGAAGTGTCGTGACGCCAAAACTTGAGGAAAACACCCATCATATAATATTTATTAAATATCTTTGAGAATTTGGATGTATGATTTGGATACATTTTATGCCGGGAGAGCGTTCTTATGGCACAATTTTTGGTCAAAACCTGGTAATCAAATAAACTATGTTTGGTTCAAAATCTAGAGTAGGTACGGTGAAGCAGATGTCAATAGTAAAACTTGGATAGCAAAAAGCACCCCTATTACTATGACATAAAGGCGCTGTCCCAATCAAACTGCTACCATGAATGAGCGGCACACCGCAAACTGCTACTAACACAGCGCCGCCGCGCCGGTACTAATAATCGTAAACATTTCGCGGGAGGCTCTATTTGTGATCATTATTACTATTTTACTGAAATTATTCCACAATTTTCACCAGAATACCGCAAATAGCTGTGTTCAAACTCTTTAAACAGTTAACCGAACATTGTATTATTATTTTCAATGACAACGGAGAGCCTTTAGATAAAATGGATTCTTTCGGGTGCAACTGAAAATTCCTTACAGAAAAACCGAAGGTTATACAATATTTAGTAACTACTCTGAATAGTAGGTAGTATTTAGAAGACTGGTAGGATGGAGTCAATATTACGTTTGTTTTGTACAACCATACATCAACTGACGCCTGTTCCCTGTAGGGTCAGGCAGGAACTACAGAATAGGTGGCGTTTGTGACGAGCCTTCTACGTCTTTTGATAGTTTTACGTTCATACATCTGAAAGCCCATAATTACAGCCATAATTAAAAATTTCCAAAATCTAGTCACACTCTCATTTGAGCGATAATGAACATCAGAAACTGGTCAAAAGTATGTGAAAGTTTGTGAATTTTTGCCGGATTGACATTAAGATAAAAATGCGAATTTTCTTAAAAATACGGGAATTGCACCTGGTAATTTTGTAGTCACCCTTAAAACTTACACTTAAAGTGTTGGTTACCTAAGTTTAATTGGAACAATAACAAAGGTTGATTGCGTTGGTGTAGTGGACGCAAAGCTGACTGCTGTGCACGGAGTCCCGGGTTCAAACCCCAGGTCACCCATTGTTATAGGTTTTTCCATTAACATTTTCTCAGTTGCTACTTAGAAACAAACACAGAATCTGGATTCTGACGAGATTAATGTCAATATTGGCCAGAGGTTCGCCCCCTACTTGAGACTTGAACATTTGTGGTGAAATGTGGATGCACCATATTTCTCGTTATGGCAACGGACGCTACAGGCAAGATGTTGTGTTCTAAGAGACGCAATGAAGACAAACAAATCGCTAAACTAGAAACCAAAAAACAATTTTCAGATGAACAAATACAAAGTGTTTGTAGCCACCGTGCACCCTGCAGCCCAGGCCAGGTACAAGGAAATCCTTGTTATATTTTGTCGTTGGTACACAAATTAGTAGCGCGGCGACGGGCGAGGTTTTGTTCCCCTCCGCCTCCCCCGCCCACCTGCCCCCGCTCGCCCCCTCCGATGTGCCAATTAACGTTGAACGGTGAAAAGATTTGCTTTTCCTTTAGATATTTGCAGGAGGAAGTTTTACAAGCCTACTGTGTTTGGATATCTTGTAATTAAATCTGCACAGTTTGTTTTTATAGGTGTTTCGAAAAAGGTTTGATGGTGACGAAGTTTATAATTTGATTCTAGTCACTGACGAGATCTACTTGAATCTTAATGAAAGTAATAAAAGAAAAAGGGACAAAAGAATTATTTACCGAGAAAATAAAAGCGTTATTATGTTTAAAGCATCCCCGTAAATACATTTGGCCGCCTCCGAACATGATTACATCAGGAACCCTTCCGCAATTACGTCTTTGCCGACCTTTTCAGTTTTTCATAAAAACGGGAACATTTCTGTTCCGTTGAACATAAAATACTGCTGGAGAATTTCGAATTCCCCCGTGCAAGTGATTGGTGGACAGATCTGCTGCTTACCATAACAAAAGCAAAAGGTTCAGCGCTCGAGGCCCGGCGCGGCGCCCACAAAAGGTTCAGCGCTCGAGGCCCGGCGCGGCGCCCACAAAAGGTTCAGCGCTCGAGGCCCGGCGCGGCGCCCACAAAAGGTTCAGCGCTCGAGGCCCGGCGCGGCGCCCACAAAAGGTTCAGCGCTCGAGGCCCGGCGCGGCGCCCACAAAAGGTTCAGCGCTCGAGGCCCGGCGCGGCGCCCACAAAAGGTTCAGCGCTCGAGGCCCGGCGCGGCGCCCACAAAAGGTTCAGCGCTCGAGGCCCGGCGCGGCGCCCACAAAAGGTTCAGCGCTCGAGGCCCGGCGCGGCGCCCACAAAAGGTTCAGCGCTCGAGGCCCGGCGCGGCGCCCACAAAAGGTTCAGCGCTCGAGGCCCGGCGCGGCGCCCACAAAAGGTTCAGCGCTCGAGGCCCGGCGCGGCGCCCACAAAAGGTTCAGCGCTCGAGGCCCGGCGCGGCGCCCACAAAAGGTTCAGCGCTCGAGGCCCGGCGCGGCGCCCACAAAAGGTTCAGCGCTCGAGGCCCGGCGCGGCGCCCACAACAACCTCCGACGGACAATACATGCAGTGACGGGAAGCCATCGCTCAATGATACCACAGATTACGCAGGGACAGAAGACCCGCTCCTGATGACGCATGACTATGACTGAGGTGCTTCCGTATCCACTGTTCGCAATGGATGAAATACAGGCACATGATGCGGAAGTGAATTAAGTGATGTCGACGCACTATCGTGATAGCCAAAGGGATATATTATGTGACGTTCCTTTGCAAGAGCCTACCATACATTGGTTGACCATATTTCTATAATAACGCCAAGGCATGTATTTCTTCTAAGCGTAGGCGATCAATAGTCTTCTAAGAGACTGAGTAGACCTTCTACACTTATCTATTCTTCGTCGTTAGTTTTGTTTGCATTGACAGCCCCTCCCGCGCCCCGCAGCCCCTCGGTCGCCTCCAATCAATGTAACTGGCCGTCGGAAATTCCCTCGATAAGTCAGTCGAGATTGGAATTTATCGACGAAGTTGTCCCTCTCTGGTAGTTTGTCCTCTGCAAGTTCACTCTTGACCTAATCCGTTGACTGACGGCAACAATATCCTTGGCACATTCACGCATTGTTCAACGAATATAATTAAAGTTAGGTCACGCTGCCAAAGTGAATCAACCCACAATCTCTCAAAATTCTGTTACCTAATTACGTAAAACTAGTCCGATATTTCTCCCACTCATGGAGAGGAGGCCAGTAACCCAGCAGTGTAAACATTATAGGCTGATGATGCAATCCGATATTTCCGATGGGGTAGGTATATTTTTTCTTATTTTTTGGGGTTACTTCTAATTTATATCAATTTCCAAGATAATATTTACATAATTTAAAAAGCTATCAGTCTTAAAATAATAATAAGTACAAGTATTAAAAAAACTGGCCAAGTGTGTGTAGGACCACGCACAATAATAGGTTCCGTAGTTGGAATGAGAGAGGACTTTTTCCTTTACTTGGGCTGTGGAACCTTAATTCTTGCCAAATTACATGATTTTAGGTCAACGGGAAGAACCGAAAATATGTCGCATAAGTGCCGTATTTCTCGATTGGGTTGAATTAGAAGCTTTATTGAAGTGAAAACTTCTTTAAGCGCGTTGAACACTTTTTGGGTGAGCAAAAAGCGTGAAACTCGCGTTATTATCACCGCACGCCTCCCATGACCTATATGTATACTGTGTATACAAGATGTAACTTAAATAGCGCACAACCTGTTAAGGGGTTATTGTGCTCATCATTATCAACAACTTTTACTATGGGACCAAACGTGAAATCGCGAAACAAAATCAGCTGTTCCATACACTTGTATTCGCATAAATCGTCAAAATGTAGGGAACAGCTGATTTTTTTTTACGATTTCAGGTTTGGTCCCATAGTAAAACTTGTTTATAATGGATGAGTACAATGACCCCTTAACAGGTTGTGCGTTATTTAAGTTACACCGTGTATATGTACATAGATATAGGAGTATCAAAGCGTCAAAAATAATAATCTAATAGCTCGACGATACAATAAAATTCAAAAGTTACTTAGTTTTTTTTGTTGTTGATTTAATCAGATTATGAGCCAACGCAGGGGTCTATTTAAAATGGGGGTTGGGTGAACGAGCACACGCATGAGTCACGCGTTGATGTCTTTTGGAAAAGTCCCTTTCTTTCAATAGGAAATTCTAATTCTTTTATCCCTTTCTTTCCCTTTGTATTTTTATCGTAAAAATCTGTGCTGTTACCTTTAATGGCTGAAGTCGATCGCTCGTTTATCATTTTTTACCGAGAGCAATCAGGACCCAAGGACCCAATGTGAAATCCTGTATTGACGATTTTTTTTAAACACACGTAATTGTTTATGTTTTTACTTCTGTCTGCACTCCCGGAGTGCCACTGACGTTTTTTTTTTTAGATCGCCAGGGTACCGTAGACCAAAGTATTTGATATTAACTATACATCACCTAACCCTGTCACTGCGAGTGCGTGAATTTGTGTCTTATTTCATTTTTCATTCGGCGCGTGGGCCGGCTCCACCGCTCCACGCGGCACTAAGCTGGCGCGGGTTACGTCGCCGTTTGTCTTCTGAATAATTCACAATGTGCCAGAAAGTCGCGTTTTTGTCATATAGGACGTGCATTTTAGGAGCGCGCTACATTCGGATATGTTCGGCCGTTCTCGGGATGGACTCGGATTGGATTTAATGTGTTTCTAATATGCCAGATGGCAAAGTATTCTGTTTGTGTGTTGTTCATTTTCTTATGAAGTGTTTGTCCTAAAATATTGTATTAATGATGCGTCCCCCTAATGTTTGTGATTCCTAGACTCGCCAAAATATTTACCAGGAAACCGACGTCCTGACACATTAATGAAAATATTCTGAAATTCGGTACCTACATGTTGGTGTTTAATCATGAACACCTATTGTTATTTGCTCTTGTATGACAGTTATTCTGGGTACTCATATTGATCGGCTGCAAGTACAATATATTCCCTCAACGATAGTTACTATCGGAACGTTACGAGTGCTAACGTGCGCGTTAACGTTACCTCATCGCCTAGTGCCACGGGGACTACTTCTGCAAACTTTATGTGCCGTTCGTTTTATATCGTGACTCGCGCTTTGTAGTTTACTCAGAAATGTGTCATGTGGCGCTGATGTGTTCCGACAGTTCGACGCCAAATACATACATTCTGCACGTATGTGAGTTTCGTTCCAAAACTTATATTCAAAATCAAAATCAAAATCAAAAGTCATTTATTCAAACTAGGCTGAGAGTCAGCACTTTTTGAACGTCAAAATAAAATTACATAAGACAGTCCCCCCAAAAACGCCCGCCCTTCACCACTTCCTAGTGCTTTAGCTGGGAAGAAGAAGTAGCGGAACAAACTCCCCAGCAGCACAGCTGTCTGTTAAGTTAGAAGAACTTGTTTCTATACAATAATAGGTAATAAAAATTACGAAACACAAAAAAAAAAACATAAAATTTGCCATATGTCAGCTAGCACACGCCAATATACCATCAAAGATTGAAAACTAAAAATAATAGAAAATTAAAATAAAACGTAAACAGAACTTCCAATCTAAATAAAAGCCTCTAGGCATAAAGGACATGTCCGCTTACATATCGATACCTTAATTGGCAAACCAGCCAACTCCACATTTCGTCAAAAAATTTTTTTTTGTTTAGATAGTATGCAACAAAAATACGGCTTTATTTACAAAAACGACAACTCCGATATAATCATAATTCTTTCCATAAATCGCTATTCGAAAATCAGCCAACTCCACGTAGAAAGAAACTTTACGATTTTGAAAGCTAACTCCACTAAGTGGGCCAATTTGTATGGCGTTCGAGTCGTGTGTGGTTGCCGCTCCGCGTTTTATTAAAACAAAATTGTTTAGACCCGTTAAAACAAGAAGGAGAGTTCAAAAACAGTTGCACATTAATACAAGGTATGGATAAATTTATTTACTTTTTCACAAAACGATAATTCATTTGATATTTTTTAGTTTTAATTTTGGTTTGGAGTTAGCCGGTTTGCTTTTTACTTTTTTACACTAGTTTTGGGAGTTATCCATTTTTGTCTGTGGAAATTATTTTTTATTTAAAGTTAAATTATTTTGTCATGAATTTTATTTTGAGTATTAAATTAATGATTTTTTATATAATTTTCAAGTAAAAAGTTTTTTTTTTCATTTTTGGCTATTTTTTGTGCTTATGGTGATGGTTTCTTTTGTTTTGCATGCAGATGTCCAACTCACGCGCTAAAAAAATATTGCAAATAAGCATACAAAATGAACAGCATGATCTTGATCAAACCAATAACCCTGACTCTGTTTTGTTTATTAATAACCAATTTCCAAAACCCTACGATGCTTTGGTTGGGCATGATAGCACAGCTTCTAATTCTGCTTCTTCGACTTTCTTTGATAATGGCTACATTGATTGTATTGAAAATGAACAGCCTGGTGTGGATGACGCATTTAGCCCTGAATTGATTGTCAATAAGAGTTTTAGTAACCAAAGATGTTCTAATACGCAGACGTATGAAATAGTCGAAAATGTGGTTATTGAAGACATATTTCCGCTTAAAATAGAACATTTCAGTCCAAGTTTGCTATCTCCTCACCTAACACAATCACATAACTACGATTCTGAAAATGCACCTAATAGTTTTGAACCCACTTATGCGTATCCCTTTTCAAGTAATGATAAATCGGATGACGATTTGGTCGTATCTTTGACACAGGAAGAACTACCAACTCATGAAACTACACCTCAAATCCCAACTGTCTATCCTGAATTAATTAATAAATTAGTCGATTACAGTGATTCGGAATCTGAATCAGATGAGCCCATTGTAAAAAGAAAGAAAAGGTGTCAAGTAAAGAAGGAAGAACGGGCAATTGAAGTTAATAAAAAGAATAGAGAAAATGGTTAACAATACCTACTGCGGTAAGAAAAAAGTAGATGGAGAGTGGCAAAGAAATATAAAGAAACCAAAAAAGGAGTTGAAGCCCCGCTGTAGTTGCAAGGAAAAGAGGAATAGTGTTATTCGGTGTCATATTATATCTGAAGATGACAGAAAAATATTATTTAATAAATTTTGGAATATGACTTGGGCTGAAAAACGAGTTTATGTTGATATTTTAGTAAAAATTGTACATACTAATAGGCAAAGAGATAGGAAAGACCCTCAAAAATCTAAAAGAGTCAATACTTTTATTTACCACCTAAAAAAAGGTTATTTTTTTTTTCAACCTTCCTCATGAAGCCTAAAATATTATACCTACCTATCTTTGACATTCTTTGATTATATCATTAAATATTTGATAATTATAACATTAAAATTACCTTTTCTGATTAAAATTTAAACAAAAAACTATCTTTTTTTTTTAATAAACCTTTATAGAGCTATGCAGCCAACTCCAGTATCTCATAGTTTTACAGGAAAGGAAAAACAGATAACTCCTAAAAACGCTGTAGTTTTGTAAATAATTTTTTTTAAAGATCTGACAGTATAAAAAATAAGAATGTAGGTTAATATCTACCAACGGGATTTTAGATTTCTTTATAAGTAGTCTACAAAAATTATTATAGAGTTTTAAGTGTCTCCTGAAAAATTTGCTCATAAGGAGTTAGCTGGTTTGCCAATTAAGGTATCGATATGCAATTCTGCATTATGCAAATATAGCTATAAGTAACTTAAAGTAACAAAAGTTAAACTAGGACCTCTGGACTAAAATTAATAAAAACTTAATACAATTAACAATAACAAAACCATGGTCAGCAAGACGACCAGTCACCACGAGCAGCACCCGTTCACGAGCATAACGCAAAGATCAGCCATTACCCCCCTCGCCATATTTGAGGGAAGGAGGCAACCCGACCCCCGACGCTACCGCAAGCAGTGACATCTAAGGGAGCATGACGAACTTGCTGCCGGTTGCACTGGCAAGAATAATCATGAATTGTCGAGGTCGCTAGCTAACTACATATTGCAATACTACTCATTAAAAAAAAAAAACATTGTAATGAGTAGATTAAGTCATAAATAAATGATAAAAAAAAGGAAAACCTGAATTATACAGTCAGATAAAAAAAAGCAATTATATGAAATAACATAATGATATAACCTGTCAGTGGGTAAGCTAATTCTGGTGAAAGAACACAAACATTGTCTTGAGTTAATCACAGCGACCAACAATTCTTATCATTTAAGTAGTCGTTAATGGAATAGTATGCCTTTGAACAAAGGGTTTTTTTTTTTTTTTTTTTTTTTTTTTTTTTTTTTTTTTTTTTTTTTTTTTTTTTTTTTTTTTTTGAGGGTGGGAAATCATCAAATAACTTCTCCTGCTCTGGGTGGAGCAGGAGGGCGTGTCAGACTTTTACTGACTAAAACCCACCCGTGTTCCCTCAGTTGCCTTTGTGCCAGGGGCCGCGGTATCTCTTTCGAACAACCCGCACCCCTGGCAGGCATCGGCCCTTGCGGACCCCACCAGTTCGGCGCACCAGGACACGTGGCACGCCGTGACCACCCCAGGAACCAAGTAACAAAAGGGCCCCAGACGAACCCGTGTCTGGTACCCTTGGTCCCCTTGCGACGGGTCAGCGCAGTGGCCCCGCCGCCTACCACCTTTCGGCCGCAGGGGATAGGGAGAGCGGCCAACGCTATACCGACACTCCTCTTCCCCTGCGGCCCCACCGCGTCCGCCATCAAACGGTGGCGGCCCCGTCCAGGCCACGGAAGGGAAGAGCGCTACTCAGAAGTACCGGCACTCCTCCTCTTCCGCAGCCTGTAATCCTCAGCCGCGATGCCTCCCATTCGACATCGCGGCCCGCCTCAGTTGCGGTGCACCTCACCGCAACCTACATTTTGGCCGCTACGTCGTCGGCTTGGAGACAAAAGCCCTGACGAGCGGCCCCACCTTTGGGTTCCTCTTCGCTTCACCGTGGGAGCGGACCACGGCTACTGAGCCCCCCCGCAACGACAATGCGGGAACCCACTGGGGGGGTTGAACAAAGGGTGGATTTTACTTTAGCTTTAAACGCACTAAAATGCAAATCTAGCAAGGAAGAGGGTAGCTTATTATAGAAGGTTATACCCAGACCTACAAATGAGTTATGAACCTTATGTAGCCGGTGAAAGGGAACACGTAGTTTGTCCTTATTTCTAGTATTAATATTATGAATATCACTGTTTTTAGTGTACAAGTGTATATTTTGCCTAATGTATAAGATGTTGGCGAAGATGAATTGCGATGCCACCGTGAGAATCCCAACATCTTTTAAAAAATCTCTCAGAGAAACTCTAGAACCTAGTTGGTAAATTGCTCTAACAGCTCGTTTTTGAAGAACAAAAATATTTTGAATGTCAGCGGCTTTGCCCCACAGCAGAATGCCGTAGGACATAACGCTATGAAAATAACTAAAATAAACTAACCGAGCTGTATCAACGTCAGTGTATTGTCTTACTTTCCTGACGGCGTAGGCGGCCGAACTGAGCCTTCCCGCTAGGCTTGATATATGTAATTCCTTATATTATACAACCCTCTGCCCGCAACTTCGTTCGTATGGTAGTCGTAAGACATCACAATTTATTTAAATATCACCACGTGGCTGTAAAGTGTCCTATAACATAAGTTTGTAGTTTATGTTACAGCAGCCAAAATATGGAGAGTCCGGACTGGTCTGGACTGGACGCGGGAACCAGGACTGGTGACGCGCGAGCCAGGGCTGGTGATGCGGGAGTCAGGACTGGTGACATGGGAGTCAGGACTGGTGACGCGGGAGTCGGGATTGGTGATGCGGGAGTCAGAACTGGTGACGCGGGAGTCGGGATTGGTGATGCGGGAGTCAGGACTGGTGATGCGGGAGTCAGGACTGGTGACGCGGGAGTCGGGACTGGTGATGCAGGAGTCAGGACTGGTGACGCGGGAGTCGGGACTGGTGACGCGGGAGTCAGGACTAGTGACGTGGGAGCCAGGACTGGTGACGCGGGAGTCATGACTGGTGACGTGGGAGCAAGCAACGCTATTGCTCGTGTGAGAAGCAGCTAGATAGAGTTTCTTTTTATTCTTATAAGAAACAGGATTAGTATCGATTTAGTTTTTGTGAAAATTGTCCATTTTCTTGCTGACTACATTATTTTCAAAATTTGTGGACGTAGATCAAAATGTTATAAAAAGTTTTGAACAGCCTCCTAAGACAGTATTGTTTTAGCCTACTGTTTTATATGTCTGTGGTTTTAGCCACAAAGAATCAACTGTTTAGCTTTAAAGGTATGACGTGATGACAGCCATTTAAAAGGTTCGGTTTAAAGACATTTATTACTTCTCAAAAAATAAAAAAAGAACGTTACAGTTCACTTAACATATTGGGCAAAGTAAGATAATAATTAAAGATAAGTGCGATTCTCTGTGTTCACAAAAAGAACATTAAGAATTCAAGGTGACAATCGGTATTGTTAGCGTTGTTTTGTAACATTTTCTTCTAGGGCTTTTAGATGTATATATGGTGTCACTATTGGTTACATTATCAGGTAGTTCATTATACAGTTTTGGTTTAGGTTAAAGTAACCGTCTGCGATATCTGGGCTCGCATCCCTCATTGCAAATAGCGTAATAATTTATAGCAGACTGACTTATAGGAAATATCTATGCAAAATTTAAACAATATCTATCCGGTGGTTTTGGCACGATGCTAGAATATACATTCAGATAAACAGACAAACATTAAAAGAAAAATATTCTCGGGATAAGAATTGTTTCCAAAACTCGCAAAAATTACTTTAAAATACAACGTACAGTTTTGACTTCGCTACAATTGTGTAATTATTCATTATCTTACCAAATAAGTAGATGTTTGATCTTTAAGAAACGCCAAACAGTTCTAACCCTCATTATTTCAGCCGAAAGACGTCCACTGCTGGACATAAGCCTCCCCCAAGCTCCGCCACTTCGACCGATTCTGTGATTCGCGCATCCAGCGGGCTCATGTGGCCTTCGCAAGAGTCATCTGTCCAACTAATGGGAGGCCTTCCCCCTCTACGTCTTCCTGTACGCGGTTCGCACTCCAGAACCTTTCGGCCCCATCAGCCATCTGTTCTGCGAGCAATGTGCCCTGCCCACTGCCATTTAAGTCTGGCAATTCTTCGGGCTATGTCGGTTACCTTGGTTCTCCTGCGGACTGACGGTTACCTTGGTTCTAACCCTAGTAAAATAAAATAATGTACCGTTACACGACTAGAAACTACAAATAACATAGGTTACTATGTTATTTTTAGTAACAATTTTTTTTTCTGTAATTAAAATAAGTATGAACTAAGAATTTAGCGCGCTGAGTCAACTGATTAGTATCTTCTAAGTTTGCGTCAATGATTACTGAAAGTTTTCGAACCGGCGCGTCCCGCGGCGTGGCGGCGCTCATCCGCCAACGATAACAGCCGGAGTATGACGTTCACCAGTCAAGGAACAAGAGCAAGAGCAGAGTAACTGCACGCAGAAGGTTCACGGGGAATAACACAAAGTTTAAGGCCCACTTGCACCACAAATAACTAAACGCATTTAGCACAATAGTTTGAAGATGACGGACATAGCATGATGCCTTAAATAAATAAATTTGTGATTTGAGATTCATGTAGGTCTTAATAGTGGTTTAATGTCTCTGATTTGGATAATGTCACTAGACTATTAAATATTTTCGTAGTGTCAACTACAAAGTAGCTACATAGCTATCACAACCATTATTAAAACTTTTATTCTGTCAACAGTTCACTCACAGGTAAGTTAGTCTATTTGTGAGCAGTGATTTAAATGGTAAGCATCCAGTCTCCACCATTGTTCTGTTAAACAAATATCTCCACTGTATCATGTCGACTACGCAAATCCTAGTTGCAGACAGTCCCTATCGGTATAGGACCTGCTATAAAACAAAATAAGGAACAAACATAGCTAACTATTTGCACATTTATGTGTGTTTCCTGTACCGCCTTGCGTAGTGACGTAACTACAGCGCGTATAAAAGGGATGTAGTGAGTCCATGCGCGGGTATTTTGCTCGCTTTACGAGCGTGCTCCAGGCGCGAGCATATTTCACGGAACACTATCCGATATGAGCATTAGAGCAAGAGTTATGCTCGGAAAATTGTACTCTTACAGTATTAGAAGACGACTGAACTTGTGTGATTGGTGGGCAGTTTGGGGCGGGTTCACATTTGTAGTGCTTTACTGTCAAAAGTTTTTAGGATAAGTCGTAACAAAACTGAGCAACAGTCACCTCACTCCAACAAAATAACTATCGTTAATTAGTTTAGGGACGGAAGGATACAGCTTTTTCACTTTAAATGACTGCTGTCAACATTTCTTGGAGAAAATCTAATTCGGCCCTCAAAACTACTTAGCATTTGCCAACTAAAGCAATGAGGCAGTAATTACTAGTGTTTGTTGTGAGCGTGCGCCGCAACTGCACTCGCTCGCTGTAAGCGGCTTTGCTTTTAAATTCTAATTGCGGTGGAATAGGGGAGTTATAAAAACATGCGCTGGAGGTGGAGGGCTTTGAGAGAGTCACCATCACAGGCAAGTGGCGCCGGCGGGCGCGGCTATCTGCGGGCTGTTTACATGCGGCGGTGTCTCTTTAAAGAAATACTAGCAGGGGAGGGTTAAGGTATCCCACTATCTGTATCGGTATTTTTATATATATTATGTGTTGCGACTTTCGTCTGCAATAAAAAAAAATATAATTTATTTTAGTATGAGGCATTGCAATGTAGCAAATTGACAAGCGTAGCGCTCGAAACTTGTCTCGAGTGTAACACTTGGCGGTATCATTAGTGAACTTATCATCACATACAGCACAAGTAGCTGGCATAGCTATGAAATATGCTGGTAACTTCAGCGTTGGTTTAAAATAAGAGTAAAATATCACGGTACAAGGACATTATTACGTTGCACTCTTAACTTACGGTGTAGGTCACCTCAAAAAGGCCATGATCACGAGTGGCCGCTACACCTGCGACCAGTGCCACGCTCAGGTGACATTGATGTTTATTGTAAGTGCTACTTTTACTTCAACCAGTAATATTACGCAATATGCATGCACAACTATGTTTGAAATGACTTCATTCAATCGTTGCGAAACGTGTGTATTTATGTATCATGTATGTCTTACCTTTATTTTACCTACTACTGAGAACAAATGAGCCACCCAACAACATATTTTGTAAATTAGCAAAAACCTAGTACCAAACAAGTATAATATAGCATGTGTTCCAGCCTCTGTTCTAAGGACACGTGTCAGTGATAGCCTCGTGGTTTAATTATAATTTTGATCGGAATCTATTAATGTAGAACATCAGAGGGTCGCCCGGCTCCCACGCTAAATGTAAATGTCAAGTGTTAGAAGTAGGTCGGCGCGGTCGCCGGTCGCGCGGCCACGATAAATAATATTAGCAGGTGCGAATGACAACACAGTTTCAATAAAAACCTATTTAAAGGAACAACATAAAAATTGTTGCTTGTGTACTGTAATATTTAAACTACTTTTTACACGCTTTATATTAGCTTCACTTGTATGTCAGTATGTCAGTATGTAACTCTCCGTGGGTAATTTGTTATTAGCTTCACTTGTATGTGTGTTTGTATGTAACCGACTCCTTAGAGCGCGATTTTGACCCATCCTAAACAGTCAGATTTCATTGAAACTTTGTAAACTTATTGAGGACCGATGACAATTCAATAATTTAATACAAAAGGAAAAAAATATATAAAAAAACACGTTTTTGTAGTTAGCAGAACTAAAAAATTGAAAATAAATAATAGTTTAAAAAACTAAAAACACGCTTTAAAAACCAAACTAAAAAGAAGAAAATAATTTAATTCAATTAAAAAGCGTGGGGTGCTTGACATTAATTGATAATAAAAATACTTCAAAAAGCACCCCACGCTTTTTAATTGAATTAAATTATTTTCTTCTTTTTAGTTTGGTTTTTAAAGCGTGTTTTTAGTTTTTTAAACTATTATTTTTCATTCATTCATCTCTCGCATGCCTAATTTAAGGTAGATTACACAGGAATCAATTGAATCAATCAATCAGTATTGTCAAACTTAAGTGACAGTGGGCAGATCATATAGCTTGCAGAATAGATGGCCCATGGGGCTGAAAAGTTCTGGAGTGGCGTACCGGAACACGTTAAGTTGGAAGGTCTTCCACAAGGTGGACTGGTGACCTTTTGAGGGCCACAGGATTCCACTGGATGCGGGAAGCACAGAACCGGTCGAAGTGGCGGAGCTTGGGGGAGGCTTATGTCTAGCAGTGGACGTCTTTCGGCTGAAATGATGATGATGAAAATGATGTGCAGAAATCACCCATTTTATTGTAACGATAACTTATTTCTTCAATCTTCCCTAATAAATTTTACTGTACGTAAGTACTATGCACGGGTTCGATATAGATCTGCAAACTTACTTCCTATTTAATTTTATATTATAAATGTGAAAGTTTGTATGTTTGGATGTTTGTTAGTAAATCACCAAAAACGGTTGAATGGATTTGGATGACATTTAACTCACCTTACCTTACCTTTTATAGTTATATAACCTGGATTAACCTATAGGATACTTTTCATCCCGGTAGTACGTCCCCGTGGGAACATTCCCGCCCTCCACGCGGGTGTAGCGGGCGATATGAGCGCCGATGGCCAATCTTCTGGCGGCGGCGCGCCGATTTTTTTAAGTCGGCGGCGGCGGCGTCGGCGGCGTGACCTTAATTTGCCTACCTTAACTTATTTTTTTTTTAAAGACGTATAATTAAGATTTATTATAATTTTGACGTGATAAACTGAATTGTGAAGATAAATTTTAAAAGAGGAAACAAAATTAAAATTAAAACAATCACATAATCAGTAACTTAGCCGTTAATCAATAGGAAATTAGGAACTTAAACTACTTTTTAGTTATGTACATTATTAATAAAAAAATATTAAATAATCAACAAAGATAATATGAAATTTGTATAAATGAAAAACTTTAACGGTATGTATGTATTATAACATAGGTTTTTTTTTTTTTGAGGATGGGAAATCATCTAATAACTTCTCCTGCTCTGGGTGGAGCAGGAGGGCGTGTCAGACTTTTACTGACTAAAACCCACCCGTGTTCCCTCAGTTGCCTGTGTGCCAGGGGCGACGGTATCTCTTTCGAACAACCCGCACCCCTGGCAGGCATCGGCCCTTGCGGACCCCACCCTTTGGTGCTGACATCTCTTTGAGGCGCGCGTGGAACACAACGCGCCGTCGACCCGGGCTTGGTCCTTACCGGACAGCGAGCTACCCATTACTCGCCGTCCGCAAGCCCGCGCCTACGGTGGCCGGGAATCAGCCTGGGATTCCCGACGCCCAGGGCTTCTCCCGCGGCGACTACGGCCGTGAGGGCGCATATACTGCCTCTCCCTCACGTGCGCCGCCTCCCTCTTCGCGAGCATTACTGCTTCGCAGAAGGAGGTGACGGCTAACCATTCACTCTCGCTCCGTACCATGGCCTGCACCAGGGCCGGACGCGAGAGATCGCCGCCGCCGATCGCCTCCACGAGGACACGGCGGTGCTCCGCCCAAGCTGGGCAGACCGCCACCGTATGCTCCACCGTGTCCTCAGGGCGATCTTCGCAATGGAAACACCCGGGCGTTTCCTCCCGCCTTATACGAAACAGGAACCTCCCGAAACAACCGTGTCCGGTGAGGACCTGCGTCAGGCGGAAGGTGAGGACGCCATGCCGCCTCTCAAGCCACTCCTCAAAGAGGGGACTTACCGCCGCTATCGTGGCGTGCCCAGCACTGGGTTGCAACAATCGCACTCTCCATGTCGCCATGAGATCCCGCCGGAGCTCTGTCCGCTGCACCTCGATTTCTCGCGGCAGCGGAGTAATGCCCCGGCGTTTGGGCTCCTCGCGCCACTCCCAGATATGCGCGAGGACCTTTGCCTCCAGATCCCATGGATTATAACATAGGTTCAGTTATTTAAAAGATGAAATACCAATTAAATTTAAAAGTCTGTTTTCCATTTGCAATGGCTATAGTTGTCGTGAATAAATATTATTCGATTTACCCTTATGGGATTCAAGCAAAACCGTTTTGCGGTTATTATCTGCCCTGCAACAGAAAAAACTCTTTCGCTTGGGATACTTGTCGCCGATGCAAACAATATTGCTCGAGCCAAAGTTAACAGCCATGGAATAGAGATCTTTCTGTATTTCCAGAACATCAATGCATCGCCATCGTATGGCTGAAGATCCTTGATACTAGCTGTGCTGAAATACTTCTAGCGTTTATTTTCAACCACGCTGTCTTCACTGGATGTACTGCTGTGCTTCTCAGCCAAATTCATCAAAACATTTGATGTTGTAGGCGCGGAACTCGGTCCAGGTGTTGTATCTCTTGTTGGGTTAACAACATCCTCCTCGTTCAAAATCATCTTATTTGTGTCTTGATTTTCCATGTAAATATCTAGATCTTCCCTCAATAATAATAACTAAGTGACCAAAATAGGTCCAACAAAAACTGTGTTTGGTTGCTGATAACTTGGACAACACAGAAATTGTAATGTCAAAGAGTTTCGTTTTATAAACGTCTACGTCTAGTGCCGCAGCTTTGTCAGCATTTAGTCAGACGCGCGTTCGGTTCGGTCAGCGTGGTTAAACTGAATGCCGCCTCTCGGGATCGGCGCGCCGGCGCTTATGATCGGCGGCGGCGGCGCGGTGGAAATCACGGCGGCGGTGGCGCGCCGGCGCGGCGCTCATATCAGCGGCTGCCAAAGCTAGTTATAAGTAAATAATATCAGCCTATTACTATCCCACTGCCAGGCAAAGGCCTCTTTAGATACAGAGAAGGCACCACATTGATCACCACTAATTACACTAATATTTAGTTCACACGCTTTAGGTATATCATTTTGCAGATATGTTGTTGCTCCGGGTGTAGGTATGTGTATATCCGTGCGTGTAGACACACTTACGATCCAAAAGAAATTTCATGATTATTTCCCCTCCTTTTTACGGTTCCGTACCCGAAGGGTGCCGACGCGGAGCCCTATTACTATGCCTCCGCTGCCGCTGTCCGTCCGCCCGTCGGTGAGCGCGCTGTGTCTTATGAACCGTAATATAATAGGTACACAGTTTACATTTTATACAGTATTTGTATTAGTGTTTCAAAAACAAATAATAATAAATTAATAAAACTATTTTATTTCGGACACCTAAAATCCATAAACTGTTACTGACAGGTTTAATAATAAAAATAAATTAAAGTTAAAAATTGAAGGGAATCCTCATACCTACAAGAAACGTGATTTTTTATTAACATCATTTCAGCCGAAAGACGTCCACTGCTGGACATAGGCCTTCCCCAAAAGGAGGTGGTTTGGCATAATCGCCACGCTTGGCAGGCGAGTTGGCGATCGCAGTATGGTGGTAAAATGCATAGAGAACGCTGCTGCCCATTCTCTAGTAAGTCCCTTAGTCCCTTTCGACGACACCCACGGAAAGAAATGAGATACTGCTATTCTTTACGTCCGGTAACACACGGTTTTTTTTTAATATGCTGCATAAAATATTGTACGGCGAGTCCGACTCGCCCATGGCCGGTTTTTATATAGTTGTAGAAATATCATGAATGGAATAGTATTTAATTTTTGTAGTATTTATTGTCTCGAATAGTTTTGTACAGTTGTTGTTACCTAGACCCCATACTAGGATTCCCTGTGTCGTGGGATCTAGTTACTTCACTCCGGTACATTATAAGACAAAAATCAGTTAACGTTTCGAAGGCTGGTAGGTTAATTACAGAGTTACAAAATAATTGAGAGAGAACGAAAAAATTACAATAACAAAAAATAAGAAATTAAAAATGCTGAGTGAGTGTATGGTGTATGTGTACATAGAAGCGTGTATGTGATGTGTGGATGTGAGGGAGTGAATGAGTATGAGTAAGTGTGTAGGGTACGAGTTTGTGGTGTCTAATGTTTATAGATATGTATCTGCGTGTAATTCTAGTGTTTCTTATTGTGTGATCTTTAGAATCTCTTTTGTGCCTTCATAATCTAACTCCGGTAGCCATTTGATAATCGTTTTTTTACATTTGTGTTTTGTTAATTGGGCTATTTTTTGTTTTTCGTATAATTTCCTGTATAGGTAGGGTCCCATAAAATTGTAGGATCTTCTTCCAATTGCTTTGCGGTACCTTACTGTGTCCCAGACCAATCTACGGCCGGGACGACTACGAGTATAAGTGGTGCTGCGCAGGGCAGTTTTATGAAATCGCAGAGTAGTAGCTAGGATGAAAGTTGTCTGACCCCGAGCACTCCCGTTTCTGAGTAGAGTAAGTCAGTGGAGTATTTGAATGGTCGGCAATAGGCTGTTTTAGGAGTGCGCGTAGTCCTGTTTCCACTCCTAGCATGTGACTCTTTCCGGCCGCACCCCATGCAGTGATACAGTAACTCACCGTTGATTGGCAGAGAGAAAAATAAACCATTTTAAGAGTTTTCTCATCAGCAACTTTGCCTAAGCGCTTGAAGGCTCGCATAAGCTTCCTAGTCCTAGTTTTGAGTGCGTTGAGGTGTAGTCCGTGTCGTTGAGGACACGTTGAGGTGAGTCGAGTTGGTCTAGTTGAGGACAGTCACAGCTATTGGGCACCAAACATGAATGCAGTCTTAGGCTCTCAGAACTATTGGGCACCAAACATGAATGCAGTCTTAGGCTCGCAGAACTATTGGGCACCAAACATGAATGCAGTCTTAGGCTCGCAGAACTATTGGGCACCAAACATGAATGCAGTCTTAGGCTCGCAGAACCTACATCTAGGAGAGGAGCGTTTAGGTACATACAAATTGATAGCTTTTGTTTTCTCAATATTGAGGGTAAGAGATTCATCTGGAGCCAATCAGCAACAGTTTGCAAACCTTTTTCCACTCTAGTATGTGTGTCAAGCCATGTTTGGCCAGAGAAGACTATTGCAGTGTCATCAGAATATGTAAATATTTTTGCTTGTGGTACGCCCAGGGCGCATAATTCATTTATATTTATAAATAATAAAGAGCGTAGGGCCATGTAAGTACGCTCCCTTGTGGGACTCTGACATGCTCGCAAATGAATGAATAAAAGTACCAAAGCATAATAAAAACATACGATTTGTTGTAATCAGTTTAATATATATGAGACTAGCTTCCGCCCGTAGCTTCGCCCGCGTGTCAGTCGGAAATTATCCCGCGGTAACGTACTACCTGAATAAAAAGTATCCTTTGTGTTAATCTAGGCTATAATTTATCTGTGAGCCAAATTTCATCCAAATCCATTCAGTAGTTTCTGCGTGAACGAGTAACAAACATCCATACACCTATACATACAAACTTTCGCGTTTGTAATATTAGTAAGGATTACTCTTTCTTTGATAGAAAGCTACTGGGAAAATGCAATCTCTGTGAATATCTTTCATCCGAAAGCACGGGTGCAGCTAGTGATACTTTGCCTCGAATACAAATTCTATGCCTATGATGTTGACACTGCTGGGCCACAGGCCTGCTGTCAGTGAGAGGGAGCGAGCCGTAATAACGCGGGCCTAGTGCGGGTTGGTAGATGTCACATGGCTTAGAATTTTTGGTTCTAGGATATGCTGGTTTACTCAATGGTGTGTTACTTTGCCTCCAATAAGTAAATAATTCTATTAAGCGAGCTTGTCTTGCAGGCTGAAGGGTTAGCAGCTACAAACTCTTAATTGTTTCTTGTTATACAAAGTCGTTAGGATGCTAGGGCGGCGCATTCACCAATAAGTACGCGCTGTAACTGGGGCACTCTCTATTTCGTCTTAGATTTACGAGCGCCGCCACCGTGAGCCGCAATATCGGCACATTGTGACGGCTGGCGCGGCGCTGCCGATTACATGCCGTCTCCAACTCCGGCACCACGATACAGGATCGTTTGTTTGCGAGAACAGATCCATGTATCAGCCACTGTTTGTTTGTTACATTGACACAAATCATAGCCAGCATTGTATTTGTTTTTATTCACATAACAATATATGATACGTAAAGCCTTACACATCGCCCCATAGCTCGCGTGGTGTAAAACTCGATCTGGTTTGTTCTCGATTGTCTTATCGCATAAACATTTTCTGGAGTCCTCTCTGCAGATTAGATTTACCGTTGGCAGTGTCATCTTGGCACACAAATAGAAAATAAATCTAAAAGTATAAAGAATAAATAGTTCTGCTTTGTGATAAGTCAAAGCTTTATTGTAGTCGTACCTTAAAATATAAATATGACAATTCACAGATTTATTTGTATGTTACAATGGCTACGTGTCGCCGAAAGTTATGTTTAGGAGCTGTTCATTTTTCAACAAATACAAAATAAAGGTAGTTAAGAAATGAAAAAAGATGGTACGGGCATGTCAACCAGTCTCATGGTTCGTCAGTGGAAGGCATTAATTATAATCCATGTTTAATCCCTACATTACTTCTGCTGACCGTTGGTCTTCTGTTCGCAAGCGCGACTGCTAAGTAAGGTCTTGGCTTTGAACCCTGAGTCGGGCAGGAATTTGCCAGTAGCAACTTGTAAGTAGTCTGTATTTGTCCCCAGTTGACAGCCATAGATCTACTTGTTGTCTGCAAATAAAACCGCTAACATGCATTTTTACATTTGTTGGCTTATGTTCTATTTTAATTTAGTTATTACTTCATACACATTGTTAACTTATTACATTAAGTATTTGTGCATTTTGTAGTCTGACGCTCAGGTTCAACCTAGTTCAGGCATATTAGCAACTGTGTTCTATTTTATTTGTTAAGGTATTTATTGTAAACGTGTCCCTTTTATTAATAAACGATTTTATTTAGATATTATATATACTCAACTCAAAGCATTTATTTCAAATAAACCAATTACAGGCACTTTTGAATTGTCAAGGTCGGTGAGATAGGAAGATGAAGCTAGTTGCCCATTCCAAAGCGTAGGTACCTATGGAGAAGAACGGGCAAGAAACTCCATGGACACTCTTTTAAAACCATGATTTTGTTACAAACAGTTGGTTACATCATTATGTTGAAATTATCAATGTGAGAACGATGTAAAAAGACGTGCACATTAAAAGCGTCCGTAATTAAAACAAAAATAAAATAACAATTCAGAAATTAAAATAAGCCGTGGGAGCTAAGAGATGACCAGTCCCTACTGGCGGCACTCGTTCACGAACATGACGTATGGATCATATATTTATATAGGCTCGCCCTCTTACATGGAACTTGACATAACCAGTGAAATGTGGGTGTGACCAACCTCTGCCGCAACCATTAGAGAACGCAAGCGTGATGTTATGTATTATTAACCTTCGTAGCTTCTCGCAAGGTGTATGTACATGTAGGCACTGTGAGCTACTTTCCGTTATATCTCATATCTAATTTAGCTATTCTCCAAAGCCGGTAATCCCGGAAACCCCGCACCGGCTCAGACCTGGTAATCTGTTCTACTGGGAGCTGCCTCCACTCGGTGCTCACGAATACAAAGGTACGACTCTAATGGAACTCATCGGTAAAGAATATTTACTGGTAATTTGTCATTTTGATAGTCTTTTATAAGTTGGATTAAATAACGTGTTAAAAATGACCGCACATACTTTCATTCAGTCATTTCGTCAAGGATATGATTTTCGTCAGCATAAATAATAAAGGACTTTTAACAAAAAAAATAAACCGCCGAAAAAACTGAAAAGAAAAATTATAAACCTTTTTTGTTTAACCTTAATAACTAAGTTCGGAAGGCAGTGACATAAAATTAAAATACATATCCAAAGTCACCGACTTCCGAACTTAGTATAAACAAAAAAGGTTTTATGATTTTTTGCTTTTCAGTTTTTTCGGTGGTTTAATTTTTTTGTTAAAAAGTTTTTATTTTATGTTTTTATGTGGTTATAATCTACGAATTACTACATGCTTCATTTTTGGTTACTTTTTGTAATACACAACTCAAAATTAAAAAATCTGTTAGTGAACAATCAATCATCTCCGGTTTTCCTACTGTTAGGGCTGGATTTTTTCCAAATGCATATGAGACCAACTTTGGCATATACCCTTTCCAATAAAAAAAAATGATCAAAATCGTACTACTTTGTAAAAAGTTATGCGTGGTCATACATAAAAAAAAATATACGCTTTGACTTGAGGATTTTCTCCGTTTTTTCGTCGGTTAAAAAGCTATCCGGTAACAATTAGTGGCGCCTGTTGTCAATATTCAAGTTAGAAGAACTTTATTAACACTCTCTCTCTCTCATATCGCCAACTCATAAATAACTAACAACTGCTGACGTATTAGTTCGACATTGTTGTTGTAAATCGTTAGTTGCCGACTTACTATTGAATTAAATAAAGCTGCTCCAACGCAATCCTATCCAATAAAAATTCTCTGCAGCGACACTTTCCAGTGAACGTTCAGAAGTAGTCCCCGCGTCCGGTGCAAGTACCTATGCTTGACAGCTCTCAACTAGTTTAACTTGAATTGTATTTAATTAAATAGAAAATGCCTTGTGTTCACACGTATCGGTAAATTTGCACGATAAGCTGTGAACTGTGCGAATTGCTGCTATTTCACAGACAAAGGGATCCACACTCGCGGGAGGATTGAGAGTGTTGGTATATTAAAAGGTACTTTGTGCAGATACTCGAGTACTAATGTTATGTCAAAGGAAGCGAGTTTTAATGTGCATTACCATAAACTAAGTCTCGTCAAATCCCGAAGGTCCTTGTCGCTCGGAGCGCTTCGGGCCACTTCGGAAGCTCTCGGCTAAGTTCGTAGGAGTTTTTGCAAATTCTCGAACACGTCGCTCAGTTTTATAATGTGTCGGAATAATTCATAGTGCGCCGGGCGAGGCGCATGAATATGTAACGTGGTCGGTCCACCTGCCCCCCGCCCCGCGCCCCAAACCCCCGCGCTCCCCGCCCACAGCGCGTACAGGGTGTGCTAACGACACTGCGGTTAATGTTGTGCACACATTAATATTAACACGGTACACAGACCTGTGTACGATTTATAAATAATGCACTTGAACAAACTAATTGAACACAGAAAATTTTACTTACATACTCTCTGTTTAATTCAATGCTTGTTCAATCTGCCAAGAATATTCTCAGACACACAATTCACTCAAATCATTTTATTAGCACAAGCATGCTCAAATATATTTATGATAAAGATTTTTTGTTCCATTCAATATACTCCAATAAACACTCAGACATAAAACCAAATATTTCGCAACAGAATACATTTTCTTTCTTACAATAGACATTGTTATTCATATTGTATTCAGCTATTCGAGAACAATTCGATACAACACACTAATGTAAATAAACGCTTCGTCTCACAAACGTTTATCGTAGCCAGTGCTACGAGCTACGCAAGGTCAACGCTACGGGCTACGAACTGCTACGAAATGCTACGCTATCTTGTCGTAATATGAGTAGTGTCTTGGGAGCGTTTTCTATTTATGTGTGTCCTGAGGATAAGTGAGTGTTACAACCGAGAGTAGTGTCCGTGTGCCGCGACACGCGAGCGTGTCCTCCGACTAATTAGTCGCGCGACTTATTAGACGCGGCGCACACTTGGCGGAATCATTTCGCATTCAGTTTGAGTCCGACTCGCTTTCGTAATTAACGTAAGAAGTATGTACTTACACACGCTTCTTACTTGCGGTGCGCGGTGTACGTCACGCCGTGGCTCGTGGTTGCGTTGTTATTAGACAATTTGCTTTATCGGATTTCACATTAGTAATTGGTAAACATATTATCGTTCATCATCGTTTCAACTTTATTGATGAAGGAATTTAAACAGTTTCAGCCACATCTGGGTTGAGTTTTGGATTATCCTCATTCAAAAATGTATTATTCGAAATCACTTTAAGTCTCCTTATGCCTAGGTTACACGAGTTTAGTGCTACTGCCGGTAAATAAAAAACAAAATTTTCACTCGAGCTGGCAGCTATACATATACCAAGCACTAATTCAGAATGCTTCACTCAGCGTTTTCAATCAATCAATCAATCATTTTATTATCAGGCAGCTGAGGCCCATAGATAAAATACACAAAATAATCTTAAAAATATTAATAAACTAATACATATTATGAAACTTATCAAAACTATAATTATACACGTAAAGTGGTCGGCGTCGTGTATCGCTGTGAGGTGTCGCGTAACCGTCCTCGGAAACGCCGATATACGACACCTTTCGGCCAAAAGTCCTCTTTCAAGCAGGTCTGTAGATGCTGGGTTGGAACTCGGACCACGAACGACTTAAAGTTGACGTCGTGGCGCGATTCCAACCTTTCGACCCTCAGAGTCCAGTTGGTCTTCACTTTCAAGTACTGCACGACTTCCTCAATCTTCGTGGAATGATGCAGACGTGAAATGTACAGCTGCGTCGTAGGCACAGCAGGGCGCAGCAGCATGCTGGGTCCACTCGGTGCGGTACCGTACAAGTTACGAGGGCAAGGCTTCTTCTTCCTTTCTACCTTAGTAAAACCTTCCTCATCAACCCGGCCCAATCTTGGCACAGAGTCGCGGACCGCAGTCAGGGCAGGATGAGTACCCTTTTTCAGATTACCCCCTTTTCTGGTTTTTCGCTGTTGCTGCGACGCATCAGATTTGCCGGTGGCGACAATAGCAGCGTAGGCACGAGGGGTCGACGTACCTACGTGTGACGTTCCCACAGCCGGTGTTGTGGTGCAGGCGACGGCGGCGGCGGGCGGCGCTTGCTCAGCGTTATCGGCCGCGGGTGACGCACCTGTGTTCGCCGATCCAAAACTGCCGATAGATGCATTTTGCGCTCCTCGACGCGTGTTCACCTTTGAGGCCTCTGGTGACCCAATTACTGAACTAACGTTGCGCAATAATGCTATTTCTGAACGTAGTTCAATATTTTTCTTTTCTGAAACCTCCATTCTGGACTGCATCTTGGTCATCTCCGCTTTCAAGGTAGTGATGTGTGTGGTGTGATGTGTGTTTTGGTGTAAGCATTATAAGTAGGTACCTACTAAGCCTTCACTGTTGAGCTCGTGTTAACTAGCCATTGTGCTAGTGAATTAGTTGCAGTCTACATGTGTACATATTCTTGTTCATGTTTTATTAATATCCCTAATGTATCCGCTCTTTCGGGGCTTCAGTCTGCTGATACTTTCATCTCAGTTGTGGATACTAGCAGCAATCTCTTTAGTTCCATGTTTTGTTGTTACTAACTCTTTCATAGAGAGCGCTCTTTTGATTTCATCTCGTTCCGCGTGTGGCGTGATAGTACATATACAATAGTCCGGTCAGCTTCATATTAGAACTGCAAACACGGTCCTTACTGCTACGAAATAAAGGCGTTGCTTAGGTCACATGTTTAACATGAATATCCGGTTTGCTGTACCTGTGCTGCGTTGTAGCTGTGCCGCGGCTTCGCTCGCGTGGATGACGGAAATGATCCCACGGGAACCGGTTACCATGACAAAAAGTAGCCTATTTTAATCCTTATAACATCAACTATCTGCCAGTGAAAGTGAAGTCAAAATCAATCCAGCCGTTTCAGAGATTAGCCAGAAAAAACAGACAGACAAAAAGAAAATTCTATAAGTACCGTATATACTTTCATATGCATTGAACGCTGTTATAATAAAATTGAAGAAAATGTCATAACGTTATAAACAGAAGCTTCAATTTTATTTATTTGTATGTTGTACTCGTACTGATAGATATTTGATGATCTGAACAGAGACAGATGAAGAAAAAACCAAAACTTTATGGAAATAATAAACCATTCAGAATCTGCTTCCACTATGTCGCTGAATGGTTTATTATTTTTCTTAAATTTTAGTTTTTCGTACTGATAGAATAAATTTAGGTAATATAATCACTTCTGGTTTAACTTAAAGACACTGGAATATAACTTTGCTGTGTAGTGGTAGATTGCTAACTAATCGCTGAACCGTAAGTATGCAAGTACGACATACTCTACAATACATTTCTCACGAAATCTGGGTAATTTATACAGACGCGCATTAATTGCGTACCCCTCACGCATACATTAGTAAAGGCGTGACTAATTAACGCCGGAGTTCTTAATTCATTAACAGAGCCCGGATTAGCATGAGAATGCCGAACAGGAATACATAGCATAGCCGGTGAAGAACGTAATTGAATTACTAAAAGATTTACCTGAGACTAGGACACAAGAGCCGTGATCACCTGCGAATAAATTCATAATACTTTCAGATTTCGATCCGAAGCGTCGTTAATTGCGAATGATTCATTAAAAGTTTTGCTGGAAGCGTCTCCGGGCTCCTCCGAGCCAGTATAACGTAACGCGCAATGAATAAGATCCATCGATTGCGGCTCATAAATACGCAACGATCATTCATTCCGCGCTCAATGCGCGCGGACAGCCGGGCTTTGCTCAAAAGACCGTTTTTCCACCTCGAACAACCTAATCCCAGCTCCACTTGCTTTTCCTCAAAGTCTGTTTTCGTGTGCACGTTTTAGGCGGGTCGTTCGTCCGGGCTTGGCGTCTCATACATTATGTAGGGCGCTATTGCCGTCGGATCGCGGCGCGTTTTCTTCGAGATGGGGCTCAAATCTTAAGTGGTGATATTTATTTAAGCAGACTCCTCTGTTACACCTTCCGAGCGCCGCTGTGAGCGGGTACAGCTCTAATGGAGGAGCTATTGTTGTGGAGCCAGCTGGTTACTTTCATGGCACTGAGAACTGTTCGCGGTAAAAGGTGACTTTAAGGTTAGTTAAGTAGTATCATTTACTATAATTTTAGGTTGGCTAGTATCATTTACTATAATTTTAGGTTGGCTAGTATCATTTACTATAACTTCGCAGTACGTAATACAGTATTCTAAAGGGACCCGTTTATCTTTCTCAAGTTTTAAGGAATATTAGACAGGTCTGATGTTATCTTTTTGTATTAGCATAGTTCACATCATTGACAAGTAAGAAGCTGTACAAAATAGTATTGAGTGTTCACTTACTGTAATATTTAGGAGCCCGTTTGAGCTTTTCATTCAGTAATAACCCGTTACTGCTATCAATATGTCGGGGAATATTTATATAGGTACAATGAAGTTAAATTACAACTATCAATGAGCATGTATGTACCTACTTATCTGTTTACCAAATCTTGTTTCCGTTCGCTTCCACAGTTTGTGCTTACGTCAGCACATACAAATGGTTTCGTAATTATTATCAAAGCAACTTTCTCTATACAAACATCCCCCAATGGAACGCCCTCTATAATATTCACGCGCGTATTATAAAACGTTTCGTTTAACTTACGACCGCTCGTTATTCGCGGGAACTCGGCTCATATAATAAAACAGTATGATTCAATGCGATGCGGAAAACATTTTGCTGTTCGCATCGATTTCTCCTGTTTCCGGCATTACCGAGCACCGACCGCCGCGAGCGAAAAGAGCCGAGAGAGCGGAGCGAGCGCTGAATAAAATATAAAAGCGTCAATATTTGATAAAAACAACGGGTACAGACCAGGCCGGGGCAGCCGGGGCAGCCGGGGCAGCCGGGGCAACCGCTCACCTTGTGCCGGCTGGGATAGAACGGGATTACTAACTACTCGGATATTGATAGAAATAATAAATTACATTGTGACTGCGGCGGAACTTGCTGCCGCTGTTACATGATGTGGCTCCACGGTACACTGTACGTTGTTACATCTGATATTGTAATGAATAATGGCCTTTGATTATTCTGATTCAGCCGCGCCGCATTCATGAATAGGTTATCATTTCGATAATATCATAGCGGTTATTGTTCTAATGTAAATAAAAATGAATATTCCATGCTACAATCAATGAATATTTAATTTTTCAATTTAAAAACTTGCTAAACGATGTTCCCTCACCACTACGAGTGCATTCTCCTTAAAATAACTTATTTTTACCGAAAACTTAAAATTAGACTAGCTTCTGCCCGCGACTTCATCCACCTGATATTTCTTGTCCCCCCGACCCACCTCGTGGCATTGAATTGCCTGTGCGCGCATTTACTTCGTTATCGCATAGCGTTCTTTGTGATTTTTTTCGTTTTGCTGGTATCCCAAGGGTCCTAACGTGGTGCTTAATAGCTCATAGCTTTTTACAAGGATTGGGCTATCAAATACAAAAATATTTTTTCAAACCCGACAGGTAATTTCAGAGATTAGCGCGTGCAAATACACAAAAAAAAACAAATACTCTCTTCAGCAGTATTATTAGTATAGATAGATATTGCAGACGGGTCCAAAATGAGCGATCTATAACTATTTAACTTCCTGTACCTACTTGTATGCATTAGTACTTGGTGTGTATGTAAGCATGCAATCATAACTCAATCGCCATACATTTACGAGTTCAGCGGCCCCCTCCCCGCGCCCTGCGCCCTCCGGAGCAATCAGTTTATATCCGCTGCTCTATTTTAGATCCGTCGGCTTCAGTAGATTTATGATCTACTATTTACTTTTTATGTACGAATGAGAGAGGTGTGCCTACTTTCTGTTGTTCTGATAAAACGAATCGACAGAAAAATAGCACACCCGAGCACTCGCATGAGTCACACCCGAGATCTTCGGCTACTCTCATGGAGCTGCTACTAGCCACGGGTCGATACTCGTCGCTCCACCAGACTATGGGAACCCTATCTTAGGCCCTGTTGACGGTCTCAAGTGATGCGACCTCATCAAGGTGACTCGTGGCAAGGTCTTAACAACTTCCTTCATTTGTTTTCTCTGATTCGCTGTGCCGTATTTTGTTTTTGTTTTGCTCATATGACAACGAGGTTACGAGTGCCGATTCGCATTCTTCACTCAAGGACACGTCTACTCGAACGGTCATCGGTGTCGACTACTTCCATTCTCTGTCAGATCATCTTGTTCCGGATTCAATCCCTCGAGATTAAACTTATCAACCAAGATTAATGTGACTGCAAACTATTTACACTTCTAGCCGATTAGTCCGAAGTAAACAATTTGTAATAAGTATCCCGCAAGTTGCGGCAAATATGACATGATTCTTTACACGTAGTACTTATTAAGATCATTTGTCACAGTGGTATGTTAGAGGGCGTTGGGGGAGCATGGCGCACATCACTCACATGCTTCACGATCATAGCCGTGCGGAAATATGGACGTACTTACCGGAAATATGGATGACGAGATAAGCACAAAACAATATTGCTTGCGAATAATTGTTCTGATTCTTATTAGTGAGATTTTTCAGGGGAATGAATAGTGCAAATCAAAAGTTGAAAGGCAACGTTTCTTTTTTAAAGATCCTTGTTTTACCCAACACTTCACAAATTAATGAAATCAAACGGGATCTGCTCGCGACGAGTACGTAATGCCAACTCGTTACTCTGCTCACCCCATACCCATAGGGAGAAGTTCAGTATGCACGCATCGCGCCACAGTTACGAGCGCAAAGTTTTTAACGATACCCCGTCTTAGTAATTTGCTTGTTCGTAATGGTTACTTTGTAGATATATGGAACAAGGCAACCTGCCCAATGTGAGCGAGGGACAGAAATGACTACAGAATTAAGTAAATCCGAATCATAACAATCACACCTGTATTCCCCGAAAGGTTAGTCGGAAGTAAGCACTGACGCTTTGCCGGTTGTGTTTGAGTCCCATATCATATAGTAGAGGTGTGCACACTGCCATCAAGTTCACAATTCTGGCTGCTAGTGAGAATATCCAACCTGAGAATAGATCCCAGGACCAGACCTTTTATCTCCTTCGAGTGCCTACCCTACCTTGTTCACCACGATCTAACACAAATACTGTTGGGTTTTGAGAACCAATTAAAGACAGTTATAATTTCTACTGTTTTATTTATTGTATTTATTTAGCAGGAGAGTTGTGTGTGCGCTCTCGCTTAGTCCAGATGGATCACTAGCGTCTAAACTATGATAAAGTTATGAACAATGTAAATATGTATAAGAGAGAAACACTCTCAAACTACTTAGGTGGGACGGATATATTTTGTAGTATTCCAACACGCCCCCTCAAAATAAATCCTCTTTTTCAAAATAAATGATCAAATAATATTATATTATTATTATATTTACAATAGTAATATCACACACCTTCCTTATCTGGGAGCACAATTTATATATGGTCCACCATTCGATGCTCAAGGATTAGGGAAAACCCAGGAAAACCTAATCAAACCAAGTCATTGTTATCTATAATTCAATTCCTTATAAATTACAAGTAGATCTTATTTACATATTTACAATAATGTAAATATGTAAATAAGATCTACTTGTAATTTGATCTACTTGTATAAACCTAGTTTCGTTTTCATGTCTGATAAACGCTCTGTTGGTAATGACTTCGTTAGGACGTCAGCTAACTGATTACCTGTGGAAACATAAATAATATTAATAACATTTTTCTCCACCTGTTCTCTTGAAAAGTAATACTTTATGTCCATATGTTTTGATCTTTTGTGACTCGTAGGATTACAAGCAATGCTTATACATCCATTATTATCCTCATAAATAGGAATTGCATTGGGTAATTCTATGTTAATACTGGTTACTGAGGATTTTAACAACAGAGCCTCTCTAACAACTTCAAATAAAGCTATGTACTCTGCTTCAGTAGATAAAGCCGCCACTGTGAGTTGCCTCTTTGTGTTCCAGCATATTATGCATTGTTCAAATAATTAAAACAAATAACCTGTTGTACTCTTGCGCTCTATTTCATCATTTCCCCAATCAGAATCAACAAAGCCAGTCAATATATTAATTGTATTGTCACTCCACACGTAAGTTAACTTGAGATCCATTGACCCTGTCAAGTAGCGTAAGACCCTTTTTGAAATATAACCACAGTGTACTGTTCTTTTTACACGCTTTATAATAGGTCTTTACGGCAATTTCATAGGTAAAGACCTAATATTAGGTCTTTACCTATGAAATTGCCGTTTTGCAGTACTGGCCATTTCAAATCAAAATAATTTATGTTTGGGTAAGAATTCTAATTTCAAATTAATTTTATTTTAAAAACATGGGTTTTTTTTTCCAAAAGTAGTCATTTGTTTATTGATTAGTGTTACATTTTCATCGCATTTCAATCTTTTTCGTCATCATGGATACGTTAAAAATTCGAGTAATTATGGAATATGAGTACCGTCGTGGCAGCAACGCGGCACAAGCGGCACGCAACATCAACGACGTTTACGGAGCTAACACTACAAACCAACGCACCACCTGTTATTGGTTTGCTCGCTTCCGTTCTGGAAATTTCGACCTGAAAAATGAACCTCGCGGTCGTCCGAAGACTTTGGTCGACAATGACGAATTAAAGGCGATTGTGGAAGCTGATGATACACAATCTACGGCTGAATTAGCAGCAGCTTTCGACGTTAGCGTCAAAACAATATTGGTCCATTTGCGTCAAATTGGCAAGGTAAAAAAGCTTGACAAATGGGTGCCCCACGAACTCAATGATCGTCAGCGCGAAGTACGCGTCGAGACGTGCCTTGCACTGCTCAACAGACACACAAATGAAGGAATTTTGAACCGCATTGTTACCTGCGATGAAAAATGGATTCTGTTTGATAACCGCAAGCGCTCAGCAAGTTGGTTGGATCCTGGTTCAGCACCTAAACAATGCCCTAAACGAAAACTTACCCCTAGAAAAGTGATGGTCACTGTTTGGTGGTCTAGCGCCGGTGTGATTCATCACAGCTTCTTACCAAACGGGGTGAGCATTACTGCAGATGTGTACTGTGAAGAACTGAACACAATGATGGAGAAGCTGGCACATCTCCAACCAGCATTGGTCAATCGCTCGTCTCCGCTGCTCCTGCACGACAACGCGCGACCTCATACTGCACAGCAGACGGTCTCCAAGTTGCAAGAACTGGGGTTGGAAGCTCTCCGTCATCCGCCCTACTCACCAGACCTTGCGCCTACAGACTACTACTTTTTCCAGAATTTGGATAACTTCTTGGCGGGAAAAAAATTCAATACCCGAGAGGCAGTACAAAATGCCTTTGAAGAATTTGTTGCCTCCCGTCCAGCTGATTTCTTTAAGAAGGGCATCAATAAACTGCCACTGCGATGGCAAAGATGCATTGATTGCATGGGTGATTACTTCGATTAATACAAATAAAAAATACATGAAAAAAATTCGTTTAAATTTTTTCATACAAAACGGCAATTTCATAGGTAAAGACCTATTATTAGCTTCACTTGTATGTTTGTATGTAACCGACTCCTTTGAGCGCGATTTTGACCCACTTTAAACGGTCAGATTTCATTGAAACTTTGTAAACTTGTCGAGGACCGATGACAATTCAATAATTTAAAAAAAATTGAAAAAAAAAATCAGTTTTTGTAGTTAGCAGAACTAAAAAATTGAAAATAAATAATAGTTTAAAAAACTAAAAAACACGCTTTAAAAACCAAACTAAAAAAAGGAGAAAATAATTTAATTCAATTAAAAAGCGTTATTTTTGTTAGCAAATCTACTTAAGATGTTTACACTAAAACTCAAATCAGGACGAGTGTGTTATGTACCTGTATGCAAATTTTATCCTTTTTCAATCACTTTTTAACCGTCGTGGATTTTTTGACAAACAAATTTAGGTCATATTGTATTTAGGGATTAAAATTATATGGCATGTTATATTATGTGTCAATATGTTCGGGGAAGTTATCATTCGGACAAATGATGATTGGGACAAAAAAAAATGGCACTTTAGATTATGGAAAAAAAAGTTAGGGAACACAATAGAGAACCGAACTTCATTCAAACTTTGCAATATAATCTGAAAACGTAGCTAAAACGTCTGATTTATGAGCTACTAAATATGTCGCACAGTAGTGTATGTAATTCGTCAACAAAAAATTACAAAATAGTATTTGTCGACAAGTGTTGGAGGAGTGATGGGACCACACACATCAAATACAGGTCGTTTTATAATTTTAGGCTTTAATTTATTAAATGGCAAACATGCTTGCTTTCCTTTTATACAAGCTCCACATAATTTATCATTTGGTGTAACATGATTTGTTTAATTTTGTTCATTATCAGAATAAAATTGTTCGCTTTTTACTAGAGCAATTACATAGATTTGTCAATGTGTCCAAGCCTTTGATGCTATAGTCATAATTATTATTGTTTTCGACCTCCGTGTTTTCAACACTATTTGATGAGCTCCTAACGTTTAAAGCACATTTTTCAAGTATAAAATTAATTAATACCAATTAGATTGTTCAAAGACTTACCCTTTGTTACCATCTTACCCTCGTTATATATTTGTACACCACCGTTATTGCCAAAAACAATGGACATTCCTGCTTGTTGCATTTTCTTTACCGAGACCAAGTTGTTACGAATTTCGGAACAAAAAGCTCACCCTGTAGCATTCCCTTTATTCCCAAGTGGCTGGTTACTGCAATATTGCCCGTCCTCGTAGCTGTTATATAATTTCCATTCTTAGCAACTGATAATTATGTTAATTGGCTTGGTCAGTTCCATTAAGTTTTTTGCCACATCTTCTCTATTAATTATATGATCTGAGGCACCCGAGTCCAAAATAAATGTAATATCGTTTCGATCTTCACGTTTATTCCCATAGCCTCCGACCATAAAAGCAAATCATGAGATCCGTAATATTAACAGTTTGAACTGTTCAGTTGTTTTCGGAAAGTTGTTTCGCCTTTTTGTTATAGTAATAGTTATTTTGTATAAGACAATTCCTTCCGCAATAATGGCATTTTATTTGTTTCAGTCTATAATTTTTCGGCTTGAATATGGTTTTATAAAACTGTCTTCGATTCGAGTTCCGTCGTATGTTTGAACTTCTATAATTGTGTCGATCTTGTGTTTTCGGTTTTGTTGTAGTGTCCCCCGTTGTAGTTTCCGCCTGGAGAACTTTCATGCTTGTGTCGCGTCTTTCACTGATTAATTTTATTTCGTGATCAACAAGTCTAGTTTTGAAAAAAGTTAAGGTCAGGTTGTCCTCTGCCAATATTTCAAGTACTGTGACGACACCATCATAGCTGTTAAGTAGAGTCATAAATAGATGTGTTACTTTATCTACTTCTTCTAATTTTGCACCTGCAGCGATTAATTCGATTAACAAGTCGTCGAATTCTTGGAAGTGTTTTGTCAAGGGGCTTTCTCCTGTCAACTTAAAATTCAACAACCTTTTCCTCAAAGCTAGTTGAGTCGCTATGCTTTTTCTTTCGTAGATGGAGTCCAGCTTCATGAAAATATCCTTCGCAGTATATTTTTCACTTGTAAGTCCCAGCAATTAATCAGATAGATACTCTGTTATCGTATTCTTAGCAATTTTCTGTCTTTTATGCCATTCACTGTCTAGGAGTTTCTTTATCAATTATATTAAATACATCAAGTTCATTTAATAAGTTACGTGTTCTAAGTTTCCACACATTATATTTGTCCCCGTCAAACGTTTTAATATTTCTCTTCGTTTTAAGATTATCCATTTTATTAAAATCACTAAAAGTTACTTATAAATGTTATTTAGTCTAAATCACTGGGCCCATAACCTGTTAGGTTTTGAGAACCAATGAAAGACACATTTATAATTTATACTGTTTTATTTATTATATTTATTTAGCAGAGAGGTGTGTGTGCGCACTCGCTTAGTCCAGATGGATCACTAGCGTCTAAACTATATTAAACTTATGAACAATGTAAATAAGTATAAGACAGAAACACTCTCAAACTACTTAAGTGGAATGGATATATTTTGTTGTATTTCTACAAATACGTCTTTTATTTTTTGTTGTTTTTCTCTTAACCGTCTTTATCTTCTTTTTAATGCAAAAATAAAATTGCACTCGTAGCTACGTAAAACACGGCAAAATTCAACCTATTCAAGCCTACATATATGCCTATTCAGCTTGGTTTTTTTGTAAACATCTCACCGTGAAACCATAGATGATGTAAGCGACGCGATATGCCTACGTGAAGTTTTGTTTACAATTTTATAATATATATGTGTGAGTCGGGAAGGAGCGCGCGGACGCACGATCGGAGGTCGAACAGTAGAACATGCTAGTACAAATTCGAGACCCAAGCATACCGCACGCTGCTTTCTGTCGTATTTTTTCGTTGATTTTGTTAAGATTTCGTACCTACCAATTACACGGAATTATATAATATCTGCGTTTGATTCAGTGGTCCTTCAGCCGGATAAATAATTTATCAATGTACCACACGCCGCCGCAGAACAAAATGGTTAACACGCGTAGTTCCACACATAAACAGAGTCTTCGGAAGAATGAAGAGCAATCATCGACCAAAGTGGATGATGGAACCTCGAAAGTGATCGATTCTTCAGTGTTAGACACACAAGTTGAAAGTGTAAAAGTTGAAGAGAAAGGTGAACAGGTGTCACAAAGATCGAAACATTCGAGAACAAGGACGTCATCATCGTCAGTAGTTGCACGAAGAAAGAAGCTCGAACTGGACGCGGCGAAGGAGAAAGCTCGAATCCAATTGGAACTCATAGATAGAAAATTAGCTGCTGATATAGCGGCCCTTGATGAAAAATACAGTCCACCAGCGTCGGAGTCACAAGGTGATGGCAGGGACATAGAGGAGTGGTTGGAGCGCAGCCAACACGAACTGGAGAAACAGAGGGTCAACGCACCAGGAGCATCCACAGGCCCGCTGTTCACGCTGCCGCCGGAGGGCGGTGGCACTAACGGTGCAGTTCAGCTGTTAGCCAGCGCACTAAAGGATTTAGTCACCTCTTCCGTACCCACTAGCCACAATGTAAACCTACTCAGCCGCCTCAGCACACCACGGGAACTTCCATTGTTTTCTGGTGACCCCATGGAATGGCTGTTCTTCCAAAGTTCATACCAGGAGTCGACAGACATGTGCAGCTTTAGTGAGAGGGAGAACTTATGGCGTCTAAGAAAATGTCTCCGCGGTCCCGCTAAGGAGGCAGTGTCCGCTCTACTAATTAGTTCAGCATCGCCTGAAATAGTAATGTCCACGTTAGAACTACAGTTTGGAAACTCGGACATTATTATAACCAGAATCTTACATGAAGTGAAAAAGTTAAGCCCACTACCGCAAGATTATCATAAAGATATAGTACCCTTCAGTGTAAAAATAATAAACTTTGTTGCTTCGGTTCGACAACTAAAACGACAGGAGTATTTACAAGGTGTTGATGTAGTCAACATGGTTCTAACGAAGTTGCCTACCGTGCTGCTGTCAAAGTGGGCAGACTACAGTTACCCACTGATAATGCAACAAGAAAAGTGCAGGCTAGACATTCTAAGTGATTTTTTGAGCGAAGCGTTTTATCATTTCAACCATTCAATTAGTTTTAAACAAAAGTCAATCAATTAGGGATAAATATGTGTAAAGTAAGGTTTGTAGTGTTGGTTTATGTCTGGGGCAAGTGTTTTCGTCTTCGATTTTGCTTCCACAAATTTGTCAAGCAAAAGGAGACATAAACGGTGCCGGTGTGTACTGGACGTTGCTCATAACCCTGAGCAGTGTTTTCAGATGTTGTATCGTGTGTAAATATTAGTAGAATAATGGATATTATAAAACAAAATACTCCCCGGGTTTGATGAATTCAAATCCGCAATCCAAAGTTTCAAAAGTTGACAGCCGGTAGATGATTTTTCGAAGTGTCGAATATTATGAATAATCACGACAAAAACACGGCACAAACACTGCGTGAGACACTTTATACTTCGATTCTAAGATAACAATAGTTTTAACATAAAATAAACACAATTTAAAGTAATTTAGCAATTTTTAACTACTAGATCGTTTTTTTCACGACCTGACACCAATGTTGCCAGCGCAAAAAAAGAGAGATGCATTAAGATGAGACAGAGACGCAGATGCATTAAGATTCCTATGGAGAGAATCACCGGACAAACCAGTGAAAACATATGTTATGAGTTCGCTTATATTTGGTGCTAACTGCTCACCTTTCGTAGCACAATTCATCAAAAATAAGAACGCCGAACAGTTTAAGTCATCTATGCCGAGCGCTGTACAAGCTATTTGTAAACAACATTACATGGACGATTATATCGACAGTGTACAAGATGAAGAAACGGCCATCAAGCTTGTGAATGACGTCACACACATACATAAACAAGGAGGCTTTGATATAAGAAATTGGACGTGCAACAGTCAAGCCATATTAAATACATTGCCACAAGAAAGCCTACGTTCGACGGACGTGACATTCAAGGTCGGACAAACGGAATACGACGGTGAACGTAAACTGGGATTAATCTGGAATCCGAAAGATGACTCACTAAGATTTGACGTTTCATTCAAACGTATCTCGACTACCATTGTCAGCGGGCAAAAGAGGCCTACGAAACGAGAAATGTTAAGCGTTGTAATGTCAATATTTGATGTTTACGGCTTTCTGTCGCCGTTTACAATTAACGGAAAAATAATTTTGCAAGAGACATGGCAACTCAATATCAGCTGGGATGATCCCGTTAGTGACGAGATCTACTCAAAATGGCAAAAGTGGATTTGTTTATTAAAATCATTGCGTCACGTAAGATTGCCGAGACACTATCCAGCAGCTACCATTAGAGTGAGCGAGACAGAAAATCAAGCTCGCATGCGGCTAACGTCGCACCTTGAGTCTACGAGTGCTACGCCTACAGCTGAGTACAGCGCTACGAGCGTAGCAGACGCTACAAGCGCTACGCGGGTTACGTCGCATGCGCCTAGTAACAGTGACGCTAGAAAGACTATTACGCCATGTGGTTATAGGCACCTGCAGATGCATATATTTTGTGATGCTTCAACAAAAGCTTTCTGTGCCGTTGCGTATTGGCGATGGATTGACGACGAGTTTAACGTGCGCGTAGCATTCATCGCTAGTAAATGTCGAGTTGTGGGAAGCAAACCAATTACTATTCCACGTTTAGAACTACAGGCTGCGGTGTTAGCAACTAGACTGGCGGACTCAATAAGTAAAGAGCATAAAATATATGCGGCTAATCGTTTGGGCGAAATTGACGACCTCACAGAAATAAGTGAATGGCGGTACGTACCCTCTAAAATTAATGTCGCCGACATCGCTACAAGAGAAATCTATGACTGCTCTGTTTTACAAAATGAGTGGATGCATGGACCTGCATTTTTATACACAAACTGTGACCATTGGCCGAAAAACATTATCCAACCTGAAAAAGAAGACTTACTACTGGAGTGTTTAACTGTCATGCTTCAAAATGAAACTGCAAACTTACCGGTGCCTGAGCCTACGCGTTTTTCATCATGGCTACGCTTACTGAGATCTACATCAAGAGTGCTTACCTTTGTTGATTTGGGATTGAAGGCTATCAATAAATTAGAGTGTCGAGACGACGTTATGGATAGAGCTGAACGCCTGCTACTTACCTACTCACAAGCCCAGTCGTTCAGTGAAGAGATCGCCCTGTTGAAAGGCTCGAAAACCATACCTACCACTACTAAATTACTTACCCTGTCACCTTACCTTGATCAGCATGGAGTCCTGCGGGCTGGAGGGAGGATTGATGCTGCTGCAGACGTGCTACCTGAAATGAAAAGACCTGCAATATTAGATGGACAAAATTACATAACTCGGTTGATAATAAGACATTACCATGTCAACGCCGCCCATGGAAATCAAGAGACCGTTGTTAATGAAGTAAAACAAAAATACTGGGTTATTAGACTGCGATCAACAGTTAAAAATGTTGCAATAAAATGTATGCTGTGCAGATTAAGAAAATGTAAACCAGAAATACCAAGAATTGGAGACTTACCTCAAGCCAGGGTGGCTCACCATCACCGTCCATTTACTTACTGCGGAGTAGATTTGTTCGGGCCAATGGAGGTCACTGTTGGTAGACGCCACGAACGAAGATATGGCGTGCTGTTCACTTGCCTTACAGTAAGAGCCATTCATATAGAAACTGTAGCTTCGCTGACGACTGACTCCTTCATCATGGCCCTTCGACGCATGGCCGCAAGACGCGGATGGCCCCGTCATATGTATTCTGACAACGGGACCAACCTTAGAGGAGCTCATGCTGAACTGAAGAAGTCAGTTACCGAACTGGATGAGGAGGTCATGAAGAACGAGGCTGAGAATCACGGCACCAAATGGTCGTTCATACCGCCGGCTAGCCCTCACTGGGGTGGGGCATGGGAACGGCTCATCCGTAGTGTGAAGACATCGTTGAAAATAATACTTAAAGAACGAGCTCCAAGGGAAGAAGCCTTTAACACTCTGTTGTGTGAAGTCGAAAGCATAGTAAATAGTAGACCGCTGACCCACGTTTCAGTGGAACCTGGCAGCATGGAAACACTGACACCAAACCATTTTCTACTTGGGACATCATTGAACTCACCGCAGCTCGGCAAATTGAATGATTCCTGCTTATTCCTAAGGAAGCAATGGCGAATATCCCAGCGATTAGCGGATATGTTTTGGAACAGATGGGTAAGAGAGGTGCTACCTGACCTTATACCTCGGAAAAGGTGGAACAAAGACCAGAAACCGCTGCAAGTAGGAGATCTAGTATTTGTGGTCGACCCAAACGGCCCTAGAAATGTGTGGCCGAAGGGCTTGATTAGAGAGGTGTGCCCTGGGAGGGATGGACGCGTCAGAGTAGTAAAAATTGAAACGAAGTCTGGAATCTTGACGCGTTCCGCCCCACGTGTCGCTCGGGTGCCCTTGACTGATGAGTGCTGCTAGCAGCACTGGGGTGGGGGATGTAAGCGACGCGATATGCCTACGTGAAGTTTTGTTTACAATTTTATAATATATATGTGTGAGTCGGGAAGGAGCGCGCGGACGCACGATCGGAGGTCGAACAGTAGAACATGCTAGTACAAATTCGAGACCCAAGCATACCGCACGCTACTTTCTGTCGTATTTTTTCGTTGATTTTGTTAAGATTTCGTACCTACCAATTACACGGAATTATATAATATCTGCGTTTGATTCAGATGAAGTGACCTTAAAGTAAGCTGTTATTCTATCTAACGCTAGAAATTGACACTATTGACAGCTCATTTCAAGCTCACTTCAATTTCGTTTTCCCTGTGAGATTCAAAGAATAGCACTACAGGTGTGACCTTTTTACGATCATAAGTGTCATAATTATGTAAAAATGAAGAACAGCATCATTTATCCATGAATATATTTGACTGATATGGTAACATATTTATAATGTAAATTATATGATAGTGTAATTGAGGCCTAAGTCAATATTAGTCTCGGATTTCTTAACAATAACTTTCAGCAGACTCGCGGAAGTTGCATGTAAGCGCCAAATACGCTTTAATCTCTACAGTAAGTAATAAAGTGACATGTATGATCCGGCGACACAATAAGCCAAGTGTGTACTTCCCTTAACTTGATAAGCATAGGCCTGTCTCTACACAATTGTCTCATAAATTGTTTACCTCAGGTACTTCCATAACTTCCTTATGATAAGTTGTTCAAGTTTTTTCCTTCTCAGCGAGATATCTCGCGCTGTGTGCGAGATAAGTTATGTTGTTTATGATGTCTCGATGTTTTTGTCAAGTGTTTGCTCTCCATTGTTTGTGGAAACTTCCCGGGTTGAGAATACGAAAGTGCACGAACACTTGACAGACTTGTATACTCGTAATAAACCTTAATATACACACATAAAAAAAAGTTTGTGATTACTAGCATAAGCTGATATAATTTTTTTAATTGAACTTTATCAAGAAAAATTCTTTATTGTCTATTTTCTTTAATTCTTTAAAAAGAAATACCCTGTTTGAAATTGAAAATTTTAACTCATTTTTATTTTTATAAAAAAAATGAGAATTAATCATAATGTAATTGTAACAGAAATTATTTTGATAGAAAGAAAAATACTGTTTTACCAAACTTAAACAACAATTGATTAATAAAAGGTTTATACTCAATGTAATATTAGGTCTTTACCTATGAAATTGCCGTTTTGCAGTACTGGCCATTTCAAATCAAAATAATTTTTGTTTGGGTAAGAATTCTAATTTCAAATTAATTTTATTTTAAAAACATGGATTATTTTTTCCAAAAGTAGTCATTTGTTTATTGATTAGTGTTACATTTTCATCGCATTTCAATCTTTTTCGTCATCATGGATACGTTAAAAATTCGAGTAATTATGGAATATGAGTACCGTCGTGGCAGCAACGCGGCACAAGCGGCACGCAACATCAACGACGTTTACGGAGCTAACACTACAAACCAACGCACCACCTGTTGGTTTGCTCGCTTCCGTTCTGGAAATTTCGACCTGAAAAATGAACCTCGCGGTCGTCCGAAGACTTTGGTCGACAATGACGAATTAAAGGCGATTGTGGAAGCTGATGATACACAATCTACGGCTGAATTAGCAGCAGCTTTCGACGTTAGCGTCAAAACAATATTGGTCCATTTGCGTCAAATTGGCAAGGTAAAAAAGCTTGACAAATGGGTGCCCCACGAACTCAATGATCGTCAGCGCGAAGTACGCGTCGAGACGTGCCTTGCACTGCTCAACAGACACACAAATGAAGGAATTTTGAACCGCATTGTTACCTGCGATGAAAAATGGATTCTGTTTGATAACCGCAAGCGCTCAGCAAGTTGGTTGGATCCTGGTTCAGCACCTAAACAATGCCCTAAACGAAAACTTACCCCTAGAAAAGTGATGGTCACTGTTTGGTGGTCTAGCGCCGGTGTGATTCATCACAGCTTCTTACCAAACGGGGTGAGCATTACTGCAGATGTGTACTGTGAAGAACTGAACACAATGATGGAGAAGCTGGCACATCTCCAACCAGCATTGGTCAATCGCTCGTCTCCGCTGCTCCTGCACGACAACGCGCGACCTCATACTGCACAGCAGACGGTCTCCAAGTTGCAAGAACTGGGGTTGGAAGCTCTCCGTCATCCGCCCTACTCACCAGACCTTACGCCTACAGACTACTACTTTTTCCAGAATTTGGATAACTTCTTGGCGGGAAAAAAATTCAATACCCGAGAGGCAGTACAAAATGCCTTTGAAGAATTTGTTGCCTCCCGTCCAGCTGATTTCTTTAAGAAGGGCATCAATAAACTGCCACTGCGATGGCAAAGATGCATTGATTGCATGGGTGATTACTTCGATTAATACAAATAAAAAATACATGAAAAAAATTCGTTTAAATTTTTTCATACAAAACGGCAATTTCATAGGTAAAGACCTATTATAACTCCTCCCCTGGCTCGAATACATGCGGTAATCCTCCTGGGCATGCTGAGAATTAAGTTATCCAGCATTTCTTGGGGTAACCTGTCCCATTCTTGAATAGCGGCTTCCCTGAGCTCTAGCACTGTCTGGGGACGTGGCTGACGGTTCCAAACAGCTCGCTTAAGAGCATCCCACGCGTGCTTTATTGGGTTTAAGTCAGGCAAGCCGGCAAGTCAGTCTAACCTTGTGATGTCGTATTCTCGGAGATCAGCATTGACTTGTTGAGCTCGATGGGCGGGCGCATTTTATCATCGACCAGTATAAATTGTTGCCCATGGTTTACTCGGAATGGTCTGACAATTACATCAATAACAACAGAACTGCTCTATACATGTCTGCTATCATGAAGCCTCGATACGGGATCAAAGGCGTTCTAGCTCTAATCATAATACCACCCCAAAAGGACACCGATTTCCCGCCTTGCTGAACTATTCCAGTGGCAGTTCTTTGCCTTTCACCTGGTCTCCTGGTCTTCTCCAGACACGGACACGTCGGTTATCTGGATGAGTACTGGATGTGTACACTCATTTTTGAAAAGTGTCTTAAATTCTAGAGTGCTAATAAACCACGAAAAAAGCACAACATTTTTATTTAATCGATTAGTGCTATAAAAATGCATTTAAATTTTACATTTTCAAATTTCGCGCGTAATTTGTCAAAAACGCTGGACGCAGTATTGCTCTGTGGGTATGACGTAAGTTTGCTAAAAACAAATGCGCTGATGTTTTGTATGACAATTGTTTATAATTTAAAAAATGAGTTTTTTTTATTATTTTTTTAGTATAACAGTGCACAATTTATTACAATCAGGTGATTCCTAAACCGATTCACTCTGACCCCCGTACTAGTTATAAACTGTATTACGGTGGGACAGTTTTCGTCGTTCTCAGTTAACATTATTGCATTAAGCCGATTTGTGAGAGAATAATTAGATTTTCCTACTTTAACAAAAATACAAAGCAAAATGTGGGTAAGATGTATCACACATTCAATATTGGTTTACTTGTTTTTTTACTTTGCAGGTAGTAGCGTAAACTTACATAGTATATGTAAAATTTTTAGATGTTTAGTTTGATTACAAATTATTTGTATTGTTTTCGTTATCTTATATAAAACAATTGGAAAAATCAACAGATAAAAAAAAATATAAGTAAAAATTAAAAATAACTAAGTAGAAATTAAAAATTAAGAAATATAAAAAAAAACTAAACTTTTTGTTTTAACTTTAAATAAAACAACAACAGGAAAATTAACTGATTAATAAAAAATATAAGAAATAAAAAAGATTTAAAGTGAAAAAGATAAGTGAAAATAAAAAATATGTATAAATTTTTATTGCCACATTTTTGTTTACTTGTATAAAATGTGTGTGTGTGTGTATATCGTGTGTATATGTGTACGAGTGCGTGTGTGCGTGTATAAGTGCGTGAGTTATTTTACTACTTAGCGTTGGTTTGCTGTTCCTGAATGCAAAATATTATTTAAATAAAAATTACTTTGGTTACGAAAATAATAAAAGTACAAAGTTGCTCAGTTGACATGCCGTATGACGAAATAACAAGGCGGCTACTATTTCCATAATATAGCATAATAATTATTCTTCGAGAAAAAAGGTTTATATTTCGGATCAACATACAAGATGGCTATGTCAATTAAATGCTTTATTATATAGTGGCGAGGTGCTCATTTGTTCAGGTCACATTCTGATACAAAATATTGTCATTAGTTAATCGGCATTCACCTGGAATCTGGCGTGTTCCGACAATACGCGGCGATACTGTGTCAGTAGGGCAGCGCGCGCGGTGCCCGAACACAGCGCACACACGGGGACACAACGTGTAGGCACATGCAGAAGGTGCGGTCTATGTACTGCTATAAGTAAACGCGCTCATTGTAAGCCTTAATCAAATATCATTTTAGGTTTTTAATACTAGACTATTAAAAAGTATATATTATATTTGGTTAAGACTTATAATGTACGCGTTTGAATTGAAAGAATTGGTCTTCAAATTAAGATTTAACTATAAAAATTTAGACTAAGACCAATTTTAATTACCATTCAACTCTTTTCATATTAATTTACTCCTAGAGTTATAGTATGCCTTTGATAACCTTTTAAGAAACATAGAAAGTAAGTTTATTTGCGCGTGATCTAACACATAAAAGTCATCATCTATCTACCTTTTCCCAACTACATTGGGTGTTGGCCTCCAGTCTCAGCTAAATACCAGTATTATACATCGAATGACTGTCTTTTTGATCTCTACAACCCAGTGAGTGTGTAACACGATACTCCTTACCAAGACTGGCTATCATCAGACTTTCGCTTTTGACAACCCGTAACGACTGTCAAAGATAACGCATTAAAGTAAAAGCACAAAATTAAACTTAAACGGAAAAATATGCGTCACATTCGCGATAAATCTCCATCGCTCTGCATAATGCTGCGACTTGATGTTTTAGTGACAGCCGGCGTAGACTTGACGACGTCAACTGGTGCAGTATAACACATACATCCACAATTATTGTACAGGGATAGACCAAGTTTACTATAAAAACAAAAAAACACAATAATTAATTTCCAAAATATAAAATGGCATTCGCCATCGAAGCTCGCGCGGATTCACCACACCAATAAAGTTAACTTATCCGTGCGCAAAACTGTCACAGAAAAGAGACATTTTGACATTTTACTACATAATAACTTGATTATCTTAACAGTAGGTTACGCAATAGGTTTTCAATATGTCAGAATGGACGAATTGCTTAGAGTTGTTGTGATCAATGTTTGTGAGTATTGTGTAAGAACGTGTAAGTATGTGCAGATGTAAAACTTCGATGTGTAGATCTTCAACAGGTCAAGATTATAAAACTAAATAGGAACATCACAAAGGTAAGGACTACCACACTACCCTACCGTGTGTTGCCGGACTAAAAGAATAGCACCACCCCATTTAATTCCGTAGGTATCTAAGGGAACTACTCGAGAATTGGCAGCAGCGTGCTCTATATTTTTTTTAAACCATACTGCGATCGCCAACCCGCGTACCAAGCGTGGCGATTAAGACAAACCCTCCAACATGACAAGCACCAAAATTAAATGGCCCCTAGTGCCCGGCGGCCCGCCTACCCTTGGCTACAGTAGCGTACAAGGCCACGGTGAGGCAAGGGGTGCGAATAATCCCCGAAGATATGGCTACCATAATCACCGAAAACTGGACCTGGCAACATAAAAATAAATAAAAATTAAATAAAATTCAATTATTTCAGGCAAAACCCATATTACAACCAAAAAAAAAAAATTGACAAAGCTGCCACACAGAACAATAAATTATCAGCATAAAAATTCAAATAAATAGTCACAAAATTGTAATAAAATAATAAGTCAAAGGGTCACAGAATTAGAATCTCAATAAAATGTCAAAATTGAACGGCCACAAAATTAAAATTAAATTAACAAAACATTACATGCGTACACGACGGACCGACGAGAAGGTCGTCGAACTCAAGGAAGAATTGAGCAGGTTACGGTGGGATACAGTAGGGTTATTTGAAGTCCGACGAAAGGGAGAGGACTCGATAATCCTCAAATCCGATACCTTGCTCTTTCCGGGAGGGCGACCAGCAATCCCAAGGTGCTGTCGGGTTTATCATCCATAAATCCCTTGTGAGCAACATGGTGAAGATCGAGAGTGCGTCAACCAGGGTGGCGTTCCTTATACTCAGAATATCCGCAAGTTATTCGCTGAAGGTCATACAGGCTTACGTCCCGACCTCGTCACACGTCGACGATGAGGTGGAGACCATGTACGGCTTCAAGGTCTTTGCTAGGGAACTGTCTATTGGGCAAAATCAGCTTACGAAACTGAAGACCGATGAAGGCAGGATCTTACCCACCAAGCCTGAGCTGTTGAGAGAGATTGAGAGGTTCTATGGACAGTTATACACGTCAACAAGAAACTCCGTTACGAATCTGGTAAACGACCCAAGAGCTACATTGACCCGACACTTTACTGAAGACATCCGGGATATCAGAGTGTACGAGATTAGGATGGTTCTGAAGCAGCTCGACAACAACAACAACAACGCCGGGTGATGACGGAATTATGGTCGAACTCCTAAAGGCCGGCAGGAAACCCGTTCTTAAGGCCCTCCAGAAGCTGTTTGATTCCGTCATACTCGAGGGCAAAACGCCACAGGCATGGAACAGAGGTGTGGTGGTACTTTTCTTAAGAATTATAGGCCCATCGCACTTCTGAGCCATGTCTACAAGCTTTTCTCCAGAGTCATCACGAACTGTCTAGCGCGCAGGTTTGACGACTTCCAGCCTCCCGAATAAGCCGGGTTCCGTAAAGGCTATAGCTCCGTAGACCATATAAACATACATACGCTGCGGCAGGTTATACAGAAGACCGAAAAGTATAACCTGCCTCTCTGTTTAGCGTTTGAGGACTACGAAAGCCTTCGATTCGATCGAGATATGGGCTGTACTGCAGTCCCTCTAACGGTGCCAGATCGACTATCAGTACATCGAGGTGTTGAAGTATCTGTACGAAAACGCCACTATGTCAGTCCGACTCCAGGACCAGACCACGAAACCTATCCTTCTGCAGCGAGGTGTTAGACAGGAATACGTTATCTCTCCGAAACTCTTCACCGCTGCACTGGAGGATGTCTTCAAGGTTCTGGACTGGAAAGGGGCTGGCATCAACATCAATGGCGAGTACATCAATCACCTTCAGCTTGCCGATGATATAGTTCTCATGGCTGAGACCATGGAGGACCTCAGTACAATGCTCGATGACCTTAGTAAAGCTTCCGAAAGAGTGGGTCCTAAAATGAACATGGACAAGACAAATGTCATGTCCAATGCCCATGTAACACCCACTCTCATAACGGTCGGAGGCGCTACACTCGAAGTTGTGGACGAGTACGTTTACCTAGGACCAACTGTCTAGTTAGGTAGGTCCAACTTCGAGAAAGTTGTCAATCATCAAATCCGACTCGGCTGGGCAGCGTTCGGGAAACTTCGCAATATCTTCTCGACCCAGATACCGCAGTGTTTTTGACGTAAGTCTTTGATCAGTGCGTTTTGCCAATGATGACATATGGAACCGAAACGTGGTCGCTCACAGTGGGCCTCATAAGAAGGCTTAAAGTCACCCAAATGGCAATGGGGAGGGCTATACTTGGAGTTTCCTTGCGTGATCGAATTAGGAATGAAGAGATCCGCAGGAAGAATTACCATAATAATATTTAAGTGGCAGTGGGCAGGGCACATAGCTCGCAGATCAGATGGCCGATGGGGCCGAAACGATCTGGAGTGGCGACCGGACAAGGTGGACCGATGACCTTGTGACGGCCGCAGGAGTCCGCGGGATGCGGGAAGCACAGAACCGGAGGAAGTGGGGAAGCTTGGGGGACGCCTATGCAGTAGACGTCTTTCGGCCGAAATGATGATGAATGATGAAGGACTAACAATACTAGACGTAAAAATAAAACATTCAGTCATTTAAATGGGTCGAGTTTTCCATCACTTCTACTTACCTTAACACCTGTTTCAGAGTGAGCCTACTGTACCTTATTGATCTGCAGTAGAGGGTTGCAGAGGGCACGAGCCGCGGTACAACGGGGAATAAAAGCCTCTCGAAGGGTAACCTCGCCCCCTCCGGCCTTCGCTCGCCCGCTTACCCGCTCCCGCCCACCCCCGCACGCACACCCCCGCACCTTGTGAACGGTTTGTTTTACGAGCTAATTATTTTGTATAGTTTTTGCAAGTTATGATTTTAATTGAAAAGGGGGAGTGAGTTGTGTTTGCTCTTTGTTCGATAATGATACGGAAAGGATTATTTTTAGTTCTACAACACAATACAGACATGTTTCTTTTCGATGTAAAGGTTAAGACGTAATTTATATGTATGAATATTTGATACCATCCATGTTTGAAAGAGGCTTTTATTCGGTATTGGGGATACCGTTAGCTCACTACCGACGTATATTTCATGAATACTTATTGAATACCTTACACGAAACTACCCTCTATAACACAAATTGCGTACCTACCCTAGATGTTTTTATTTGAATGAACGCAAAAATATTTGCTGCGACAAGGTGGAGCTTATCAAAAGATTTGTTCAGTAGTGACGTGGGACGAATCATTAGCGATGCTGCGATCTGATTTAGGAGACCAAGGGGGAGGGATAGAGGGGCAGGGGGTGTGCTCTACGGAACACTTTGAAAAAGCCGCTCCGCAGGGACTGGATCCACGCTCATTACCGACCCGCTGCGGCCCGGTGCGTACCGGAACGGTCCGAAGCGAGTTTGCTCTTGTGCCTTCAACTATAAGTATTCAGGTAGTAGAACTTTTGGTGTTGTTATCCTTTCCCGCAAATTTATCGTAAAGTTAAATATATTTAACTAGCTTCTATCCATGGCTTTGTTTGCATGGAAGTCGTAAGATACACAATAAACTAAAATAACAGAAACATTATTATAAAACCTTCAAATCCGACTGGTGGTTCCAGAGACTAGCGCATTCAAACAAACAAACTCTTCAGCTACTCTATATTAGGTATAGATATTTCTTTCATTTAACAGCATGAACTTTAATTCGTCAGGAATTTTAGCTTTTATACACACTTACAGACTGAGAGAAGAAACAAATGAGTTTCGTGAACCTATTTGATATGGGAAAGAAGATAATACTGAGAAGGACAATACAATCTTTGATGAGTATGAATGACGAGTATGAATGCTATTCACTTCTGCGTGTTTAAAATCTAGTAATAGATATTATTTGGAACAAATTGCTAGTTACAACTACACTTAACCGTTATCGTTTAAGGACATCAAATCTCCTGGTCTTTAGCCACAAATTAGCATAAAATGTTTTCACTTCTTACATAATTTATTTTAAAACCGAAAAATGTATCTTTCTGAGCGCATACATAAAGGCTGCGGTTTTCAAATGACCGAGTTTCACCGTTCAGAACATTCACATCTAACCGTGCACGTTTTGTTCGAAGCAATTCCGCTTGGAGTCGCCCGGACCGACTCCAAGTGGCTTGGACCGGTAGATTTTAAATATTTTTCAAAAGCTACTGCATTAAGCTGCTCTAACATACCTCTGATTTTATTCCAATACTCGCAATATGAGAGTGCTTCTCAAACCCTATTTGTTTTGGCTCGAGTACACGCTTTTTCTTTGTGTAATGTTTGTGGAGGTAGAACTACTAGAACAGTGGCGGTAGAACTGGATAGTACCTAGTTATGGTATGTGCTGGTGTTAGCTTCACAGCGACTACTACTTGACCCCGATTGTTTCACTCACTAATACAATTTGCTCGAGATTGTGGTCGTGTGAGTTCTGTCCTTTAATTAGAACGATTGAAAGTCTGAAGTTGTTGGTTAGGTAAGTTTTTATTTTCAGTAGAATATGTTCAAATAGATAGTTCTAAACCTAGATTTTTAAGTAGACATTCGTCATGGCAATAACGGAATAGTAAATAAATATCCAACGTAGGCTTTGATACCAGTCTAATTTCTAAAATCCTATTAAGAGTTCATTGTAGAACGCAAAACTAATTTCAATCACGAGCGCAAACAAGCGAGGCAAGCGCCATGATAACGTCGACGACTTCATATTGATACGAGTGAAAATTAAATCTCACGTCACAAAACTGATTCCATTATCAAACATTATATGAGGTATTAGAGGATTGAATGCGCTGCAGCGCTGTGTGAAAACTATAACGTAGCAGCTCAGCGCTGTTTGCGCTGGATTCCAATTTGAACAAGCGCGGTGCGTCGATGCGCTCGCCTGTAATACATATTTGCATTCCGCGCAGATACGAATGCCGAGTTCTGTGACACGTCTTATTTACACAAGGGACATCGAAACTATCATACAGAAGGACCACTCTATTTAATAGGGCGAGAAACGAATCAAAATGGTCGCTCAACACACAAGCGTCCGGAACTGCAGTTATAAAGTGGTAATCATATTATACATTTTCCAAATTCCTTGACTTCCATTCTTTGCATTCCGCTGCACTGCACTATCTACAAAGGGTACAAGGCTTGTGAGCCTTCTGCATCTCACTGCACATAGGAGCGCTCTCACAATTCGCGCCACCTTGCACGGCTCTTCCAGAATACGTAAGTTCGTTTGCCTTAAAATATTTGCATGTTCGGCGCGCAGCACCGCGACGGGTATTGCTGAACTTTGTTCGATCGCTGTTCGATGGCGACGCGATATTAATGACACTTTTACGACACTGCGAATACAGTTGGCGCTAGTATGGATGTAGCCCGTCCACACCATGCATCAACCGGCTTCAGCCGGTTTAAACCGGTTCCGACCGGTTCCAGCCGGTTCGCGCCACACGTGACCCCCACACTAACTCGCATATTTTCGCAACTGTTTTATAAATTCATAGATTTATGAGGTCGAGTCGCGAAATGTTGCGTGGAGGCGTAATGGGAACTTTATGCTGGCTCCGGCCGAGAACTGCCGAAATATGGACATTTGAGAACATTACGTATGAATTCATCATAGCGGCCTGTAGTTCATTGTTAAACATGAGTCTCGCCTCACAGATTCTTGCAAGATTGGTACGAGATGGCCAAATGGCTAACATATCATCTCAAAATTTACGTGGACTGGAGATGACGTTAATTAAAAAGATCTGTCATGGAAAACCAAGTAGTTATTTTTATCTATTTATGATTAAATTCTCTAATCGATTTAACGGTTTATTACTCAACCCCAGAGATCAACGGCTTTTTATGACAAACTAAGTCAAGTTGTTTAATCTACAGCGGGATACGTTTTGAATTGAAATGGGATGTCTGAATATCTGAAATAGTGCAGTCTCATAGAAAGTCGGTCTCCGGGCGGACGGGGCGGATGGGCGGCGCCCAGCTGAGTGATCGAAATCTCTCTTCCATTGCCAGCGAAGCTTTGTAATCTTGCAGTCGTTTTTGGCAAGAGATTCAGAATGAGTACAGGTGAATCTCAACCTTATTCTTTAAGATTAAAGTCGACGTTTAGTCGGTTAGGGAGGCTATTGGAAGTGGTACCGGCGCCCTAAGTCAGGTCGTCGGCGTCGGGTCACGTAAAAGATCGGCGCAGAAAATCCACTCTATACAGAATACGGACCAGACCATAACACACAGGAACATAAGACGTAAGTAGGAAAACAATTTGCTATATCGCTTCTTGATTGACAAGATCACTTACTGGATAGGCAGAATGGTAACCAAGTTCAAAATCAAAATCAAAAGTCATTTATTCAAAATAGGCTGAGAATCAGCACTTTTCGAACGTCAAAATACATAAGACAGTCCCTCAAAAACGCCCACCCGTCAACCACTTCCTAGTGATTTCGCTGGGAAGAAGTAGCGGAACAAACTCCCCAGCAGCACAGCTGTCTGTTAAGTCGAATAGACTTGATTCTATACATACATAGAAAAAGTAATATAAACATTACGAGAGACAGAACATTAATGAAATAATTAGTCATACATATGTCAGCCAGCCATGCCAGTATACCAACAAATAAAATAAAAACTTTACTCGAGCACAAAGAATAAAAATTAAAAAAATATATAAATAAAGCATAATACCAAAATAAGAGCCTACTGGTATTAAGAGCGTGATAGCTTCATATGCAATGTTGGATTATGTTCACATCGCTGTTACTACCCGAGTTACAGCTCGAGGCCACAAATGATAGCCTAGGGCCATCGACGTAAAATAAATAAATGGGAAGGTAATTATTAGTAACAATAACAAAATCATGGTCAGCAAGACGGCCAGTCACCACAAGCAGCACCCGTTCACGAGCTTATATGCCAGTCTATGTATACTAACTTTAATTTCTATATGGATGTTTTGATTATCAAAAACTTACCCAATCGATCATTTGAAAAGCCTTCGTGGTCGCATTTGGGACACATCAATTTAGCGGATCCAGAGTCCAATACACGTCTTCCAGTGGACTTGCTACTCGTGGCAGACCCCTCTGCTCTTATCATGCTAGATGGTTTGATAAGAAGTACTGATTCAGCTGCACCTTTAGCTCAGCAAACACAGCTAGGATGGTTACTGTGTGGAACCGTAAAGCCACAGTTCTATTGTAACGTCATCGTAAATAATGTAGCGGATATTCATCAATTTTGGCAAATTGAGGATATTCACGAGCTAAATGAAATATCAGCGGAAGATCAGCAATGCGTCGATTATTACCTAAGAACGACAAAACGTCTGGAGAGTGGTCGTTATGAAGTGAGGTTGCCGATGAAGCAGCAAACGAGCGAAAAGCTAGGATCGTCAAAGGAAATAGCACTAGCGCAATGAAAGAATCTAGAGAAAAAGCTTAGCAGGCAAGAATCTTTAGCTCAGCAATATAAGCAATTCTTAAGCGAATATGAAGAGTTGGGGCATATGAAATTAGCGACTCTTAGCAGCGACGGAATAGAGTGTTTCCTACCTAATCATGGGGTTCAGCGAGCGGAATAGAGTTGGGGCATATGAAATTAGCGACTCTTAGCAGCGACGGAATAGAGTGTTTCCTACCTAATCATGGGGTTCAGCGAGCGGAATCCTACACTTTTATTTTTCACTTTCAAACTTATTGTTTGAGTGTGCACTACTCTATGACAGATCATAGCGCAGTGCACACTTAAACAATAATGCATCTGCAAAGACCTCTTCGGAACTTAGTCTCAATGATATCATGCATTGTGGACCTAACCTGCAGCAAGACCTACAAGAACTGCTACAGAAGTGGAGACAATATCGATACGTTTTCACCGCCGATATAGAAAAAATGGATCGGCAGATACTAGTTAGCGAAGCGGATCAAAAGATTAAAAAATACGGGTAAGTGGTAGAATAGTGAAAATTTAGGGTTATATGTATTTTTTAATGCCGCAATATAAAAATAAAATTTGGTGGACCACCCTTATCACTGAAAAACGGATGGTCTGAAAAATAGTTTACCTCCTATTCTCAGACCTACTGAATAAACACACAAAATTTCATAAGAATCGGTCAATCCGTTTCGGAGGAGTTTTGTTACAAACACTATGACACGAGAATTTTATATATTAGATAATAAAGATTCACTGAATTCAAGAACAAAATGTTTTTATCAGCATTAACAAACGTTTATTTCTTATAAAAGTTTTTATTTCATTTTATTGAATGCCTTGTCTGTGAATTCTAAGATTCTGTGAAGTATGCGATTTTTACGTGCATTCATAAGTTGTTCGCCAGATGGCGCCATTAAAGTGTACAAAGTATTGTAGAGGTGAGGTGCGGCAAAGAGAGAGGAAATGCTTATGGTTATTTTGCACAGTGAACCACCTTAAATAGACTTCGAACCCAAGTAGGTAGAAGCAAGGACAACCTCCATAAGTGGGGATTCATGGACGGCTCAGATCTGCGGTGTGTGTGCAGTGTCTCTCCACCGACAATGGCTCACCGCCCATCTTGCACCGCATGCCCTATTACCTGCACACGTGAGGACCTAATGGCTGCATCAGCGATCGGTATTCGCGTTGCTGAATACATTTTTTCGTGTTACTTTTGCCATCAACACGCTCAGAAGAATACTTCAATCAAAATAATAATGCTTTAAATTGAAATATTTCCTGCTCAGTTTTGCTAAGTAACGATTTCGAATATTATAAGTTTTTTACTGAATATTATTAACTTTTTGTCTGTGTGGGCAGATTTATTTTTTTTTTGACTGGGAAATCTTCACATGACTTCTCCCGCTCTGGGTGGAGAAGGAGGGCGTGTCAGGCTTTTACTGAAAAAAACCCATCCGTATTGTGTCAGTTGCCTGTGTGCCAGGGATCGCGGTATCTCTTTCGAACAACCCGCAACTTTGGCAGGCATCGGCCCTTGTAGATCCCACCAGTTGGTGCTGACATATCGTTGAGGCGCGCGTGGAACATAACGCGCCGTCGGCCCGGGCTTGGTCCTTACCGGACAGCGAGCTACCCATTACTCGCAGAAGGAGGTGACAGCTACCCATGTACTCTCGCTCCGTACCATGGCCTGGACCAGGGCCGAACGCGAGAGATCGCCGCCGCCAATCGCTTCCACGAGGACACGGCGGTGCTCCGCCCAAGCCGGGCAGACCTCCACTGTGTGCTCCACCGTATCCTCAGGGCGATCTTTGCAGTGGAAACACCCGGGCGTTTCCTACCCATTACTCGCAGAAGGACGTGACGGCTAACCATACACTCTCGCTTCGTACCATGGCCTGGTCCAGGGCTGGACGCGAGAGATCGCCGCCGCCGATCGCCTCCACAAGGACACGGCGGTGCTCCGCCAAAGCCGGGCAGACCTCCACCGTGTGCTCCACCGTGTCCTCAGGGCGATCTTCGTAGTGGAAACACCCGGGCGTTTCCTCCCGCGTTATCCGAAACAGGAACCTCCCGAAACAACCATGTCCGGTGAGGAAATGCGTCAGGCGGAAGGTGAGGACGCCGTGCCGCCTCTTAAGCCAGTCCTCAAAGAGGTGGTATTGGTGGGGCCAGAGCGCTCAACGGCAAACTAATACTGCTTCAGGGAGGACAATACTCGCCCTCGAGTGATACGCTTTGTGAGATGAGCGTTCTCGGGGACTAATATCAGTCCTCAAGACTATAATGTCCTGTGTCACAGAGCGCATCGACTTCCTGAAGTACAAAGTGTATGCATGGGCGAACCGTATTCGTAGGTACAAGCGGCGAGTTGACCGATACACCCAGAACCGCGCTTTCCAAAGTGATGAAAGGTGGGTATACATATAGAGCTTGGGAGCGACCGGACCAAGGTGTGGCTGACACGCGCCTACCGGATGATGATGCCATGTGTTCTTTTTGGCGTAGTATCTGGTCGGTGCCTGTCAGTCACACCGAAGGTGATTGGGCTCGGGAAGTCGAGTGAGCCTGCGATCCAATACCAGAAATGAGGGCTATTACCATCTGCCCCCAAGATGTAGCTCTTGCAGTCCGTCCGTTGCCCAACTGGAAATCTCCAGGGCCGGACGGGCTGCACAACTTCTAGATAAAACGGTTCCAAAGATCGCATGCTCACTTGGCGGCTCAGTACCAAGTCGCTTTAGAGTCTGGTTTGCTACCCCAGTTTCTCACGACAGGAGTAACCCACCTGCTCCATAAATCAGGTAGTACCGCGAAACCCAAAAATTATAGGCCGATCACGTGTTTACCGACGGTCTATAAAGTTCTTACATCCATTTTGAGAGCTAAGATTTACAATCTTATAGACAGTAATTCTATCATGTCTGTCTCTCAAAATGGATGTCGGAACGGGTCCCGCGGTACTAAGGAGCTGCTCCTCATTGATATGGCCATTAGCCAACAGGTTCGTCGTTCCCGAAAGGATCTTTCGACATGTTGGATAGATTACAAGAAGGTCTATGACTCGGTGCCACATACATGGCTCATGAGGGTGCTGGAGTTGTATAAAGTAGATACAACTCTGCGCACCTTCCTGATTTCATGTATAAGGCAATGGAGGACGGTCCTTCAATATCCAGGATGTCGAAATATCCAGAGGAATAGCGAGCCGAAAAGGATCGAGCGAGGCATATTTCAGGGCGACAGTTTAAGTCCGCTTTGGTTCTGCCTAGCCCTGAATCCTCTAAGCACACTGCTGGAGGGTTCAGGTATAGGCTATCGGCTGAGGAGAGGTGGTCAGGTTATATCTCACCTCCTCTACATGGATGACCTAAAACTCTTTGCCCCCAAGAATTTATAACTGATGGAGCTACTGAAATTAACTGACACCTTCAGTAGCGCCATCAGGATGGATTTTGGTGTGGACAAATGTGCGGTAATGCATGTAAAGCGAGGGGAGATTGTAGAATCCGTGGGAACCCAACTCTGGGATTCCATAAACCTTCGAGCCCTCTCCGCAGCCGAAACCTATAAGTATTTGGGTATGTCGGAAGCGTTGGGCATCAATGTTACTGACATGAAGCAATCGTTGAAGGAACGCTTCTTTGGCCGCCTGAAAAAAATAATTAATAGTCTTTTATCAGGCGGAAACAAGGTGCGTGCCTTTAACGGTTGGGTCATGCCGGTCTTGATGTATTCTCTCGGCGTACTCAATTGGACTCAGACCGAACTTGACGCCCTGGATAGGAGGGTCCGTACGCTCCTGACTGCATATCGAATGCATCACCCACAGTCATCGGTAATGAGACTGTATATCCCGCGAAAATGCGGAGGTCGAGGGTTCTTAAACGCTAAGACCCTCCACAATCGCGAGATATGCAGTCTCAGGGAATATTTCGTAGAAGCCGACGTGGGGATGCATCGAGATGTGGTCGCGGTGGACAAGGGCCTCAACCCGCTCTCCTTGGGTAAAGAGAACTGGCGCAAGCCTGTAGTGCTTGACACTAATGATCGCATGGAGGTATGGCAGAGTAAGGAGCTTTACGGACGCTTTTTCCGGGCCCTACATGGACCCGATGTAGACCTACTAGCGTCCGTAGCCTGGCTGCGTTTCGGTGACCTCTTTGGGGAAACCGAAGGTTTTGTCTGTGCAATTATGGGCGAAGTTATGATAACGAACAACTACCGGAGATTTATTGTAAAAGACGGAACGGTTGTCATCTGTCGGGCATGCCACTTTCCGGGAGAATCAATCAGACACATAATCTCTGGTTGTTCTCGTCTAGCTAACGAAGAGTATTTGCATAGGCACAACCTTGTAGCCAGGATTATTCACCAGCAACTTGCTCTGAAATACAGCCTTGTGGAATCGGAAGCGCCATACTACAGGTATGTGCGCGACCCAGTGTCCGAAAATGGACATATCACACTGTACTGGGATCGATCCATCATCACTGACAGGACTATTGTTGCCAATAAGCCTGATATAGTGGTGGTGGATCGACTAGAGCGGCGTGCAATGATCGTTGACATAACGGTCCCGCATGACAGGAACCTCGTGAAAGCCGAGAATGACAAACAAATCAAGTATCTTGACTTGGCACGCGAGGTTGTCGACATGTGGGATGTGGACTCAGCAATCATTGTACCGATAGTAATATCAGCCAATTAATGGTTTGATACCAAAGAGCCTCGACGAACACCTCAGGAGGCTCTCGTTGGGCAGCTGGATCAAGGGCTTGATACAGAAAGCGGTACTCCTGGACACGACTCGCATTGTTAGGAGGTTCGTCTCTCTGGAGTCCTGACCGCCGCGGCGTCCAAGCTACCCGGCGCGCCGGGTAGCTTGGACCTTGTTCCTGATACCGGTGGGTACTATTTTTTATATTTTTATATATTTTATATTTAAAAATATAATTTGTATGTGTTTATTAAATTATAGGAAATAATAATAATATCAGAAACTTTAATTACTCACTCAGACGCCCTTCTTTGTGGAGCCTGCGTATTAGTCTGCCGATAATCTTAGCTTACAGCTTCACTAGTTTGCATCGCTCTTTATGAAGAGATTACGGTTTTACGGAAGTAGTTGACGCTAGATCTAAGTATTTATATTCACCAAAAGAGATAAGTAACCAGGGTCGTCGGATATAGGTGAACTTTGGTAAGATACTCATGGACGTTTTAAGATACCCATGGATGTTTTCAGATAGCCATGGACGTTTTCAAATTAAATTTAGTAAGATAAATGAATTTTTTTGCTCTCTATTAATAAGATTAAATTTTATTCGAAAACATGCATAGGTTTCTTCAACTGTATTGGACGACCCTGGATACTTCTCTTTTGGTGACCGTACATGTTTTGAAATCCTGTTTGCCAAGATTTAGTAACTTTACTCGTAGATTAATTTATCCAATTTGACTTTGCCTTTATTTTGGTTTCTCTATATTATCATTTTTTTTTTTCGGAAATAAATGTAGTGAATTTTGATAGCAGTTGTTTATTTCTCCGCGGATACAAGACTTTTATTTCATAACATAGCATCATGCCTGTCCTTCACGAGGGGATGGGTAGGGGTTTATAGTATACCCATATGTTGCCAGTTGTTGAAGTCCCATGTAGTAGGGGGCGAGCCTATTGCCACCAACCGGGCACAAATACAGATTCTGGTCTGCTACTGAGAAACTCTAGTTGGAAAAACCCAATACTACTTTGCCCGACCCGGGAATTTAGCCCAGGACCGTGTGCTTAGCTGTCGCGCTTATTACAATCCATGAAAGAATCCAATATATTATTATAAATACACTTGTGGCGGCCATCTACAATGCCACATGCCAACTACGCAAGACTTCACGTCACACAAATCCTGCATCGCGCAATCAGAGTTTACCGCGCGACTCGCATAGATACAACATCCCGACATCAACCGCCGGGCAGTTGCCCACCGGACATAACACCCATCTGATTGGAGGATCCTTTCTTTAGTATAGAGTATGAGTGGACTTTACACCTCTATACTGGTGACCCCGAGAATGAACGACAGCGCAGCCTTCGTGCATCTACCTCAGCGTGACGTTACTATCATCACTTCTTCAAGCTTTTGAGCGACGAGCCACACAGCCAGCCAGCAACCACGGCTTCAACCGGTATCCTGACCACCTGCATGCAACGAACCGCATGCCTAGTCATCACCCACAGCCTCATCAGCAACCATGGCCCAGCACACTGCACTTTCGGCCGGTTCACAAAGAAGAGCCCGCAAAAACCTCTCCTGGTCGACACCAGTAGTCAACCACAACCCGGCGCTGTACCACATCCGACGCACTGAAGGATAATGCAGCGGCACCTCGACTCACTGAGGAATCACCGCAGACAGTTCCGACTCACCGCGAACTATGCGACACCGGTTCCGACTCACTGGTACCACAACTGGCACTGGCAAGTATTACATTATGCACTGACTTCGCCCACCATTGACCTCCGGTCTCCGGAGGGGAGTGATGTGGCGGCCATCTACAATGCCACATGCGAACTACAAAATCAAAGACTTGAAAAGCATTAAAAGGGATGTGGCGTAATCTACAATGCCCATGCGAACTAAGCAAGACTTCACACAAATCGTGCATCGCGCAATCAGAGTTTACCGCCCAACTCGCATAGGTACAACATCCCGACATCAATCGTCAGGCAGTTGCCCACCAGACACTACACCCGTCTAGTCGGAGGATCTTCCCTTTACTATAGTGTATGAGTGAACTTTACACCCTGTTCCTCATACCGCTATTAACACAAATTATTTATTTGAGTTAGGATAAAACTGGGAACACCAAGTGCCACCACAACATTCTACTGAGAAAAACTCCTGTTGACATTGACAATAATGCGGACGAAGTTTTGGATGCCCTAAGATTCTTTTCTATTTTTAAATGCTTGTATGTACATATATTATTAAAAGACTTTCAAATTACGTAAATATTTTAAAATAGTCAAATAAATTAAACTGAGATAAATTATCCTTTAATAAAGTAAAATGTGGAAAGAGAAACATTTTAAGAGCAAGAGCAACGTTATGAAGTAAACGACGTAGCGACGTAGCGCCGTAGCGCTCGGGGCAATCTCGTACGTCACGAGTGCTACGACAACATCGCTACGCCGTAGCGAGGACTGCAGCGCTACGACTCAATTAACTGACCTATTTGTGCAGAAGCTAAGGGGCAGTTCTTGTAATTTTACGAACGATTACAGTCTGATCTCAGTCTCAACAGACAAGTTTTTGACGTTTGATTGTCGCCGAGATGAGACTGGGACTAGATTTTGATCATTTTTAATTACCAGAATTGGTCTTCTGATATTTAATGAAAATTTAGATTTAGAAATTGTAATCAAATATTTCTTGTGTTGACTTCGAATATTGATACCTAGTTTATGTTCTCATGTTCGGATAATAAGGAAACATTAGTTAAAACACGTCCATCTAGCAGAATTATATTTCTTATATACACTGATACAATGGTCTAAATGATCTTATAACGTGTTTGACATGTATGGCAACATAACTGGAAAAGTACAAATTCATTTAAAATGATAAAATCTTGCGTGGTTCACTACAAACAGTAAGACAGGTCGCTAGTTCTACCGACGGCGAGATGAATGTGCCGAGTGCCGCAGTACAATGTTCAGTGTTCAATGTTCAGCTCGATACCACTCCACACTATTTACTGTTGTCTGCAACAGGACACTCGCGGAGATATTGAAAATATATCTTCCTGGAAGCGGTAACGTTTGCTGGTAAATAGCACTTCCAGCATTGTCCATTGTCCGCTCTTTATCTACGGTTTGATAAATGTACAATACCACTTGCTTGGGCTGTTTTATTCAATTTTATCTTATAAATCGCCGAGATACTTGTAATGGATACAGGTATTCCATTGGCCCAATAATATCTAGGGGTTTTGTAAGCTTTGGATGTTTTCAGAAAACTTTTCGGTTTTTTTTTTTTTCGATGTGTAACCATCAAGTAAATTCTCCCGCTCTGGGTGAAGCGGAAGGGCGTGTCAGACTTTTACTGACTAAAACCCACCCGTGTTCCATCAGTTGCCTGTGTGCCAGTGGCCACGGTATCTCTTTCTGACCTCGGAAAAACCTGCACCCCTCGTAGGCATCGGCCCTTGTGGACCCTACCAGTTTGTGCTGATATCTCTTTGAGGCACACGTGGACCACTACGCGCCGTCGACTCGGGATTGGTCCTTACCGGACAGCGACCTACCCATCATTCGCCGTCCGCAAGCCCGCGCCTATGGTGGCCGGGAATCAGCCTGGAATTCCCGACGCATAGGGCGCCTTCTGCGGCGACTAGAGCCACGAGGGCGCATATACTGCCTCTTCCTCACGTGCGCCGCCTCCTCCCTCTTCACGAGAATTACTGCTTCGCAGAAGGAGGTGGTGGCTACCTATGTACTGTCCCTTCGTACAATGGCCTGACACAGGGCCGGACGCGAGAAATCGCTGCCACTCATTGCCTGCACGAGCACGCGGCAGTGCTCCGCCCAAACTAGGCAGACCACCACCATATGCTCCACCATGTCCTCAGGGTGATCTACGTAGTCGAAATACCCGGGCGTTTCTTCCCGCCATATCCCGTTGAGCGACCCTAAAACATATAGGTCATCGCTTGTTTTTTTCTGTTGTAAAAATTTATTTGTTACGATAAACATTATTAGGTAATCAATCTCGCGGCTTCTCGCGGCTCATATTACAACTAATTGTATAAATTATTACGACCACCCACTCAAACGAAACATAAACTATTCAAAAGCCCCATTATTAAGCTATACGATACACCAAACATTTCAAACAACCCACGTATAAACATCCTTTGTTTTTTTATGACTTTGCGATAAGAGCGGACCACCCACGGCGAAATGTGGCTGTGACGTAATCGAGAGGTCACTCAACGGAAAATAAATTAATTATTGGCTGGTCTACCGGTTATACGAAACAGGAACCTCCCGAAACAACCGTATCCGGTGAGGACCTGCGTCAGGCGGAAGGTGAGGACGCCGTGGCGCCTCTCAATCCACTCCTCAAATAGGGAATTTACCGCCACAAGCGTGGCGTACCCATCACTGAGTAGCGACAATCGCACTCTCCATGTCGCCATGAGATCCCGCCGGCGCTCTGTCCGCTGTGCCGCGATTTCTCGGAGTTACGCCCCGGCGTTTTGCCTCCTCGCGTCACTCCCATGTGTACGCGAGGATCTTTGCCTCCAGATCCCATGGATGCGATCCGTCAAAGAGGCCTGCCGCATCACCAGAGATCGTGCGGTATCCCCGGATCAGCCGGTTGAAACTTTTTCGGATAGTTCAAAGAACATTCCTAAATGGTTCAGATATAATACTCAAACAAAGAAACTTAATTTATATTTGTACCTGTTTAAAATAAAACATTAAACGGATCAGTAATGTTACGCCGCGAAGTCGGGACGTTAAAGTGACTTAAAAACTTTATTTTACTGCTGTCATTAAAGCGGTGCTTGTTAATAGGTGCGGCCTATAAAACTGCGCCCATAATATACTCAGTGTGCGGACTATGCGAGTGTGTACTGTGTGCGCAGATCAGCGCGTTATAGACTAGAACGTAAACATCGACGGCGTACAGTTAATTATGACATGTCCGGTCGAGTGTCCTGCTCTAGGTGGACACAGAATGCCAACTCCGCGCAGAACGTGAACACAAGCGCACGTAGACAGCAAGAACATTGACGTCAGTCGTCAGTAATTATTTGAATTATTTATTCCATTAAAAATGATTTATCTAGATTTTATTTGGTTTCTGTTAATTTATTTTTAGCAAAAGGACTAAATTACCTGAAATCATCACAATCAATAACGAATGAGACCTAATCTGCTTGTAAATTCGATTTTACTGCATGAAGTCAAGTTTATAAGTAACAAAAAAATGTGATGCCTAGCTTTGCCTAGTGATGCTATAGGGTGATCTAACAACACACATATTTAAAATGTGATGCCTAGCTTCGCCTAGTGATGCTATAGGGCGATCTAACAACACACATATTTAAAATGTGATGCCTAGCTTCGCCTAGTGATGCTATAGGGCGATCTAACAACACACATATTTAAAATCACTTTTGTACTCCCTGAAGGGCTAGGCGGAGGTGTGCCAGCAGTACACCCAAGTTTCAAGTTTGCGGAATATATCTACAACATATTAATCGAGAGCAGTAGTTTTTCTGTGCCTTGCCACGTTAGGATATTGTGATATACATACAAACACACACACATTAGTACCCGTGTACGTCCAGTGGCGGACGGTGGCTCCAATTAGTGCCGCCGCTAGAGAGATGCACGTCTGCGTCACATCTGTCACATGCTATTGTCTCTGCGTTTCGGCGTACAACTGTAAATACAGACATATTTTCGAGTTGGGGCAAAACAGACAAAATACAGGCAAATTTAACATTTTATTTTTAGAAGTACGAAGTGAATTGTTAAACTTATTTTTAGATTTGCACACAATATTTGCTTTTTTAAAGGTGTTCTGTCCCACTCATGGGCAATGCTTCCCCTATTTATTCCACTTCTGTTTATATTATGCTTCTACTCGCTAACTGTTGAGTGAGCCGGCCAGCTAGGTGTCTACAACGTGACTTATACATTATGCTTCTACTCGCTAACTGTTGAGTGAGCCGTCCAGCTAGGTGTCTACAACGTGACTTATACATTATGCTTCTACTCGCTAACTGTTGAGTGAGCCGTCCAGCCAGGTGTCTACAACGTGACTTATACATTATGCTTCTACTCGCTAACTGTTGAGTGAGCCGTCCAGCCAGGTGTCTACAACGTGACTTATATATTACGCTTCTACTCGCTAACTGTTGAGTGAGCCGTCCAGCTAGGTGTCTACAACGTGACTTATACATTATGCTTCTACTCGCTAACTGTTGAGTGAGCCGTCCAGCTAGGTGTCTACAACGTGACTTATACATTATGCTTCTACTCGCTAACTGTTGAGTGAGCCGTCCAGCCAGGTGTCTACAACGTGACTTATACATTATGCTTCTACTCGCTAACTGTTGAGTGAGCCGTCCAGCCAGGTGTCTACAACGTGACTTATATATTACGCTTCTACTCGCTAACTGTTGAGTGAGCCGTCCAGCCAGGTGTCTACAACGTGACTTATACATTATGCTTCTACTCGCTAACTGTTGAGTGAGCCGTCCAGCCAGGTGTCTACAACGTGACTTATATATTACGCTTCTACTCGCTAACTGTTAAGTGAGCCGTCCAGCTAGGTGTCTACAACGTGACTTATACATTATGCTTCTACTCGCTAACTGTTGAGTGAGCCGTCCAGCTAGGTGTCTACAACGTGACTTATACATTATGCTTCTACTCGCTAACTGTTGAGTGAGCCGTCCAGCCAGGTGTCTACAACGTGACTTATATATTATGCTTCTACTCGCTAACTGTTGAGTGAGCCGTCCAGCTAGGTGTCTACAACGTGACTTATACATTATGCTTCTACTCGCTAACTGTTGAGTGAGCCGTCCAGCTAGGTGTCTACAACGTGACTTATACATTATGCTTCTACTCGCTAACTGTTGAGTGAGCCGTCCAGCCAGGTGTCTACAACGTGACTTATACATTATGCTTCTACTCGCTAACTGTTGAGTGAGCCGTCCAGCCAGGTGTCTACAACGTGACTTATATATTATGCTTCTACTCGCTAACTGTTGAGTGAGCCGTCCAGCTAGGTGTCTACAACGTGACTTATACATTATGCTTCTACTCGCTAACTGTTGAGTGAGCCGTCCAGCCAGGTGTCTACAACGTGACTTATATATTACGCTTCTACTCGCTAACTGTTGAGTGAGCCGTCCAGCCAGGTGTCTACAACGTGACTTATATATTACGCTTCTACTCGCTAACTGTTGAGTGAGCCGTCCAGCCAGGTGTCTACAACGTGACTTATATATTATGCTTCTACTCGCTAACTGTTGAGTGAGCCGTCCAGCTAGGTATCTACGACGTGACTTATATAATAAGACTGAACGGATTTGGATGAAATTTGGCATACAGATAACCTGGTTTGTTTTGTAACCTGGATTAACACGGAATACTTTTCATCCCGATAGTGCGGTCCCGAGGGATAATTTTCAACTTCCACGCGGACGAAGCCGCTGGAAAAAGCTAGTACTGTACAAGTGTAAACATATAGAGATAAGGCGCGGAGTCACCTGATAAGGCGCGCGCTGCACAGACGCGGTGCGGCTGTTCATCACCAGCGCCCTGCGGGCCCGACACGCGACATGACAGGCGTGCCATCGTGCCATCGTAGTCATATAGAAGCTCCATAGCGAGTAGCTGTTGTTTGTTTGTGAAAAAAACAGTGGCAAATATGAAAAGATACCCAGCAACAACTTTCACATGGGTTTTAGGAAGCAAGCTAAATTGTTACTTACTACAGTTATAACAGTAGTAAGTAATAATTTAGATCTGTAACCTCTGACTGTTCAGAATACCCGTAAACCACAAAGACATCGCATGAAACGCAAAACTATGGACTTACGTGGGACACTCAGAAGTTTTGCAAAAATAAAATAAAATGTTCTATAGGTAATTTTTTTTTATCTTTTCAAAGTACTCTCCTCTCTATACAAAGTTTCATGCGTCTGAACCAGTTTTCGAAACACTTTTTCCAATGCGCCGCAGCCACCTCGTTTGTTACAGCCTGCTCGAACGCTGACAGCGTATCTTCCGGCGACGACAATTTTATCACTTTTAACTGATTTTTTACTTTCGGGAATCAAAATAAGTCACATGCTGCTAGGTCAGGGCTGTAAGGTTGGTGACCCAGGAGTTTGACCCGCGTGCTGTCCAGGAAGTCCCTTAACACACTTGAAGAACATCGCATTCTTGTCGTGCGGTGCCCACAGGGATCGGTTCTGGGGCCGCATCTGTGGGACATCGGGTACGACTGGGTGCTGCGCGCCAATCTCCTTAGCGGAGTCAGCGTAGTTAGCTACGCTGATGATACGCTGGTCCTGGCGCAAGGGAGGTCACACAAGGCGGCGGCTTAACTAATGACACACGGGGTTGCGACAACAGTCGATAGGATCCGGCAACTGGGAAACGAGGTGGCCTTGCACAAGTCCGAGGCCATGTGTTTTCATGGTCCTCGGGATGCGCTACCGATGGGTTCCCAGTTAACGGCAGGTTCACATCGGCGTCGAGTCGACGATGAAGTACCTGGGACTCGTCCTCGATAGCCGGTGGAACTTCGTGGAGCATTTCCGACGTTTGGTTCCCAGACTAGAGCAGGCCGGGGCTGCTTTGAAGCGGTTCCTGCCCAATCTAGGGGGTACAAACACTTCCTACCGAAGGTTCTACGTGGGGGTCGTGCGGTACATGGCCCTATACGGGGCACCGGTGTGGGCACCTACACTGAGGCGCTGACCAGCTCGCCGGTTGAACGCGTCCCATAGCGTGATCGCCATCCGAATGGTCTGGGGATACCGCACGATCTCCAGTGAGGCGGCGGGCCTCCTTGCTGGATTGCCGCCATGGGATCTGGTGGCAACGATCCTCGCGCACACTTGGTAGTGGCGCGAGGAGGCAAAACGCTGGGGCGTAACTCCGAGAAATTGCAGCACAGCGGACAGAGTTCCGGCGGGATCTCATGGCGACATGGAGAGTGCGATTGTTGCAACTCAGTGCTGAGGCATGCTCTTTGAGGAGTGGATTGAGAGGTGCCACAGCATTCTCACCTTCCACCTGACGCAGGCCCTCACCGGACATGGTTATTTCGGGAGGTTCCTGTTTCGCATAAGGCGGAAGAAAACGCCCGGGTGTTTCCACTGCGTAGATCGCCATGAGGACATGGTGGAGCATATGGTGGAGCTCTGCCCGGCTTGGGCGGAGCACCGCCGTGTCCATGTGGAGGCGATCGGTGGCGGCGATCTCTCGCGTCCGGCCCTGGTCCAGGTCATGGTACGGAGCGAGAGTGCATGGGTAGCCGTCACCCCCTTCTACGAAGCAATAATGCTCACGAAGAAAGAGGCGGTGCACGTGAGGAAGAGGCTGTATCTGCGCCCTCATGGCCGTAGTCACCGCAGGAGACGCCCTATGCGTCGGGAATCTCAGGCTGATTCCCGGCCACGGGCTTGCGGATGGCTGGTAATGGGTAGGTCGCTGTCCGGTAAGGACCAAGCCCGGGTCGACGGCGCGTTGTGTTCCAAGCGCGCCTCAAAGGGCCGATACCTGCCAGGTGTGCGGGTTATTCGAAAGAGATACCAAAGCCCCTGGCCCCCATAAGCAACTGAAGGAACACGGGTGGGTTTTAGTCAGTAAAAGTCTAACACGCCCTCCTGCTTCACCCAGAGCCGGGAGAAGTTATTTGATGATTTGACACGCTCAAAAAAAAAAAACATTGGATTCTTAATCACTCAGAACACCACATCAATTATTATTATCATAATTAAGTTTTTATTTGAAATTCTTTAGCTTTTTTTATTCGGAGGATTCCACAAACGGAAAGCGATTTTAATAATCATTATCATTACTTTTTAATAACCCAGATACAGTTACCTTTATGAGAATGTTATTATTACGTTGTAGAGGAACGAGGTTATTGTATAGAAATGAAAAGGCGTCTTGTTCGTACGACGTATATTTAGAGACTGTCCAACCAACATGTGCTCGCTTAGGCTCTAACTAAACAATATGTATATCTAATCTAGATACTTAATGTTACACACTACATCACCCTCCTTAAAAGGAAAAAAAAAAAACTTAATTGTTTTTTTTTTTTTTTTGTCTTAAACTATATATGGTTTTGTACGGTTTTTATGTACCGTTTCTACGTTACAATTTTTTATTATCTTAACATTAGGTCCAACTTCTTCAATCACAACATACGGTCCGTTATACAATCTGTCCATTTTATTAGTAGGAGTTTCATTCCTTATTAAAATTAAATCATCTTTCTTATAACTAATCGGATTTTTATTTTTATCATAAATGTCCTTTCTTTTTATCTTACTATCTAATAATCTTTTTCTCGCGTCCTTATGTGCTAACTGTAATCTATATTTTAATTCTAAAGCATAATTTTCTGCATTATACAATGGCTCTAAATCATCTTTTAACCTACTTGGAATGTTACATGGCTTACCGAAAACGAGTTCATACGGTGTATAGTTAGTTGACGTATGTATTGTTGTATTGTAAGAAAAACACCAAAAAGGAAGCCAATGGCTCCAAGTGTATGAATTTTCTTCACATTGGATACGTAAAAAGTTACGTAGGTTTTTATGTGTGTTTTCTAAAGCTCCAATGCTTTGGTGGTGGTAAGCAGTGGAATTTATTTTTTCTAATTCTAATAACTTACACACTTCTGTCATAGTTGACGACATGAACTCCGTACCGCGATCAGTTGCGATCACTCTCGGTACGCCATACCTTAAAATAAAATTACTTACTAAAGACCTCGCTACGACTACTGTTTCCTTTGTCGGAAGAGGGTAAGCTTCCACATATTTTGAAAGCTCGCACTGCAGGGTTAATATGTATTGGTTACCTTCATCATCTCTGTCTAGGGGTCCAACAAGATCTAGGAAGATCTTTTCAAACGCTGAATTTGCCGTGGTTGTTATCACCATAGGCTCCTTGTAGCTGGGTGAGTGTTTCATCACCTGACACTTAGAACACTTAGTTACGTAATTTCTGACGTCACTTTCTAGTCTTGGCCAGTAATACTTACTTTTGATGTTGTTCACCATTCGACGAACGCCGGCGTGTCCGCTCGAAGGCAATAGATGATAATCATTTAATATGACTGTCATTTCGTCCTTATCGAAAATTCTCCTTACATTTTTTAAAATATGTATACGAGGTGGTCCGGACCACTCATTTCTACTATCTATTTCTTCACATAATTCTTTTATAAATTTATCGTTATTCTTTTCTTTAATTATACAAACTTCTTTTATATTTATTTTCTTACAAAACTCACTTAATATATTCACAAATACGTCTCGCGTGAATTGTGACATATAATTAAGATTAATGTAAATAATTAACTGCTTTTCTACGTAAGCTAAACATTCTTGTTCTCTACTTATTATTTTTTTCTCTCGAAGTTTATCTAATTCTTTATCTTCTATAAATTTCATTTCTACTGAGTCAATTGGTTTTTTTAATAGCTCCACGATTTTTGGTTGACCAGGCCTCAAATCAATGGGTTTACTTGAAAAATCCAGCGGACTCCCTTCTCCTTTTAATTCTTTTAATCTGTTTTCCTCTTTGATTTTCTTACTCTGAGCGCGTGTTGTCACAAATATATTTTCATTAATTCTTTTCAAATCATCCGATGTTAAGGTTATTCTACTTAATGCGTCTGCTATTACGTTATCTTTTCCTTTTATATAAACAATCTTGTAGTCATATTATTCTAACTGTAACCTGAACTTTAATAATCTACTGGCTGGGTCTTTTATACTAAATAAATATATCAATGGCTTGTGGTCTGTCATAATTGTGAATTTTCTTCCAAATAAATATGGTCTATAATACTTCACGCTCCATACTACAGATAATAATTCTTTTTGGATTGTTGGGTAATTTAATTCTGCTTTATTTAATGGTCTGCTCGCATAAGCGATTGGCCTCATGTCTTTGTTACATAAAACTGATCCTATAGATATACCCGATGCATCCGTTTGTAGTATGAATTCATTTTCTGTTGAAAAATCTGGGTACTGTAAAATAGGAGGAGTCATTAGTGCTCCTTTCAAAGATTCAAAAGAAGTTTCACAATTTTTTGTCCAATCAAATTTTTCATTTTTTCTACATAGTTTATTTAACGGAATAGTAATATCTGCAAAATGTGGTATAAACTTACGATAATAATTACACATAGCAACGAATCGTCGTACGTCGTCTGAATTTTGCGGTGTTGTATAATTTTGAATTGCCTTTACCTTATCAGGATTCGGCAAAACACCTTTAGCAGTTACAATATGACCTAGATATAATAATTCCTTTTTACAAAAATTACATTTTGTTGGGTTTATTTTTAAATTGACTTTTCTTAATCTTTCGAGTATTTTTATCAAATTTTGATTATGAATTTCTAGGTTTCTACCAATTATAATTAAGTCATCCATATAATAGGTCTTTACCTATGAAATTGCCGTTTTGTATGAAAAAATTTAAACGAATTTTTTTCATGTATTTTTTATTTGTATTAATCGAAGTAATCACCCATGCAATCAATGCATCTTTGCCATCGCCGTGGCAGTTTATTGATGCCCTTCTTAAAGAAATCAGCTGGACGGGAGGCAACAAATTCTTCAAAGGCATTTTGTACTGCCTCTCGGGTATTGAATTTTTTTCCCGCCAAGAAGTTATCCAAATTCTGGAAAAAGTAGTAGTCTGTAGGCGCAAGGTCTGGTGAGTAGGGCGGATGACGGAGAGCTTCCAACCCCAGTTCTTGCAACTTGGAGACCGTCTGCTGTGCAGTATGAGGTCGCGCGTTGTCGTGCAGGAGCAGCGGAGACGAGCGATTGACCAATGCTGGTTGGAGATGTGCCAGCTTCTCCATCATTGTGTTCAGTTCTTCACAGTACACATCTGCAGTAATGCTCACCCCGTTTGGTAAGAAGCTGTGATGAATCACACCGGCGCTAGACCACCAAACAGTGACCATCACTTTTCTAGGGGTAAGTTTTCGTTTAGGGCATTGTTTAGGTGCTGAACCAGGATCCAACCAACTTGCTGAGCGCTTGCGGTTATCAAACAGAATCCATTTTTCATCGCAGGTAACAATGCGGTTCAAAATTCCTTCATTTGTGTGTCTGTTGAGCAGTGCAAGGCACGTCTCGACGCGTACTTCGCGCTGACGATCATTGAGTTCGTGGGGCACCCATTTGTCAAGCTTTTTTACCTTGCCAATTTGACGCAAATGGACCAATATTGTTTTGACGCTAACGTCGAAAGCTGCTGCTAATTCAGCCGTAGATTGTGTATCATCAGCTTCCACAATCGCCTTTAATTCGTCATTGTCGACCAAAGTCTTCGGACGACCGCGAGGTTCATTTTTCAGGTCGAAATTTCCAGAACGGAAGCGAGCAAACCAATAACAGGTGGTGCGTTGGTTTGTAGTGTTAGCTCCGTAAACGTCGTTGATGTTGCATGCCGCTTGTGCCGCGTTGCTGCCACGACGGTACTCATATTCCATAATTACTCAAATTTTTAACCATGATGACGAAAAAGATTGAAATGCGATGAAAATGTAACACTAATCAATAAACAAATGACTACTTTTGGAAAAAAAAATCCATGTTTTTAAAATAAAATTAATTTGAAATTAGAATTCTTACCCAAACAAAAATTATTTTGATTTGAAATGGCCAGTACTGCAAAACGGCAATTTCATAGGTAAAGACCTAATATGTTATGCATTTTTCAAAATTTAGTCCTGACATTGCTATTGACATGATACGTGAGAATGCCCCTGGGCTAATTTTTAATCCCATCGGTAAGCGTGTCATCTGATATTGCCCAGGACTAGTAGTGAAGGCTGTTACGTTCCTGCTATTTAATTCAAGGTCGACTTGATAATAACTTTGAGATAAGTCTAAATGACTAAGTGAATAAGAAGAATAAGTGCAACCGGAAAGAGAGTCTAATATTTCTGTAATGTTTGGTAGCGGAAACTTGTCATCTTGTATTTTCTCATTTATTTTTCTATAATCGACTACTAATCTCCACTTCTTATTATTATTCTCGCTTTTCTTTGGAACGAGTAGTATGGGACTGTTCCATTCACTATTAGTTGGTTCTATTATTTCATCATCTAACATCTGCCTAATTTGTTTATCAATTTCCGATTTCGTAGATTGTGGTAGTCTGTATGGTTTTGTATAAATAGGCGTTGCAGCTGGCTTTAAGTTAATAGATTGGTTCATTATACTAGTAGTAGTCAGCTTATCACCTTCTAAATGGAAAACGTCTGCATACTTTGCACAAATTTGTTCAATAGTTTTTTGTTCATCTGGTTGTAAATAATTCAGATTTAAAGTAGATAATAGTCTTTTTACGCGGTGTGCATCTGTTTCTGTGCTGTTATATTGACAAATAATATAATCAGTTAATTTTTCTAATTCGGGTTTAAAATATGGTAAGCTAATATCTTCTTCACCTGTGTTTAAAATTTTAATTGGAATCTTCCCGTTTCTTGGTTTTACTATACTTCCTGCTAAAAATATGTTTTCCGATAATTGTGTTGGTATAACCACGTAATCACTTTGTGAGTTTGATTGAATTGTTACAAAATGAATTGATTCACTTCTGCGTGGTAAATACATATTTTTACTGTAATCGCTATTCTGGCTCATTTCTATCTGAAACTCTTTGTTATTAGTTTGTAACTTTAAAACGTTGTTTAATAAGTCAATGTTTGCATTAAACATTCTAAGAAAGTCTAAACCGATAATTCCATCCGCCTGGCATGGCATGTTATTTAATACATGGAACTTAAATGTAAACATCGCTGATTCTTTGTAAGTTGAATATGACTCTGTTTGTTGGCTATAGTACAATTGTAATGTCAAGTCAGCGAATTGATTGGAATAAATGTTCCCACCGATACCTTTGATTGTTGTATCGTTACTTTGTAATGTAATATAATGCGGTATTTTATTTTTAGCTATAACTGATAATGTTGCCCCTGTATCTACCAAGAATGTACACACCTGTTTACCTACTTTAAATTTAACGCAATCTAGTCCCTGACATGTTAATATTTTATGCTCGAAAAAAACGTATTTGGGTTACTCAACTCACGATTTTCTGTAGTACTCTCTTGCTGGTTTGCTCGTTGGTCAGCAACATATGCAGCCTGTTGTTGGTTGTCTCGACCATGTAATTGTCGATTATGACCTCTAAAACCACGTCCACGTCCATAACTTGGCTGTGATTGGAATCGTGGGGTACTATTTCCTCGTCCTTGATTGTAGTAATTATTACTTCGTCCTCTGTAGTTTGAAGTATTGGTGCGCCCACGATAGGAAGAATTATTACAATAATAATTATTACCTTGATTGTAGTTACTTCGATGGTTGAACCCACGGCTGCGATTATTTTGCCATCTGCCTCTGCCCCTTGGCTTACCTCTTAAGTGCATTACCGCTTGTTGGGCCGACTGGTCTGGCTCCTCATCTTGTGCTGCACGAATGGCGTCCTTCAGCTGTTGGTAATCGCGAGCCGCAATGATTGTGCTGAGTCTTCTGTTGCGAAGACCATCTGAAAACCGTTTTATGGCATATTTTTCATTTATTGGTTGCAAAACGTCACTAGTAGCTTCGTTATCATTTGATTGAGAAACAGTTAAATTAATAAAAAGCTCTTCTAACTTACTACCGAACTCTGCTATACTCAATTCATTTTGTGTTAATTTATTCATTTGCATGAGTAAGGAATTTGCCGACTTTTTTGTTAAAAGAAATGATTTTATATCTGTAATTAAGAGATCAGTACTGATATAATCTGACTTTAACTTTAGTTTTGCTAATTTTGTTAGTCTAGTTTTAAGCACAAAAGTAATTAGTAGTTTCTTATCTGCTGCTACAGTTAAACAAGAATCATACATTTCTATACCTTGTATCATTTTTTCCGTGGTCTCCTAATTACCATCCATCACAGGGATAAGTGAATTCGCCGTTCTTAAATCGAAACTTGCCATGTTGTCTGATGATTTAGACTCACTGTAACTTAATATTTTTGTATATGTGTCTTCTATAGATTTACACAAATTATCAATCAATAGTCCAGAATAATCAGTAGTTAAGTGCTTAACATCTAATTCCTTAATACATTTTTTATACGAGTTATATATTTCTTTTGCTCTTCTAATTTTACTTAGACCTAATTCTCGTAATCTTTTCTCTGGACCTAATTTCCTAAGACTTACTTTAATATAATCTAACTCTTTATATATGCTATTAAACTGTATTTCCATAAATCACAATTTATTACTAATACCATCCATAATCATCACTTAAAGTTCTTAAAATGTTCATATCTTCGTAGACACGATGTAGTTATTTTTGGGTAATTTCACATTTTTTTTTTGTTTCACTTTTGACACTGAATACACTTCACTTTTTATTTTATTTTATTTATCACTTTAGGCAGGTACTCACTGGCATTGGTACTCGTTCAGTCCATTAAGAAATATCCTCCTCAGTAGGACGGCTTCGTCCTCGGCCTGACATCCGTTCTTGCATTCGTCTAATAAAATCCGTTTGCATGCCGTTTTGTATTCCTGTACGCACCCAGTCACTATGGCATTTCTTGTATTGGGCGTATAGTACGTATAAGACAGCTCCAGCGCAAACAGCTACCATCACCCCCAGTAGGATATTGCTCGTTCGAAAGTGTGAAGAGACATCAGCGCTGCCGTTATTTTCACTGCCGTGTTGTGTAATGATGGTTTCCTTGTTTTCACATAAACATTTACTGCACTCTTTTCCCATTCTGTTTTATTTAACAGTGTTTGAAATTAAGTTTAAAGTAGTATTTGACACAATCCGAGTATAGTGTCCTTTTAAAATCACAATCGGTCTCATAATCCACATTGCACGGTGCTCGACGCGGTCCCACGGTTAGACGCTGATATCGTCACATTTTTCCCGTCGCGACGCAATCCGACACCGTGCCCCTGGCAGGGTCGCCATGTAGAGGAACGAGGTTATTGTATAGAAATGAAAAGGCGTCTTGTTCGTACGACGTATATTTAGAGACTGTCCAACCAACATGTGCTCGCTTAGGCTCTAACTAAACTATATGTATATCTAATCTAGATACTTAATGTTACACACTACAACGTGTTATTATTAACACGTAATTTATTATGGTTATTACGAGTATTACTTATTATATTTGTTACTACCATTTCGCGCCAATAAATGTCGTTACGTGTTTCAACATTTCGTAATTACATTTTTCTTGAACACTTTAAATTATGGATCCATATCTTTTGATTGAGCGAAGCGATTGCGTTGAAACGAAAACTTAAGTATACTCCGAGTTATAAACAATATTTGACCTTTACATCTAAATAGATTAACAGACAAAAAGACAAAAATGAAAAAAATATATAGATATGGCATCTGTTGGTTATCCCATAACACCCCTACTATTTTTTTGGAAATATTTTGAATGTACAGAAACAGCTTGTCTAAAGATTTATTATATCTATAAGACGGCGGGAAATCCAATGCACGCCGTCTCTGATGTCTCTGGTGTAATTCTTCGTTGGTATATAGGTAGTTGGTTTTCAATCACACACAATACCTACTTAACTCAAACCATTTATTTTCACTTAAATCTTTTACAGACACTTAGGATTTTTCATTTATCAGTGAATCAGATAGTTTCGAGTTACGAAGGGAATCTAGGCGCCCATTCCAAAACTAAAGTAGGTCTCATATGGAGAAGACCGGGCAAGAAACTCCACGGACACTCTTTTAAATCAAAACATTATGTTACAGAGGTTTCATATTGCACAATTATAATCTTAGTCCTTTTTACACACTTTCATCGCGATACCGTCCGGCCGCCATTATTTTTCATCTTTCCAAGTGGGCGGAAGTACTGCCTATCGCACAGAAAGCAGTACTGAATCTTATTACTTAGTAAGTGTTATAAAATTTACTAACAATAGTCAAATGCTATAAGTTAATTCTTTAATAATTAAACAATGCTAGTTATCACAAATGCAATGGCGTTTTAAGATGAAAGTTCAATTAGTAATGTCATTACTTTTTATAACGTAGCTATCACTACCTTACAATATATCCGGTTTTTCAAGGAATTTAATCAAACAATAGGAATTTACAAATAAATATGTGTGTAAAATAATCTTGTTACTTTATCTATTGTAAATTTTGATTGAAACTGATTTAGTTCTCATATTAAATCATAACAGTCAGTTATTGATTATTTATTAAACTCGCAATCCGCACCATTTTCGGCACAATAGGTAGCAATGTATCATAAACAAATGTACTGTGTGAAATGACTGAAAGCCCAAAGACAATAAAACAATTATTCCTTTTTAATTGTGACTATAATTTTAACTAAGGCATCATAATTAGTTTTATAGTTATTCATCTAGTAATCAAACCAGCAGTACTCTGCGAGTTTTATATTACAACCTGGCCAATAGATGGCGTTGATTTTAAGAAAACCAATAGACACAGACTGATGCATGCAAATGGTTATAATAATATTCCAAAGGGCAGGAGCACCGGGCTTAATGGTGTTATTACAATTATAATAAATAGTTACGCATAAGATTATATTATAATATTTACAAGAGATCGCGTTCGCGGCGACATGTATACAATACAGGATAAGTTTTTAACCAGTGCGTAAACTGTAACTATGAACTCAGCATATAATTCTAGAGCCCCCAGCGCAGAAATTATTCGTCGGTTATAGAAAAAAGAATCAGCTGTTCCATATATTTTGACCGCAAAGGTATTGCACTTTTTTATGAAACAGCTGATTTTTTATTGTATAACCGACGAAAAATTTCTGCGGTGGGGCGTCTAGAATGATATGCTGAATTCATGGTTACAGTTTGCGCACTGAATAAAAACTTTTCCTGTATAGATAAAGGTGAACTTTCTGCACTTGTTTGTACATATAGTGATTGCTTTCTGCACTTGTTTGTACATATAGTTATTGCTTTCTGCACTTGTTTGTACATATAGTTATTGCTTTCTGCACTTGTTTGTACATATAGTTATTGCTTTCTGCACTTGTTTGTACATATAGTTATTGCTTGGCGAAACGCACCAACGTTACAAGTGGATGCTCGTAGTAGTACTATTCATCATTATTTATGTCTACCGAGATGGCGCACACTGCTGTTATAAATATTATATCAACTTATAGTTTACAGCTAGTTTCAGCCATATCCGCTTTATTGCTCGAAACTAAAGCTATTTGAAAGTTCCGATGAGGTTACATGACTTTGATCTTTCTTTGATCGCAAACAGTTTACTTTGTTTTTGATGGTTTGTTACTAGATGGGACGATAAGGAAATTTTACTTGATCCTATTGGATTACAAGCTTCAATAAACATGAGGTCTCAGGGAAATTAAAAGCAGTGGAAGTTCAGCATTCAGGAATACCTTTATATCGTGTATCATTATTAATTACCTAAGTACACAATAATATCACAGCAGCAGTAGTTTCTTTATGTAAGAGTAAATACTATTTTGTTTACATAATATTATTGGAACACTGGAGCTGGAGCCGACCCGAATAGGTTTGCAAAAGGCTAGGATAATAATGATTTAGGGACAAGTCGCGTATCGGTCGCAGATGTGTGCCGTCTGCCTCAAATAAATCAATGGAGGGTATCTCTCATGTTCGGACAACACCATAACTCGCCAACTTATTCTATTAGGAGGGCCGGACGACATCGGACGACGCCGGATAGTGACGGACACCGCCCATGTGTGCACAATGGATCTGGTTTTTATCGCGAGTGCCGAATATAATGTTGTCCGAATAAATTGCGGACGTGCGGCGGGACCGGGGTGCAGAACGAGAGGCAGAGGGGGGAGGGGGGGCTGAGTAGGCAAAGTATTGAGACGATTACAACGGATTATCCTTTAATAGAATCTGGGAAGCCTACTGTCTTGTTCATTTGAAACAGTTGTCAGATAATTGTTAAAATAATTGACATCACGTCGCTATGGGATTAAAACGTTCTCGTTTTACGCTCGTGATCCTACCATTTTGTACCTATAATAACATCCTTCTGACCTGAATTAATTGCTCGGCCATTTTACCGCCTGCTTAATTAACCGTTCATTTTGATTACATTTCTACGTTAATATTTCGCAGCAATTGCTTCATTAACAGTGTTGGTTTTTACGTGATTGCTTCATAAACAAATCGAAGCTATGCTTCTGTGCTTCGTGCGGAGAGCGAGGTGCCGAGTTATTGCGGTCACGTCGCTAACTTTGTAAGGGCGAGGGTGTCGCCGGGGGGAAGTGGAGCTGAGGGGAGCGAGAGAGGGAAAGGTCCCGGTCCGTTTGCTCAAGCCATTTGCAGAGAGCAAATGAAGATAACGCGATATTCGATAGCCACCTGCTAATTGACGAAATTGTACTAATTGGAACACGAAAAATAAAGTAAACCTCGATGGAGTATGAAACGCCTTTATATAATGACGTAGTTACAATTACAACTGTACATGCGGCTGAGACCAGTGTGTCTGTATGGTTTTCGGCGTGTTGCGCCTTTGATTGTGATTGTGTGTGACGCATTGTGGCTAACCTTTCCCCTATCTCTCTTGTGCTAGCTGAGTTGCGGTACGAGCCGACCGGAGCCGCGCGTGACTGTTGTATTATTGTCCTTGGCCTGAATTCACTATGACCACTTAACGATTCCTTATTCGAAAGCACGTCAATTACACACGACTTGTGCTAATATCATATTAATAATATCGACAAATTGTCTTAGAACAAACAGAATATGACATTTCGATTCCTTACCGTTACATTGGTTTCTAAAAAACACGTTATTGGTGCCGATTCTGTTGTACACCGAACTAAACTAACTAAATTATCACTAAAATTCCTTACTTTTGACTATGAGAATCTTAAAGCTATTCTGCAAAAAATAATCTCTAAACTAAAAAAAAAATTTTGACACAACTAAAATCAAATTTGACAATCGCGATTCCTGCAGGCTTAGCATGACGCTTTCTATTTCTACTCTACCGTAGAATAGAAATCGCTTGTCTACATTTATCTGAAAAATTGACAACTGTCTACACGGAAACGTCATTTTTGTCTAGTCTTCCGTCGACAAAACGCTTCTCTACGGTTGTCGTGCCAAGCCTGGTGGTGGTGTTTTTTTTTTCTTTTGGCTTCGCAACCTGGTACTTGTGTGCCCTACGCAATGATTTTTTTTAAGAGCTGAATGAAGCGTGCGCAGGGGGGCAGCCTCGACGTTTTTTTATATGGAATTTTTAACTTTTTGCTTGGAAAAAAAAATTAAATATTACCTACATGTTGAGATTATGGGGCTTGCGGGTTTATTAAAGGGGGTCGAGATATAAACAAACGAAAAGAAAAGAAAGATCACTACTGTTTTTGCACCTCAAGTCGAAGTGTTGGTGTGAATTTTAGTTCATGACCACTAGTTTTATTCCACACTTTTTTAATCGCGATTAAAATTAGTCACATTTAGTTAGAAAAACTAATGTAGCGGGGTGCTGTGGATGACCGAAATAAACACTGACTTCTTAATAACTTCTTTTATTAATTTAATTTAACTTACAAATTATAACGTCTTAACATCTTATTAGCTCGCTCGCTTCTCCCCTTCCACACACACTCTCCCATTCACTCATCGCTGCGTTCGCATTCTTCATATTATATTTATTTTCTTGAAATTATGATGCGTTCTGAATTAACATCCTACAACTCGGCCATTCTGCTCTCAGTCTGCCCTCAGACTGACTCTAGTACAATAAAACAAACTAAGCTACTTTAACAATCTTGAACTAAAATTACAACAGATGTTTCTAAATAAAAAAAAAATAAAAAAAAACATTAAATCCCTTCTTACTAATATTATAATATACACTCACACACATTCATTCTTTAACAATACTCCAACCTGTAAGTATTATCTAGGTACAGTCTTACTTACTACTTAAATGTTTAGGTACATTTGTTATACAGACTTATTACTATAATGGTAAGTTACAAGGTAAGTATTTTATTTCTTAATCACTAAATAGGCAATTACTGAACTCTTCAACTTTTATACAGAATTACAGACATAAGGCAATTTATAAGTACTCAATTACATCTTACAATGAGATAAAATGAATGATACAATTTCATTAGTTTGCTAATTATGGTACAACACCTGTCAACATTACTCACTTTATTAGATAAAATAGAATGGTAAGTTAGCTGCGTTCAACAGTAAGTATGGACTCTTAATTATTATTTTCTTTTCTAAAATAAACTGAAATGTTAACAAGACATCATTGAATTAAGGCCATCTTTTCATAAAATCTACTCCTGTAGTGGTATTTTTAGGTCCCTCTTTACTGTTATCTAATTTTCTAACTTCTTCTTCTGTCTTTTCCTAAATCTTTTACTACTATATAAGGTCCAAAGAATTTTTGTTTTAATTTTAATGCATTTCCATATTGAGTTCTTTGTATTGCTATTATATCCCCTATTTTATATTTCTGCCCTTCCTTCCTTTTACTATTAAAGTTCCTTCTGTTTTCTTCTTGAATTCTTGATATCTGAGCTTTTGCTTCTTTCCTTAATTCATCTCTTTTGTCCGTGAATTCTCTTCTATTCTGTTCTTCTAAAAATTCTAAAATCTTTAAGTCTTCTTTAAGTCTAATTTTAGTCCCTGTTAATAATTCAAAAGGTGATGTTTGGATGGATCTCTGATATGAACTATTTATTACCCTCTGAACTTTACTGGCATATTTGTACCACAGTGCAGGTTCTTCAATGCACATTTTGGTTAATACAGAGATAATGATTTGATTCATTCTTTCAGCTTGACCATTTCCACGGGGTATGCCTGTTGCTATTGTAATATGCTCTATTTCCTCTTCTCGGCAATATTCTTCAAACTCTTTCCCTGTGAATGCTGTGCCTCTATCAGTCACTATGCGTCTTGGGTTTCCGTAATCCTTTTGATGTAATTTTAACTTATCAACTGTTTCCTTTGTTGTAACAGTTTTAACTGGGTATATCCAAACAAACTTTGTGTATCCATCTATGACAGTTAAAATGTAATTGTACATTTTCTTGGTAGCATCCAAAGGTCCTAAATGATCAATATGAAGTGTATCTAGTGGCACTTCTCCTTTTGGTATCGGGTTTAACAATCCTTCTTTCTTGCCTGCCTTTCTACTAGCTAGTAGACAGGGCACACATGCAGAAATTACTTTTTCAATTTTATTATCCAACTTGGAAATGTATTAATCTTGTTCTATTATGTCTCTGATTTTCTTTTTCCCGAAATGTCCAATACCGTGAGCTCTTCTTATAATCTCAAGATCCATTAATTCAGGAACAACCAATTTCTTATCTTCTCCTTTATAGATGACATCATTTTCAAGAACGTAGTCTTCATACTCATTGTCCTTGAGAACCTCTTTTATTGCCTTCAAGCCTTCATCTTCTTCTTGAGCCTTCTGTATACGGAAATGGAGTTCACTTTGAATAACACAAATACTTCGACTTAGAGCGTCGACATGTTGCATCTTTTCACCAGGTCTGTGTACAATTGAGTAGTTAAAATCTTGCAGGTACATGATCCATCGGGCTACTTTAGCTGAGACATCTTTTTTCGTTAAAGTCTTCTGGAAAGCTTCACAATCAGTGACTATGGTAAATGGAATTCCAATCAGGTACCTACGAAACTTCTTCACGCCTTCTATCACTGCCAGTGCTTCCAGTTCATAGCTGCACCACTTTTGCTGAGTCTCACCAGTCTTTCTGCTCATGTAATGAACTGGGTGCATGCTATCATCCGCAGGATCCTTTTGCATCAGCACTGCAGCATATCCGTACTTGCAGGCATCTGTATGTAGTTCAGTCTTTAATTGTGGATCAAATATTTTTAAGACAGGTTCACAACATAAGATTTCTTTCAATTTGACAAACGCACTTCTTTGATCTCCTTCAAAATAAAATTCTTTCTTCTTCAATAATTCACTCAAAGGTCGTGCTACTATAGCATAATTCGGAATAAATTTTCGAAAGTATGAGGTCAATCCGATGAAACTTTGAACTTCTTTAAGATTTTTAGGCACAGGGAATTTATGCACTGCTTCGGTTTTCTCCTTTGATGGCTGCACGGTTCCATTGCAGACCACATGACCTAAGTATTCCACTGATCTTTGTAGTAACTGTGTCTTCTTCCAGTTTATCTCGAGACCATATTCTGCAGCTACCTTCAGTACCTCTTGCAGTCTTTCAATTGCCTGCTGTTCGTGTTCGGCCAGGATAATCAGGTCATCGATGAAAATGAGTAGAACTCCTCTTCTTACGAAGTCGGTGAAAATAATGTTGATATATCTGGTAAAGAATTTGGGACAGATGGATAAACCAAACGGTGCCCGCAGGAATTCATACTGACCTTCTGGATTGCTGGTCACAAACGCAGTATACTTTATAGAATCCTCGTCTACTGGTAAATGGAAAAATCCATTCTTTAAATCTAAAGTGCTAAACACCCTAGCTGTACACAATTTATCTATGTGATCATTGATTACCGGCAGGGGATATTCATCCTTCACCATCCTCTGATTTATCTTCCTGTAGTCCACACAGATTCTCGTACTTCCATCTTTCTTCTTCACCAAAACGAGGGGACTGGCGTATTCTGAATAGCTAGGACGTATGATGCCATTAGCCAACCAATCATCTATTTGATGTTTCACAATTTCTTCTTCTTGCAAAGCTAGACGCCGTGGACGCTGTGCTATTGGAATGTCATCTTTCAATATTATTTTTAATTTAATTGGAGCTTCTTTTATCTTTATAGGTTTGTAATTATCTATTATAGTTTTAACTTGAATTGGTATATCACTTTCATTGGTAAAGCTGGAAAGTAAACACTGTAAATACGAACTATCATAACTCTGAGGCCTTATTTCAATGATACCTTTGTTAATCATAGTAATAGTATTAACAAGGAAAGTTTGCCCGAGAATTACAGCATACGGAATTACACCTTTAGGCACTACATGGAAACAAACCTCATAACAATGACAATCTATTATCAAATTAATGTTAAACTTACCCATTGAATACACCTTACTCGAACCAAGGCCGGTTAACAACATTGTTTCGGATTCACACTTGACTGACAACATCGTAAATACATCGTAAGATATTAGATTTAGATCACTACCCGTATCTATTAAACAATTTACTGTGATACCGCCTACATTAACACTTTTAACAGATTTATTTACTACATTATTATTGTTTACATTAAGTACGCTACTATTGTGGTTATGATTTTGACAACTATGACACTGATGGATTATTTTCCCGTTTGACGTCAGCATGCTATCTTGTTCACTCTCCGTTCTGTCATCTGGCGATTGATAATGAGCGAACATCGAACGTGCAGTCGAGTTAGCTCCGCCTCCGCTGCTTCCGCCAACGTTTCGCGTACTGCCAACATTCCGACTTGTGGATGGTTCACCTTTCCCGTTCCCGCTTCCGCCAGCTTGACACTCGGTACCAATATGGCCGTATTGGTTGCATTTGAAGCACTTGGTACCTTTTTTGCATGAACTCGCTATATGACCTCTTTCCCCGCACTTGAAACAACGATGAACTTTCTCACTAGCATTTTCCTTGACGTTAGTGTCGTCGGTTTTTGCTTGCTTTGTGGATTCGCGACACTCACGCTGCTGCTTGCCTACACCGCTTGAATTTCCTCTTTGTTTCAACATCTTTTGCTTCATAGCTTCGTACTGTAACAACTTTTCCTTAAGAACCGCATATGTAGTAATCCCATACAGACCAATTTTATTCTGCTCGTAATCGGTAATCCCGTCAATTATGTATTGGATTGAAACGTAATCGGCAAACTTTGCTCTTTTGCCAAGCTCCTTCATGGTGAGCATGTATTGGTAATAGCTCTCATTGTTACGCTTTTTACGAGCCGCCATTATTTCATGCATTTGCTTAGTATTTACCGAATCTGGGAATTCCTTTAATAATGCATTCCTCAATTCTTCGTACGATTTGAATGGTTTTTCCGTACGTAACCATAACTCAGCAGTTCCGGTAAGCGATCTTCTGGCAATTATGAGTTTTTGTTGAGCCGTCCAACCGAAGATTTCGGCATTGTCTTCGATGTCTTGTGACCACTTCACAGACGAGTACGTCATGTCTTCACCATCGAATTTAATAATGGTGTCCGCCATACCATATTGCAAGGGTTGAATTTTTGATTCCATGGTATCGACTTTGTCCATGATGTCTTCGTACAACTTTATTTTCCACCGGCACGAGCACGCGCTTTTTCGTAATGGCCGTTGCCGTTGCACCGGTGACTTTTTTTTTTTTTTTTTTTTTCTTCGTCTACTTTCTTCTTAAATACGCCTTTATTTTTACGGTCTATCCCGGACGAGGCTGTAGCGGGGTGCTGTGGATGACCGAAATAAACACTGACTTCTTAATAACTTCTTTTATTAATTTAATTTAACTTACAAATTATAACGTCTTAACATCTTATTAGCTCGCTCGCTTCTCCCCTTCCACACACACTCTCCCATTCACTCATCGCTGCGTTCGCATTCTTCATATTATATTTATTTTCTTGAAATTATGATGCGTTCTGAATTAACATACTACTTTTTTTATAGTCAAAATTTTTGGTGAAAAACGGCAAACTCAGAATAGAAAAATTACCATCTTCACTAAATTAATAATTCAGTGCAATCTTAGTGCTGTCAAACTAAAATATAGTTAAGTTGTGTCACTTTAGTCAATTTCAGAATGGGAAATCGTCGTTTGACAGGAATAAACTAAATTTTGGTGATTTTTAGTTTAGTTTAGAGAATTTTGTGACAACAGAATCGGCACCATTGACGTAGTTTGAACGTAGTAAGATTCCGCGGGAAATCATTTTAACCATACATAATTGGGGCCCTTATTACATGGCATAGAACTCACAGCTGACGACACTTTACACACTTACATTAAAAACATCCAATAAAACGTCTCTACAGTAATCACTAAGTAAGTTTACTGTCACTTGCGGTGCATCGATCATTATGAGCTGATAATAATTTACCTGGGGTCGATGTTACATTTATCACACTTTCAATAGCGGTAATTTCAAGTGGTTATCTAGTGGTTTTATCAAAAATTATTTGTGGTTGCCTGCCTCCGATCTACCGCGGTATCTCACGTTGTTATGATAACATCGCGGCAGGGTCGCGTCCCTTGCCCAGCCACCCTCCTACCACCTCTCTGCTTTCCCCCTCTCTCACGTGGCGTTATCAATTACCCCCAATTATTTCCATTAACGAGCTTTCAAGAAGAAGCAATGTGCCCACATTGTGAACCTTTCACTGTTCAAGTTCAAACAGTCGCGGTTCGTTTGTGCCAAATGTATTAATACGTACACCGGAGCAGGCGAAATACTGATTATAATCGTATGTTGTAATTAATATGGTAAAGGTAACATAAAAATACATTTCCCGAAATTATTTTGGTGCCCTATCAAAACTGAAATCGGATATCAAAATTGCCTACGCCTTTTACTGTACCGGCGCCGCTCGTCCACAAATAATTTGCGATTATATCTGTCATAGCGACGAGCCGGGCTGTACCGCCACAGCGTTCCGGATAAAGATAGCCGAATAATGTTGATCGGACAGACGACCCAACAAATGCCGATGTCCATCGTGTAGGTACCTAACCTAGCGCAAAATACATGTTAGTATGCAAAAGGTCAATTACGTTCTAAAATAAATATCAATCAAAAAATCCAACATATTGCAGTTTGCAGTCTACTGCCTGATGGTAATATAGTCAAATATGATCTAAATGGATCGAAATAAATTATTTTGAATTTTAATAGTGGCTAGACGGGAGGAGGTCATCGCCACCACCTGAACCCATCAGTAACACCAGAGACCTTGCAGACACATTGCGCTCCCTGAGATAAAACTGAAATGTTTTGTTTGGTTATTACGCCCTTAGGTACACCTTTTAAACAGGAACACAGCAACACTGTTCAACGGCAGAAATTCATAGTGCTAGTACATCCCATCGGAGCACATTCACTACTACTAAATGTTGATAGGAGAGGACCTTCTGTGCCGTCGTCATCTGTCTAAGAACAACGATTTACGTGAATGTGTGACGCTATCCGTCAGTCCACGTATACAATTACAAGGATCAGTTTCGCGGGCGAGTGCGTGAATATCGGCCATGATTGTGTTATAGCGCGGATCACACGCCGCCGCCGCCGCCCGCACCGCGCCCGCACCGCGCCCGCACCGCGCCCGCACCGCGCCCGCACCGCGCCCGCACCGCGCCCGCACCGCGCCCGCACCGCGCCCGCCGAGCCGCCTCGCCGCTCGGACGAATAAATATATGCCAACATTACATGCGGTCACTTTCATCCTCCAACCGCGAAAACTCATCCAAGTAAATTGTTTTCATTTTCTGTTAACATTTATTTAATTTAGCTTCTTAGGGCTTCCAGCTCAATAAAATTTTGTCCAATAATTAAATAAAACGGTGTTCACACACGGAGGAACTAACATCAGGTGAAATTCTGTGTTTACAAAGTCGAAATAAGGAAAACTGTGGCGTAACTAAAACTCATAACTAAGTACTCAACTTTGGAATTGAGTGTGAAAGTAAACTCAAACATTGGTCGGAGGGCGCGCCATGTTTGTCCAACAAACACGTCATAATTACTTTCAGTTATGTTTTACGGCCGCGTATTTACCGAGAACCATTTTTAATTTGATTTAACCAATCACCAAGTGTTTGTCTTTCATTTTACGATCAGTTCGCATTTATTGAAACCTCCTTCTATATGTAGGTGATGTGTCAGGCATAATGTTTGATGTATGTTGTTGCAAAGAAAAGATAGAATATTTTCGTTCAACAATCTCACTATACTATAATAAATTATAATGTTTCCAACGATCTCTCTGCTGCAAAACGGACTTGCTCTGTATAGTAAGTACATACGCCGACAAATTTTAATGGTTGTTTTCCCGAAGCGAAATGGTTTTGTCTTAGTAATACAATCGTTTTATAAACAAATACAATATTAAAAACAAAAAATGGCACAACAATTATGAAAAATCACCACATGCGAGAGTTTATTTTGCTCTGAACATTTATGGATCGCTGTTTCCTTTGTCGGCGGCGCGTGTGATTCGAGTAGTACCTACAAATTACCTCTAGTGTTATTCTCACGTTTTCGAGGTAATGAATATTTTTTAATAAAATAAAAATTAAAACATCTTAATTTTTTTACTTTTACTCTATGCTTCGAAAGTACTCCTTATGGCAAGTTGTTCTGCCGCGGGAAAACAACCATTTAAATTTCACGGTGTATATATTATAGCGCAGTATGATAGATAAAGCCGTGATATGGTTATATCCCTAGGGATATCATTATATACCGTAACATAGTCAAAACAAAACTTCAAACCAAAACAAAACTCAAAAACAAAACTTCAATCCATATTTTGCAGGTACAGAAGGTATTTTACACTATTATTAGTTACACATAACACACATAACATATAAAATCGGATTAAACTAAATTAAAAATTTAATCAAAATTAAATTACAATTAAATCAAAATTAATTCATAATGAAGTCAAAATCAAATTAAAATCAAATCAAATCTTATGCTATTTATGGTGTTGCAACCTCGACTCTTACTAAGTTATGTAATAATTTGTATTAAGGGCAGTGGTATATACAGCCCATAGATATTTTAGTTTCACAAATTAATTTTGTTACTTATTCATTTAGATTTCGCTTGAGCGCATACTCTTTTAAATATCTTAGAATAGTTTCTTACATAATTATGAAGTGCTTGACCAGAAGTCAATGATTTCATCACCACGGCTCTCAAAACGGTGAAGGAAAACATCAAGAGGAAACCGGCATGTCCTAGAAATAAAAATTCTAAGACATGTGACATCTTCCAACCCGCACTAGGCCCGCGTGGTGGATTACGGCCCACTCCCTCTCACCGAGAGGAGGCCTGTGTCCTAGCTGTTTGAAATGAGGTTAAAGTTCGGACATTATAGGTTGATTATGTAATAAGCCAGTGTGTGAGTTCAAAGTAATCACAGAGTGTATATCAATGTCATAAAAATGAAAAATTGTACAAATAAACTAGCAAGCAGTTTGAAGTCGCCTAGATTGTCCCATGCAGCAGGACCAGCATGTTTCCAAGCATCCTTATCTTAGCGTCGTCGTCTGTATCACTCACACCTGTGTGTCAGTCTCTGTCTGTGACGCTACCAATTTAGTACTTGTACTCAATTATTAACCTATAGTCAGGACTATGGGACAATAATTGAGTACTTCAGCTTCATTCAGTGCCAGGGCAAGGAAATACTCCAATGAAGCCTGCACCAACGAGTGCAGGACTCATTATAACAACACTCTCTGTTATTTGACGAACTACGCAGTGTTACGTCATATTACAGTCGTTTTAAAACTAAAAGCCAACGATTTTGTCATATGTTTCTAGGTACCTAACGTACGTAGATATATAACGAAATCATCTTTGTTGCGGGTTATTAATTGTTTAATGGGTAGGTAGTTGTCTACCTACTTGTTAAAAACCCGCAATACAATCGAAAGTGAATACTGAAGAATATGAACGAAAAACCGTTGACGTCAATAATTCGTAATTTCACCCCCTTGAGTCGCTCGAGCTCCCGTGACTGGCTCGGCATTCGACACTGAGCACACAGCGCTTCAAGACGCAGACCTTGACACCAGACACCAGCGCGGCAGCGCACACATGCCGCTACGAGTGGACTTGACTGATGACGTCACTCGATATCCACTATAATGGAGTATTGGGTCACATCACTCTATGTGAGGTGCTGCAGAAGGTCTACTCCTAAATATGATGGGTAGCGGTCAAAATCTTATTCTTTTTTGTATACCTATGAAGAGAAAGAAGAAATATAGGCTTTAAAAGAAATTAAATACGATGATTCCATTAGACGATACAAGATTTCGTGTATTTCTTGTGAATGGTGAACTCACGAGCTGACTCGATGCACCTCAAAGGTAGCCTAACGTCACCTGGTATTGCCGAGCTTCACAAAGTAGGCCGAATAACGTGCGACAATTCACGAACTTCGTATTTTCGGCTCGACCAAAGCTTCAGCTGGTCACTAGTTAAGCTACATCGATCTATACCTATATTTTGCGCAATAATATCGGTTGCCATAAAATCGTTTCGTAGTATATCATTTATATCGCGACTATCCAGCAATTACCTGTCAACTTAATTGCCACCTAATGGTCAGTGGAAATTGATGGCAATTGATGGCACTGCCAATGATAGCTGTTGGCAATCGAGTCGGCTATTAATCAAACGAGAGTGCAATTTTATTGACTGCTGGATTAACATCGAGATTTTAATGACGGCTATTGTTAGTTTAAACGTTTATACTAAATATCATATGGGTACCATCAACGGGGTGAATAGGCATGCAGGGATGAATTGGGAAGAAACTTTAAAGAGGATTTAACATCGAAATACAATAAAGGACTCTAATGTGTTTACTGTATTAAAATTAACAATTAAGTACCCTTGTTGGCAACGAACTACATTATTTTAACGTTTTTGCCCCTATTCACCCTATTTGTAGGAACTTAGTCTCATTTCTCTTATTTATAAACAGTTCACAGTTCAGTATAAAGTTTAGAGGACTTGAACACTTGTCTTGGCGTAATTTTGCAGAAACATACACTTACGTAAGTTTTTTTTTTGGGTGGGAAATCATCAAATAACTACTCCAGCTCTGGGTGGAGCAGGAGGGCGTGTCAGACTTCTACTGACTATTACCCACCCGTGTTCGCTCAGTTGCCTGTGTGCCAGGGGCCGCGGTATCTCTTTCGAACAACCCGCAGCCCCAACGGACCGAATGGGAGTCTACGTGCGGAAAAGGGAGTCCCATCATCATCATCATCATCAACCCGTAGCCTTGGCAGGCATCGGCCCTCGCGGACCCCACCAGTTGGTGCTGACATCTCTTTGAGGCGCGCATGGAACACAACGCGCCGTCCACCCGGGCTTGGTCCTTACCAGACAGCGAGCTACCCATTACTTGCCGTCCGCAAGCCCGCGCCTACGGTGGCCGGGAATCAGCCTGGGATTCCCGACGCCCACGCCCAGGGAGTTTCCCGCGGCGACTAAGGCCGTGAGGGCGCATATACTGCCTCTCCCTTACGTGCGCCGCCTCCCTCTTTGCGTGTATTACTGCTTCGCAGAAGAACGTGACGGCTACCCATGTCCTTCCATTCCTATTAACACTGTTATTTGAAACCATTGTAAAAGCCAATTATTTTATAAGAGTAACCGTGGAGTTTCTTGCTGGGTCTCCTCTATAGGAAACGACCAATTAGAACCATGCACCTACCTTTATGTGAACTAAAATATTTCGATTGTGAGTGCTCCTCTGGGTCACCAATGCTCTAAATATTTTAAAAGAGTTACGAACGTACGATGGAGATTGCCCATTTGTGTCCATACAAAACTACCTCTTAGAAGGGAAGGGACAACTAAAATAGATTTGATGTAAATTTTGACGTTCAAAATTGCCTTTTAGGTGCCTATTTAAAATAATTGATTTAACTTTTACTGTGACGCTCAGTTTACGTCAATGTTTTAATTACTCTTTACTGACAATATGATACGTTACTCTCAATTATAAAACTCATTGAATTCCGAGCGGCATCTGCTATTTTTTTATGAAAGCATACGAAATATCTAAGTTAATCAATAGCAGAATAGCTGTCACTGCCACTAGGCCACCAAACTAAAGAAAATACTTTAAAATAACAAAATGTCTGTATTCCCCTACAGGGTGGAGACAGCTCCACGTGATAGGGGGCGAGCCCATTGCCAATTTACTGACACAATTCGAACCCCGGCGGCCCCGGGGTACTATTGAGCATTCCTTGAAAAAGTCAATAACACTTTCCCCGAAATGGAATCCAGAAGTATTCATCGATTTAAAGTCTTTGATTTTTGGAATACCTTAGTCTCTTTTCTTCAAATAAAAACTATAGAAGATCACAGTTGTATTTAGTTTATTATAAGTCGGTATCGTGAAGCAGTCAGAGAATAGGTAGAGCTCCGACGATTGGATCCGGGAGGCTTTTAGTGTCATAATCAATGATTCAGGAGAACGTAAGAGAGCACCACTTCGTTTGTGAACGAATACTATTATACAGTCAGGGGAATTTAACATTTAGCAGATTTATCACTGATACAGAATGACATTAATGCGAACAAAGTTTGTGGCCAATTTTCAAGTGTCAATATTTCGCTTCCCTGTTTGTACATAGGTACGAGGTGATGGATCGAAATGGAGTGTTGCTGTCACTCAGGGGCCAGCCATTTTAGAATATATTTTTTTTTAAGAACTTATTTGTACTTATACTTTGGGTAGCAAATCAAATCAAATGAAAACTCATTTATTCGAACTAGGCTGAGAGTTAGCACTTTTTGAACGTCAAAATTACATAAGACAGTCCCCCAAAACGCCCGCCCTTCACTACCAAAAGCACAAAGAGGCAATTCCATGACAAAAAAGCTATACATTACCGTCGTAATATGTGCCATAATAATGTTTCTGTTCCCCGTAATACTTGTTATTTACTGCATGTGTCGGGCGGCAGTCGATAGGCGCGATTGCGGGATTACCGCATGATGGATGAGTCCGGTCGGTGGCCGACACGTGGTCACGGCGCGGAACGACAGGTGCCGTGCCCGTACTATACACATGTGATAGTGATTCACGCTGCAGTTTATACGGAGGACTCGACAGATACAGTGATACCTTCGACAGTGTTTCCTTAGGGCTCAAAAATGACACCCCTCGATGGTGTCCTACGGTCAGAGTTGTATTTACGCGCACTCAGTTTCAACTGGGAGAATATTTCTATTTGTTGTTCTATTTTATTCTTTAAAGCAGGGCCGGTCCGTATACGGTGCCGCGTGTTTCCGCTGAGCTTGTAGCTTGTGGCTCGTGGTCAGCTGTCAGTGGCAGAGTGGCTTTACCCGTCGCCGCCTAATATTTGAAATCTCTCGCGATCCCCACAAAGATGTAAAATTTTTCCTATATTAAAATTTTAATGAATCCAATTTCGTATCCCGTTGTGCCGCTGTTGTGCCGCTGTCGTGCCGCGCTTTCCCGTTTTCCTGTTCTCACAATTTGGCAAAGTTTGGTCTTCGAATTTATCCTTATTTGATAATAGAAGTAAACAAACGCGTGTTTTTTGTTTACCGCTCTGGGTTGGGACGATATTTTGGTAATTGTAAAACAATAATAATAAATAAGGGATTTGTTTGAGCCTGTTGTGCATGACTGTACACGTAGATGAATGGTAAACAACAAACGTAATGGATGATCGGAGTAATGGATATCTAAACATGCCTTAACATTTATTTGAGATATACACTGGATTTACTATCGTCCAGTGGGAGTTGTAACAAGTGACCGAAGGGTTATGTCAGGGGACGATCGGGGGTACGGGGCGGGGGTCACAGTAATACAAAGGTCCTTTCGTGTAAGCACTTGCCATGGCTTTGAATAAACACTGGGCCGAGCAGATGATAGTAATACGATCAGATATTTGACATCGAAAATCAGAAAATGATGAGAAATTAAGTCCTATGAAATAGATTAGCTTAATTAGATAAACTACTCCGTACGATTTCACGAACCCCGAACGCTAAGCTTTTTATCCGTTAGTGAGACACCAATAGTACCCCAGAGTGCGACCGCCCGCAGGCTGTGCCGTACCTACACTACCTACCCGCCATTTATCAGCGCACTGCGTAACATGTTACTCCGTCGAGTAAGGGCGTGACTACACATACATACTTTCCGAAGGTCAACAACTATTTATAAGGAAAACGTTCCCCGGCCGCGCAAACAACCCGCGATAACATCCGCTCAGATTGTGTCAGCACATGTGTTAATATCTCACGCATACACACACGCCGAGGTGCGCGGGGAAACATCGCGCGCTCGACACGCATGTCGTGTGTTACTTAGCCTCAGCACGTCGACACTGACACATTACCTACTGAGATACAATACAACTAGGAATCTAATTAAATGTGGTACCAGCGCGGCAGCATTGCCAGACATCCCAGTTTAGGCGGGACGACCCCATTTGTCCCGCATGTCCCCCGGACAGGCTCAGCCCTGCTTTTAGGTGATAGAAAAATAAGTACATTATATTACTCTGAAGACTAAACTACCCTCCAGGGTAGGTAAACCAGGCAGATATTGTGATTAGTATTTTCATTAAAAATACATTTAGCTATAGCTATCTACATATATAACTGAATTTGAAACTCAATTTTTATTATATCCCGCTTTCGACGAATTAATCCCGCTTTATTATGTATTTATAGTGTAAAATCTAAGTAAGGTTTAGCCTCCATTTAGTGAGGAGTGTATATGGACAGGTGCGCAGAGCTCGCCGCGCGCCGCGCGCCGTGTGTTTACGCGCCGGTTTACGTTATGGTTAAAGCTTAGACTAACACAGGTACTTACTATGTTTTACATACACCACTGTGTTATGTGCCTAGTAGGTACTTACATAGAGGGCCATACTCTACCTACGTGTTGGCCCAACACTGTTGGCATTGACCTTCGGCCGTGGAATGATAAATAAAAATAAAAATAACGTTTTTTTGTTCGTTCTGTTAGTTTTCGATATCAAAAGAAAGAAAGAAAAGAAAGAAAATACATTTATTTAGCACAGACTAAAAAAGGCACACAATATTCAGCAAAATAATAGAATTAAACAATTAACAAAAAGTGTAAAGTGCGTCAAAGTGTGCCTCACGGCTGCGCTAAAAAGGCCCAGTTCAGCATAAATGCCAGACAACTAGTGCCTGACGCTGGTTTTCAACTGGACCTGACGTGTGAGGTGACGGATGTAAATCAGCTTTAATACAAATACTGCAACGTGACGTGTGTATGCATACTTAAATAAAATAAATTTGTGTCAGATAAAATAAATAAAACCCCCTCACTATCACTGTTGGGTACTTGGGTATCCAAAATATCACAAAATAGATCAGCTGGTTTTGTAATTTGTCGTGTTTGCAAAAACCATAACATAGCAGTCGTTTGATTGCCTTAATGAACACGTCCGTATCATTTAAAGTTTGGAACCTTGCCCTTAGTTTTCGATATCAATACCCTAAACGCGAATAAAGTATTGCCAGCTAATTTAATTTGACCCTGTATAAAAAGGTAAGTTGCTACGCGTTCAGAAAACTATTAAGTTCGGAGGATTTTTGACTGCCCTCCGGTGATAGTTGTCGGTCATCAAATATAACTGGACGTAGGTACATAAACTGACCTATTATTTCCTGCAAGTGGCGAACAAACGAGAGAACAGAATACTTGCACTTTATTCTTAGCACGCCATGTTTGAATAGTCACTAGCTCGACCTACTCGATGTACTGTAAAGGTTGTTCGCTTGCCGAAGGCAACCTTACGTACATACTGACAGCCAACGATTGGGGTTCGTCTATGTTTGAATAGTCACTAGCTCGACCTACTCGATGTACTGTAAAGGTTGTTCGCTTGCCGAAGGCAACCTTACGTACATACTGGCAGCCAACGATTGGGGTTCGTCTATGTTTGAATAGTCACTAGCTCGACCTACTCGATGTACTGTAAAGGTTGTTCGCTTGCCGAAGGCAACCTTACGCACATACTGGCAGCCAACGATTGGGGTTCGTCTATGTTCGAACAGTCAGGAAGTTCTAGAAGATGAAAGTCAAGTAAATAATTTTATATAGGTTTTGTTTCGGGAGAATTTATTTCATTGACAGGTGCGGATCTGTACGGTGCTATCCTTGAAATAAACGTAAAGTTTATACCTATTCATACGCACGTTTATTGTTTAATTTTTGACCCCGGATACCAAGGACTCTCGGAGTCTTACAGTACCTACCCAGGGCTATAAAGAAGGCTTTGAACGATAAAACATCAAAAGATTTTATAAATAAAACGAGATCCCCAGCAAACAGTGAAAAGATAATCACGAATTGAAGAGTTTTATCAAACGAACTGAAGGAAGCCTGTAACACGAAATATTGACTGTAGCAAATGAGAAAACGAAGGTAGAATTGATGGAAAGAGGCATCAAAATAAAAACTCCGTTAAAATATGAAATATTTAATAGTTAAAGTACAACCGACGTGACATTTATGTATAATGTAACATTATGATCAGAGTACACGAGCAGCATGAGCCAACGTGAACTCTTGGCAAGTATCAATAAAGCGCGGCGCTGGCCATAAAGCACAACTTGCTCGAATCAAATGCCGCTGGTGTACACCTACCCGGTGAGTCAGGGTCGGCGCATACTGCGGCGTAACAGCGAGCACCGTGACTCGTGAGCGACGTGCCCCAATGATAGCACACGTACACTGCAGCTGCTGCCCCTGATTTATGGTAGAAGAACAAGTGGGACGAAGCAGCAGTTGGTACTTGACGGGCTAATGCACCCTATGAGCACAGTGTATACAATAGTTAGATGAAATAATTATCGGAAAAGCATTTTTCATTGATCCCTATGTATGCCATTAACCCAGTTTAGAGTAGGCACATTACCGTTCTGTTAGAACAAACCTTTATTTTAAAATATAAACAGTTCCAATATCACGCGCCCCATAACACAAACTGTAACAATTCCATTGCGGTAGGACGTCGTGGTTCAGTGCGCGACGTGGGCGGTGGCCCGGCAGTGGATAACGAACTGCCCCCGGTTGGGCCGGTCGGTAGCCCTCTCCGTCAGGTTTACGGCCACAGTTTACTATAAATTGGGGAAACTTGATGTGATATTACTGTGGGATTATAAAGGTCAGAGGTTGAGACAATATTTCAGTTTAATGTAAGTACAATATTAGTTAGCGTTTGGCAATATTAGATAATTATAAACCAAGTTTAATACTTACACCATATTGTGAACTTGAAACAAGACTTGGAGTTATTATAATTATAACGTCTACCAATAAAGTCTTTAGGTCTGTATATCTGGTCTAGTTAGTCTAACAATGATAAAATATGGATAATAAATAGTTTAAACCCGACTATTATCTCAGATACCAAAACCTAGACATAAATCTGGAATCATAACAAAGCTGAAAATGCTATCTACATAAAGTGACAGACGTTCAAAAACATCAAGCAACGACTTCCACAAACAGCGAGCGCATAATCGGATCAGTCGCAGTGAGCCTGTGAGCCGCCGCGCGCCGGCCGGGCCGCGACGGGCGGGTTCACACGGCGAGCCAAGAAACTGCGAGACGGCACGGTTCCCGGACGGCTAGCCCCAGACGACGATAAATTGAACCTTTTGCCGTTCCCCGGGAATTAAACACCATTGTTTAAGTTTGAATAAAACGAACCGAGCGACCCGCCTGCCCCGGATAACCGAAACATATAACGAACATAATTGCGGAGACAGTTTAGGGTCTATTGTTGATTTTCACTCTACTGCGCCTAATTCATGCGATCAAAACCAGCAATGTATGTAATTTATGTCGCTACTGTCGTGAGTGACCGTGTTGTGTTCTGATGGGTGTTTGTTATTTAAGTGGATTGTAGCCGGCTGAGGACAAGTGCGCGATTAATAAGTCAGGGAGGGATCGCTGCTCCATGTTTATCGTTATTTTTATTAAAATCCCTCGCGACTTGACGGCCGGTCATAAGTCCCGATAGAATAAAACAATTTAGTTACATTGCAACGTTTATATTATGAGGACTCGTGTTTATTGATAAACAAAACTGAAAATATACATAGCTCTTTAGCGTGATGGACTCGTTTGGTCACCTGTGAGCTGTCACTGACACATTTATTTATTGAATTTATTATATTATGACGTTATCAATTGTGACACCGGGATTACGCTGCGCGTGTGGTGGTAGCTAATCGCTAGTCCCGGTACACAGCATCCCGCCGTGACACGTTATGTCGGAGACAAAGTCAAAGCATGCGACTTGATATTGTTCTTCGTGGACCATAATTATGAAAATGTAAAGTTCTGAGCTTGCTGTGTGCGATCATAGCACGGACTAGCTATATTTTTGGCTCGCAGTGCTTCTCGACAAATGAACGGATTATATTTACATAGATCATAGTGAACATTGAGCGCGAACTAATTACACCGCGCACGCAATCATTGAGTTGTGAGAGCACTCGTAGCGTTTTTATTATTTCAGAGGTATTCCGCACGTATGTTAGTAGCTCGCTTCACGCTCCGGTATATATACTGATTGGTTTAGATACGCGTCTACTGGAACTATTCGGAATACATAATGCTCGTGTATGCGCGGTCAGTGATTATTCTTGTAGTATTCGGGTTGGAATTAAACGTTTTACTTAGTTAACATTGTATGCAAAACTCTGCTAATTGTGTTTCATTTAGTTTGCTACCAGCTAACTTTCGCCAGTGACACCACAATGATGGGATGTCTCAATGATGGTCTCCCTCACTTTCTTCCTTGAAAGGATTTTCTAAAAATGTTAAAATTATGTATTTCATTGTTCGCCACAATTGACGGCTTCACAATATTTCTTTAATCCCGCAGTATCAAAGATGACATTGCTCCGTCGCCGTCGTTTCAACTGCGAGTACCTACTTTGCAGAGGAGGCCTGTGTGGGGAGTGCATTTTTTTCTGTCGGGCATCTCTCAGTTGACTTTGAGAGGCCGTGACTGCTTAACCGGGCTTTCCTGGGGCTGCCATTAAGAGTTAATTTAACGCCTCCAACCAGGGCTTAAAAACTAAAATTACATACTAAGCGACTGCACGCTGAGGGCACCCCTGTGGGGTGCCCTCAGCGTGCATAAGAGTGTAGCACCCTTATTGCTTTTGGGTTTCAATACTCAATACTCAATACTCAATTCTTTATTGCATTCCATATGTAATTAAAAGATGGAATTAACAGTGGGAACAATATGGACCCTGTCGGGCACAGCAAAATTAGGAGAGAGGAAGAGGGCTACGGGGTTTTTCAAAGTTGTACGTAAAGATTGTGAACAAGCTTAAGGCCGGCCACACATTGGATGCTTTTTGGTTCGAATTTGACTCATCCAATCACTTAAGAATACATAGAATCCATATCAAAGGAGTGGCGAATATATGGCCAGAAGTATTGAGTGAAGTGATGCAAAGGCTGTCTTTGAAATCACGACAAAAACTTACGGTTCCAGTTTGGCGCGTGCGCTCGTACCGTGCGAACGCGACACCTGTGACTAAGTATTATGATCAATAATAATAACCTATAGTGATGGTGCAGTGCAAGTCATGTAAACTGTCGCTGGCCCGAGTGAAAGGCGACAGTCTTACAAATTGTAATGGTGACTGTGGTGGGGTCTATCATAAAAAATGTGCTGCAAAAATCAAGGCATTTAGTGACAATGGCTTATGCGATGAATGTCAAACCACGCTGCAGATTCGCCATCCAAACATTGAGGTTGACATGTCCCAAACGACATCAGAAAAACTATTAGCCGAAGTTAATGAAAAGCTAACAATAGTCTTCAATATGAAAAAAAACGCTTGAGGCGATGTCGGACGACATAAGTTTCTACGCTGAAAATTACCAGGAATTGATCGAAGCGAAGGAAAAACAGGCAAAAATATTAAAGCATTAGAACATAAGAACGTTCATTTGGAAACCTGTAATAAGGCACTAGAAGAAAGGATAATTTACTTGGAGGTACGTGAGAAGGAAAAAAATGTAAAATATTTGGACTAGAGGAACACCAAAACGAGAAGTTAGAGAATACAATTAAAACTATAGCAAGCCAGTTAGGAGTAGAGGGTGGATTGATATGTGCGGTAAAGAGGGTGGGTGAAGAAATAAAAGCCGATAAACCGCAGTGCGAGAAGAAACCGCGCCCCGTGGTTATCACTCTGCCTACGCGTGCTAGCCGCGACAAATGGATAGCCACAAGAAAACCCCACCAGCTCACTAATGATGATTTATTTTCTAACGGAAATAAGCAACGGATCTATATAAATGAGGATTTTACCAAACATTACTGACGATCTACTGGTACCAATAGTTACATGTAAGTAGTATACGTACTGCTTGCGGGTGCAGGCTGTTCACAAAGAACTGAGAGGTGTCAAGCCGCGCCGTTGTACGTTGAAGCAGTTGCATTACTGACAATCCTTGTGTTCCATTGTATAGCTTGTGTGGCGAGCCGCCCATGAATACACAAGCACTCCACTCCCAGCCGTGTAAGAATATTATTCCGGGCCGGTGCCTTTTGGCGCCGACCGCGCCGTGTCCCGACACACCTACATCGATAACGTGCTGAAGATATGCTCTCTTGTTACCGAAACGCAGGTTTCTAGAAACTGATTCAGTGCGTGCTTTACAAAAGCAAAGTGGTAACATGCTGACGCTAGTGTCTATCTCATCCGGTTGTGTGCTTGTTCTGGGGTCACAAGATCATGGATGGACTAAGGAGGTTGCTAACCCGTTCATCTTGCTGCAATTAGCGATATTGTGGTATAGGCAATAAAGTTAAAGTAACTGAGGTGAGTTAACATCGGGTCGAGACAACAGTTGTTGGCAATATTTTCTGTTTGTCGGAGCGTGTAGGTACAGACTAAGTTGCACACGACAGCGATGAACTGAAATGAGACTGTTACAGAAATCTGTCTGTTCAGAAAAGATGCTGCGCACACTTACTCTGTGTTTTAACTGCCCCGGCGGCGACGTGAAATTACTCGTACACGCTGCTGTTTATAGGGGATAGAATCGATCTGGCATCGACCCGCCCGTCGCCATTTTGATTTTTTTTCGAAATCGCGGCGCACAATGAAAGTGGTACGTTTGGGTGAGGACACATCTAGACGACCAAAAAATGTCAAGTAGTATGGTACCCCAAAGTGCCACGTTACCGAGATATTTAAAGGTAAAGATCGACATATGAGTACAACGACAATAATTAAAAATAGACTTATTACGAGTCTATGGGCGTCAGATTGTATCCAAATAATTGTTCCCACGTTGATTATTATTACTGTTCATTGGAAGAGAAAAGGTACATTACATACTACTACTAGGAGTACGAGAAAACTGCTAATATAATTAATAATGTGCCTACTAAATCACATTTAAGTATTAATATTCACTTAAGTTTGATATTATACTTACAGTTCTAAATAAAAGTTAACATCAATCGCATGCCTTTTGTTTTAATTTTAACCAGTAGTTAGGCGGTAAAATGATTTTTACTATTGTTGTTATTTGGTACAAGTAGGTACCTACTACATATATCTAATTACCTACTTAAAAAATTATTAAAATGATTTTTACTATTGTTGTTATTTGGCACAAAAATTATTAAAATGATTTTTACTATTGTTGTTATTTGGCACAAAAATTATTAAAATGATTTTTACTATTGTTGTTATTTGGCACAAGTAGGTACCTACTACATATATCTAATTACCTACTTAAAAAATGTTTTCAAGCTGAGGAACATGTCACATGATTTGCGGGCAACGCGGCGCGACAGCGACATGTCGACTGCGTTTCATTGCGATGCGATTTAGATAAATAATTAATTGTAGTAGTAGTTTTCTCGTGCTCCTAGCAGTATGTAATGTGCCTACTCTCTTTCTATAAACAGAAATAGTAATAATCAACCTGGGAACAATTATTTGGATACAATCTGACGCCTATAGACACGTAATAAGTTTATTTTTACCCGACTGCGCCAGAAGGAGGGTTATGTTTTTAATGATTGTCGTTGTATACATGTCCATGTTTACCTTCAAATATCTCGGTAACGTGACACTTTGGGGTACCATGTTACTTGACATTTTTTCTTCGTCTGTAGATGTGTCCTCTACCCAAACATACCACTTACATCGTGCGCTGCGATTTCGAAAAAAAATCAAAATAGCGTTGGGGCGATATGCCAGCTTCCATGCAAAAAAAATCAAAATAGCGTTGGGGCGATATGCCAGCTTCCATGCAAAAAAAATCAAAATAGCGTTGGGGCGATATGCCAGCTTCCATGCAAAAAAGTTCGAACCCCTTTACTCAAACAATAATGAGCTGAATGTATTTTTATCTGGATCGTGCGCCAGGTTCATCGATGCTTCAACAAATTACTTCTCGTATGTACGGAGGCACCTCTGCCCTCATTACTTGCATGTACTGCCGGCGTCAGGCTCTTGGATAGCTTCCAGCTCGTCCGCAGATACTCGCAGTTCTCCGCGGTCCATTTCATTCCAAGTTGGCGCTCTGTGTGAGTGCGCTCGTATTACTACGAATCTGCTTGTGTTTGGTGCGATTCTGTAGTTTATGCTATGTTGTTGTTTCGTATGCTGCATGAACACGTAAAGTAGCTAAGATGAAGGCAAAAATACCATATTTATCTGATCTTACTCTGAACGATACCCACACATTGGAACGTATTACTTCTCGCGCTTGGGTCTCGATATTGCGCCCTGCAGAGCAATGGCCGACATGTTTGTGTGCCATTTGCGATGTGTTGAGCCAATAAGTTGATAGGTGTCGCAGCTTGTTGACGCATGCAGACGTAATAACGCTGCGTTATTACGTCTGTGACCGTTTAGCGCGATAATTGGCGTCAACTAACAACTTGTGGCAGGCACCGGCGGCGGCGGCGGCACCGCGGCGGCGCCTGCAAACAAGCGCTGTTGGATCGCGACTCGTATCGCCGTGTGATGGGACGTTTAAACAACTATTATAGTCGTTAGAACAGTTTAGGCAAGAATCGTCTCTTGACACACAATTATATGTAAGTAATGCTATACGCATTGATTTTTCTAGACTTATTAGAGGCTCGTCTACCATGACGACCCAAAATCTTCTAGAAATTAGTGGACCGTAATGTTACGCCACCATTTTATTTAATCTCATCATTCGGCATCGTAAAAATGAATAAGTAGGTATATATCAATTTTCAATTTAAATTGATAAGTATTATTACTTCCGGCATCGCGACAACTTGTGCTCCGCTGAACAGAATACGGTCATTAGACCCGTTTCTACGCTCCAACACCGCCGTGCGATCGCGTACGATCACGTGCGATCACGTGCGATCGTGTCCGTCCCGAGACGACGCGCACGGTGCGCTCATGTGAACTGTTTGCTGCTAATAATGTTCCTAAGTGCTTTAGAATGCGCGCCCACGACTTATAAGCGAAGCACCTACGTCGTTCTGACACCATAATATTTATAAGTTTAATATCTAGAGTGACGTATGTTTTAATGATCTCCGACCAAGCGGCGGAGCGGAGTTCATCAAAGTGGCTCGCCTTTCGTTTACCCAACTCATCGGTAGCGGGTTATGAGTTGACGAAGTAGAAGCTCGTTAGGTAGTTTAGTTCGGCGATATAGTATAATCCTCCGGCGGGATCCAATTACTTGCGTGAACCGCAGTGGCAGCCCCCCTCCCCCAGAACACCGCGCTCCCCGCGCCTCGCTGTGTACACTACTAGTTAGGTGTCGGCGATGTTGTAGAACCGACCTGTGTCACTGTAGACCACTGCGGACCACTGTGGGACACTGTCGCACTCTGTGGGCGTGTTGACGAGAGCTTGCGGTCAAAGTTAAACTAAGAACAGGCGCCGGGCGCGACCCTGTACCGCGGTGACGCGTCTAATATTTCTGAGCTAATTTAGGGATGGAAGGAATCCCTTATTAGAGTTCAGGAATGGTAGACAGATTTTGCACCGCATATTTGAATACTTTAGATACTACATATTTTCCGTGCAGGTATCATTCACAACAGGATGAGTAAGTATAAAAGTTGCTATCATTACTTTGATTTGCTTTATAATTATTTAATTTTTATGGACGCGAAACCATTCCTACATATTATCATCATAATTCTTGCATAACGTGCGAATGTGCGCATGTGCCTGTAGGTGGCCTGTACGCTACACACTAGGCGCCTGGAGCTACCGAGGTCGTTCTGACATTCAACTCGTCCGCGAGTCATTCAAACGCTCCACAGACTCCACTCGCAAAAAATACACTATTTCACACAAAATTCTGGCGTGAATTTGAAAAGCGATCCAATCGCGCAAACTGCGCAGTACTGAGGCACCTACCTACCTCCATCGGCGTCGGCGTCGGCGAGTCAATAACACGAGCTCGAAGGCGCGGCGGCGTGCGTGTTGCAGAAGGATCACTGGTCAACTGGTCATAAGGATCCTCCTAGGGACCAAGGGATTGACATAGTACTCAGAATTAACCTCTTAAAGTCATTAATTCTACGGTAGGTTAAGGCTAAGGATTACCCTGAGGCTGCAGCCAGACCATGGCCGATTATAGACATCGTGACATATTTGAGACGTTTGATATTATCAGGTGTCTCGTCTTGAGGTGACGGTCGATGTCGATCGCCGCGCTATAATTGTTCCCTTCTTTAACCTCATGTTTGATCATCAAAGTTTCTCTGCTTTAGCTTATTCGTTTGCAGTGGAGCTTCTGTGCTATAATATAAAGTTAGACTAGTTATATAGGTAGGTATGTCGATGGGTGCTCAGTGGGGATTACACAAATCTGCTATTTGCCGGGCCATTGGGCGCGCGCCTGGTCGCTCGCGCCGGCTATACGTCGCGCCGCTACACATACGTACATGAGCCGGTGTCAAACTATTATAGCCTACTAGCTTTTGCCCGCGGGTTTGCCCGCGTGGATGTCAAAATCAAAATCAAAAGTCGTTTATTTAAACTAGGCTGGTGTCAGCACTTTTTGAACGTTAAAATTACATAAGACAGTCCCCAAAAACGACTGCCCTTCACCACTTCCTAATGCTTTAGCTGGGAAGAAGAAGTAGCGCAACAAACTCCCCAGCAGCACAGCTGTCTGTTAAGTTAGAAGAACGTGATTCTATACAATAGTAGGTAATTAACATTACGAAACACAAAAAAAAACATTAAACTTGCCATATGTCAGCTACCACACGTCAATATTACCATCAAAACATTGAAAACAAATGAAATAGTAAAAAAAAAAAACGTAAACAGAACTTTCAATCTAAATAAAAGCCTCCAGGCATAAAGGGCATGCTAAGCGGGCATGCCCTTTATGCCTGGAGGCTTTGCAATTCTGCATTATGTAAATATAGCTATAACTTGAAAACACAAAAGTTAAACTAGGACGTTTGGACTAAAATTAATAAAAACTTAATACAATGAACAATAACAAAACCATGGTCAGCAAGACGACCAGTTACCACGAGCAGCAGCCGTTCACGAGCATAACGCAAAGGTCAAATATGGCGAGGGGGTTAATGACCCTCGCCATATTTGAGGAAGGAGGCAACCCGGCCCCCGACGCTACCGCAAGCAGTGACATCTAAGGGAGCACGACGAGCTTGCTGCCGGTTGCACTGGCAAGAATAATATGAATTGTCGAGGATGCTAGCTAACTACATAATGCAATACTACTCATTAAAAAAAAAAACATTGTAATGTGTACATTAAGTCAACAATAAATGAAAATAAACTTAATTATACAGTCAAATAAAATAAGCAATTATATATGAACTAACATAATTATATAACCTGTCAGTAGGTAAGCTTATTCTGGTGAAAGAACATAAACATTGTCTTGAGTTAATCACAGCGACCAACAATTCTTCTCGTTTAAGTTGTCGTTGATAGAATAATATGCCTTTGAAGAAAGGGTGGATTTTACTTTAGCTTTAAACGCACTAAAATGCAAATCTAGCAAGGAAGAGGGAAGCTTGTTATAAAAGGTTATACCAAGACCAACAAATGAGTTATAACCTTATGAAGCCGGTGAAAGCCGGGCACGTAGTTTGTCCTTATTTCTAGTATTAATATTATGAATATCACTGTTTTTAGTGTACAAGTGTATATTTTGCCATATATGATGTTGGCGAAGATGAATTGCGATGCCACCGTGAGAATTCCAATACCTTTAAAAAAATACCTCAGAGTAACACTAGAACGTAGTTGGTAAATTGCTCGAACAGCTCGTTTTTGAAGAAAAAAAATATTTTGAATGTCAGCGGCTTTGCCCCACAGTAGAATGCCGAAGGACGTGTCGGATGAAGGAAGACATGTCGATGTCGGAAAATATCCCACGGGAACGTACTACCGGGATTAAAAGTACCCTACTTATGTGTTAATCCAGGTAAACAATGTCTTCTCACACTGCTTATTAGAGTATCCAAGGTGCGGCGCGCGGATTGTTTTTTTTTTACGCCAAAAGGGTTTTAATACCAATTTTATGGGTTTCCTATACAAATCTTTTATCCCCCTCCCTTTTATATACCTCTTTTGGGATGATTTTTCAAAAACGCTGAAACATGTAATTATTAATTACCAACCAAAGGGCTAAATTAAAATTTACATGGTTTGAACTACAAAACTAACGGGTTTCCCATTTAAACTTTCATCACCTATTTTACGCCCTTTTTTTTTTGGCTGGGAAATCATCAAATAACTTCTCCCTCTCTGCGTGGAACGGGAGGGCGTGTCAGACTTTTACTGACTAAAACCCACCCATGTTCCCTCAGTTGCCTTTGTGCCAGGGGCCGCGGTATCTCTTTCGAACAACCCCCACCCCTGGCAGGCATCGGCCCTTGCGGACCCCACCATTTGGTGCTGACATCTCTTTGAGACGTGCGTGAAACACAACGTGCCGTCGACCCGGGCTTGGTCCTTACCGGACAGCGAGCTACCCATTACTCGCCGTCCGCAAGCCCGCGCCTACGGTGGCCGGGAATCAGCCTGGGATTCCCGACGCCCAGGGCGTCTCCCGCGGCGACTACGGCCGTGAGGGCGCATATACTGCCTCTCCCTCACGTGCGCCGCCTCCCTCTTCGCGAGCATTACTGCTTCGCAGAAGGAGGTGACGGCTAACCATTCACTCTCGCTCCGTACCATGGACTGCACCAGGGCCGGACGCGAGAGATCGCCGCCGCCGATCGCCTCCACGAGGACACGGCGGTGCTCCGCCCAACCCGGGCAGACCGCCACGGTATGCTCCACCGTGTCCTCAGGGCGATCTTCACAATGGTTTCCTCCCGCCTTATTCGAAACAGGAACCTCCTGAAATAACCGTGTCCGGCAGTCCCTTATGGGTTGAATTTCGAAAAATCCGTCCTTATTCCTTGTCTACATTATAAAGGGAACCTCTGTGCAAAATTTCAGCTTTCTAGGTTCAAGAGTTTGGGCTGGGCGTTGTTGAGTCAGTCAGTCAGTCATCACTTTTCTTTTTATTTATATGGATATATAGATAGATATGTCGTCAATAAATCGTTGACCTCAGCTATCAGAATTGTTAGAAGGGGATTTGGTCTTAAACAATTATTTATACCTTTGTTTTACTATTTCAGCTTCCGAAATAATAACAAGGTAAGCAGTAGGCAGGCAGGTAGGTAAGCAGTGGTTAAGAAATTTACTGCTGCGCTGCGTGTCGCGGGTTCGATTCCCGCACGGAACAAATATTTGTATGACCTACAAGTAGTTGTTCCGGGTCTGGCTGTTTGTGTATGTGGGTTTAAATGTTTGTAAACGCACCCAAAATACAGGAGAAATTCCTAGTGTGAGGCAAAGTTTCGAAAAAAAAAAGATGATGTCGCTTTTTCACATTAGGATAAAAATGAGGAAAGACAATGAAAACTTGCGTAACTAAAGTTTGTGATCATTTAATAGTAAGTTAACAATATTTTCAAGCTGCTGTAATGTCACTCGTCGAAATGTTTTCAATATCCAGGAACCCGTCGCGCCGCGCGACGGTTTGCCTTCCTCAATCTTTAGTTTTCGGATAATTTTGGTTTTTATTCAAATAGTGTGGGTCGCTGTCCGATAGGCGCCAGCTTATGTATGACCACATCAAGCCCCAGAGCACTCACTGTGCTTCTACGTGTGTAATTGTTAAATACTTGTTCGTCACACACACAGTTCAGTCTATAAACTCACTTCCTTGACGAAAGAAATAGCTTTTTTTTTGCAATAGTTATATGTGTCACAATCTGTATATCTAACCACTAGCTGTTACCCGCGACACCGGCCGCGTGAATATCAGTTATCGCGGTTGGATAAATAATATTACTATGTCCTTCCTTGAGGTTTAAGCTTACTCTATACTAAATTTCGTCAAAATCGGTTCAGTAGTTTAGGCAGAGTTACTTCAAACACTGTTATAAAATAGCTGTGAACCGCGGTTTCACCCGCGTTTCCTGGAAAAAACCTACACAAAATGGAGTTATAGTAAAAAATGTCACGGGAACAGGAATAATAAAGGAAGGCTGGGTAAAAGTACTGGGGGTCTTATAAAATGGTGGTATGTAATAATAAATTATGGAGGTATTAATATTAGTATTTTTGTAGAAGGTATTTTAAAGTACTTCTACGTAAATGATATTTTTAGTCTTATTTTCTTGTGGTAGGCGAACATACTTGTTTTCTCCGCAAACTGATCTTAATAACGCGACTAGTTGTCCATGTGATAACGCGACTAGTTGTCCATGTGATAACGCGACTAGTTGTCCATGTGATAACGCGACTAGTTGTCCATGTGATAACGCGACTAGTTGTCCATGTGAACAGCAGCCTTGACGTAAATCGATTCCTGCGTGTTTAAATGTTTGCCTGAGCTTTATTAATTGTTGCGGCAAACGATACCTTAACGGGAAATTGAATTTTTTTGAAAATAAAAGGTAAATCAATGGGAATCATTGGGATGCGGGTTATTAGCACTGCTTGACTAACTGCTGGAAAACTATTGCAACGATCACGGTATTGCGCAGTTTAACTTGTAGTCTGGTCCCGTTACACAATTTTGGTGGTTTAAGATTTCTACAACTTTTTTTAACTTGAGGGAATATGGGGGAAGGCCACTCGGGTTTAAAGAATTAAGAAACTCCTGTGGGTAATGGACCGCATCTTCTTGATCCATTACTTATCAATAGATGTGTATTTAATGGTAACTCCTGGAAGTTTAGTTAAAATTAGATCGTTAATTTCGTCAACACTACTGTTTGATAATCTTTTTTCTCTACTTCGACTATTATTATCTGGGTAGACTTTCGATAGTATGTCTTCAATGCTGGTAACTTTTTCACCTAATTTGCGATCAATTTAAATTTTGTTTTCAAAATGAGGTACTTTCCCGTTACTTGAACGTAAGAAGTTAGGTACCTAAACTAACCGTACAGTTAAGAAAACAAAAACCTAATGTAAATAATTATATAAGTGACACCTACTAATTTTATACCTGCTTAACGGAAAATAAATATCAAAACAAAAGCAAGTTTTTTGAGACGAAATTCAAAACTAATCGCGGTAAGTCCCGTTATGAAAATATTAGAAAATAAATAATAGTTTAAAAAACACGCTTTAAAAACCAAACTAAAAAAGGAGAAAATAATTTAATTCAATTAAAAAGCGTGGGGTGCTTTTTGAGGTATTTTAAAAATCAATTAATGTCAAGCACCCCACGCTTTTTAATTGAATTAAATTATTTTCTCCTTTTTTAGTTGGGTTTTTAAAGCGTGTTTTTTAGTTTTTCGGCAGCGGACGTAGATTCAATTTTTATTCTACAAAAGAGGGCAATCCGCGCAATCTATAAAATGGGGCCTCGCGAGTCTCTTAGAAACAAATTCAACGAAATTGATATACTTACTCTGCCTTCTCTTTATATTCTAGAAAATATCTTGTATGTTCGCAAAAACTTAGGTCTTTTCAAAAAAAGATGCGAATTCCATAATCTAAATACACGTAGTAAAGATGAAATTGTGATTCTGAAATTGTGATTCCAAAATTTAGATTAACTAAAACTAGCAAGTCATTTCTAATAAACAGTATCCGTTTCTATAACAAGTTGCCAAAGTCGGTTACAGAACTTAGCGATGGAAAGTTTAAAACTCACATCAAACGTAGTGTCCTTATCAAAAAAGCATATTATAAGATAAAAGACTACGTTGAAGACAGGGAAGTTTGGCATTAATTCCTTCTGCACATGTGGCTTCCCTGGTACCTCATTAACAGCAAAACCGTGTGAAAGTCTATTAACTGCTCCCAAATTGCAATGTTAATTTTTATTCTTTTTTTTTTTTTTTTTTACAATGTCTGACATATTCTCGTCATTATTTGACATTATACATCAATTTTACTACCTACTATTTATTTTCAGTGATTGTCATCGAAATCATGTCACTTGGTTCAAATAGATTCATTTTATATAGGTAGATTCTTTTACATATTGTGAATGAGAGAACGTTGTAGGCCTTAGAGACTAGATTTGTAGACGTTTTTCTATTCTGTATTTTCATTCCTCTAAGTACCTGGTACTTATTGACTGGCCTGCACTGTCCTCCCATACCTATTATCACTGTAATTTGAAAACATTGTAAAAGCCAATTATTTTTAAAAGAGTAACCGTGGAGTTTCTTGCCGGCTCTTCTCCATAGGAAACGACAAATTGGAACCGTGCACCTAGCTTCTGACGTTTCATAAGTGCCCATGCAGGCTTATGTGAAATACAATATTTTTGATTTTGATTTTGATTTTTTTGATTTTTTTGATTTAAACTATTATTTATTTTCTATTTTTTAGTTCTGCTAACTACAAAAACGTGATTTTTTTTTCTCAATTTTTTTTGTAAATGATTAAATTGTCATCGGTCCTCGACAAGTTTACAAAGTTTCAATGAAATCTGACCGTTTAAAGTGGGCCAAAATCGCGCTCAAAGGAGTCGGTTACATACAAACATACAAGTGAAGCTAATATAAAGCGTGTAAAAAGTATTATTATACGATAAGATATCGCAAAAACAAATTTTAAAAATCAGTTCGCTGAGTTCAACCGTTCCATATAGCCTCGCAGAGCTACCGGGGCGCCGCACAGTGGTCTGAAAATCAAGCTCCATGCTCATAGAAACTTAACGTCAGAAATTAATAAATAAAAATATGTTTTGTGTTTAGTATACCTCCCTTTGTTTTACTAATATAGTATGAAGGGTATGAGTAGCTCCATGCGTGAGAAAAAAAATATTTTTTTTTTTTTTGTATGGAATAAAACACTTTAAGTGCTTTTTTTCAAAACTGAATAGAACTGATGGGCTGGTACTCACATGAGCTATTGCACCATACACGGCGATCAAGATGACATACAATTCTTGTGCCTTTCGGTGCCGCTTTGCATGTAGCAAGCTTTGGAAATTTTGAATTTACAGTTGGTGATCTTTCAAATCTTTGATGGTATTTTGTGGAGTTACATATAGCTTTGAATATGAAAATAGTATGTAAACTAATACTCATACAAGAAGAGACAAACATACACACACACACACACACCCTCACACACTCACAAACTTTCGCCTTTATAATATTAGTGTGATTATAAAGGCGAAACTTTGTGTGTGTGTGTGTATGTTTGTATCTTGGATTTGAATGAAATTTAGCACACATATAGTTTATAACCTGAAATAACACATAGGATACTTTTTATCTCGATATTCCCACGGAATCGAGACTTATGCGGGTGAAACCGCGGGGTGCAGCTAGTAAGGAATAAATATGTACAGTCGAGTTCATTAATATATTGGCAGTGACAATGTCTCAAAATATTGTAAGCGCACATAATTTTTGTTGTAATGTATTAGTATTAACTATTTCATTAACAGTTCCCCCAAACGTATTTTACATTAACTATTTAATACATGTTTTTATCTTTCTTCACTTTTAACCATATATTTAAAAATAAAAATGTAAAAACATCCTTAGTACAGTCGAGTTCTTTAATATCTGAGCATCTTCATGAATCAAAAATATGTAGGCAACGGTAAGTTTCATAAAACTCTAAACAGCCTTGCTTTACAATAAATTGTAAACATGTGACATCATAAATAATATGTGACTACATTATATCAAAAATATTGCTACAGACAAAGACTCTAAAAATTGTGCGCAATCCCTTGTTCATATTATTTAGCGCAAAGTAAGGTTCACAAATACCTATGCAATTTTTCTATGAAATATATCTTGACAATTTTCGGCAAGCAAAAATAAATTTAATGGTAAAGGTCATTTAATTGAATATTCTAAGCTGTATAGATATTTATGAATCCTAGGTTGCACCAAATATATTGAAATCTAGAGTATTCAGATATTTTAATTCCGAAGAGAGTCAGATATTTTTGACTTCACTACCGTAACATACTTATGAACAGTTTATATGATAACATTTTATTGATATCTAAGTTTGTATAGAACCATATGATCATTTTAACGCTTACAATATTTTGAAACATTGTCACTGCCAATATATTAATGAACTCGACTGTACATATTTATTCCTTACTAGCTGCACCCCGCGGTTTCACCCGCATAAGTCTCGATTCCGTGGGAATATCGAGATAAAAAGTATCCTATGTGTTATTTCAGGTTATAAACTATATGTGTGCTAAATTTCGTTCAAATCCAAGATACAAACATACACACACACACACAAAGTTTCGCCTTTATAATCACACTAATATTATAAAGGCGAAAGTTTGTGAGTGTGTGAGGGTGTGTGTGTGTGTGTGTATGTTTGTCTCTTCTTGTATGAGTATTAGTTTACATACTATTTTCATATTCAAAGCTATATGTAACTCCACAAAATACCATCAAAGATTTGAAAGATCACCAACTGTAAATTCAAAATTTCCAAAGCTTGCTACATGCAAAGCGGCACCGAAAGGCACAAGAATTGTATGTCATCTTGATCGCCGTGTATGGTGCAATAGCTCATGTGAGTACCAGCCCATCAGTTCTATTCAGTTTTGAAAAAAAGCACTTTAAGTGTTTTATTACATACAAAAAAAATTTAAATATTTTTTTTCTCACGCATGGAGCTACTCATACCCTTCATACTATATTAGTAAAACAAAGGGAGGTATACTAAACACAAAACATATTTTTATTTATAAATTTCTGACGTTAAGTTTCTATGAGTATGGAGCGTGATTTTCAGACCACTGTGCGCCGGCCAGCGTCTTGCTGGCCATGAAATCAAAATCAAAATATTTTATTTCACATAAGCCTGCATGGGCACTTATGAAACGTCAGAAGCTAGGTGCACGGTTCCAATTTGTCGTTTCCTATGGAGAAGAGCCAGCAAGAAACTCCACGGTTACTCTTTTAAAAATAATTGGCTTTTACAATGTTTTAAAATTACAGTGATAATAGGTATGGGAGGACAGTGCAGGCCTGTCAATAAGTACCAGGCACTTAGAGGAGTGAAAATACAGAATAGAAAAACTTCTACAAATCTAGTCTCTAAGGCCTACAACGTTCTCTCATTCACAATATTATGTAAAAGAATCTACCTATATAAAATGAATCTATTTGAACCAAGTGACATGATTTCGATGACAATCACTAATAATAAATAGTCGAAAGTAAAATTGATGTATAATGTCAAATAATGACGAGAATATATCAGACATTGTAAAAAATAAAAAGAATAAAATTAACATTGCAATTTGGGAGCAGTTAATAGACTTTCACACAGTTTTGCTGTTAATGAGGTACCAGGGAAGCCACATGTGCAGAAGGAATTAATGCCAAACTTCCCTGTCTTCAACGTAGTCTTTTATCTTATAATATGCTTTTTTGATAAGGGCACGTTTGATGTGAGTTTTAAACTTTCCATCGCTAAGTTCTGTAACCGACTTTGGCAACTTGTTATAGAAGCGGATACTGTTTATTAGAAATGACTTGCTAGTTTTAGTTAATCTAAATTTTGGAATCACAATTTCATCTTTACTACGTTTATTTAGATTATGGAAATCGCATCTTTTTTTGAAAAGACCTAAGTTTTTGCGAACATACAAGATATTTTCTAGAGTATAAAGAGAAGGCATAGTAAGTATATCAATTTCGTTGAATTTGTTTCTAAGAGACTCGTGAGGCCCCATTTTATAGATTGCGCGGATTGCCCTCTTTTGTAAAATAAAAATTGAATCTACGTCCGCTGCAGATCCCCACAGCAGAACTCCATAAGACATAATACTGTGAAAATAAGCAAAGTATACTAACCTAGCTGTGGCTACATCAGTCAGCTGCCTTATTTTTCTTACTGCGTCAGCAGCTGAGCTTAATCTGCTTGAAAGAGCTCTAATGTGGGCACCCCATTGCAATTTTGAATCTAAAGTAATTCCCAAAAATACAGTTTCCGAAATAGCATCTAGTTTCTTGCCATCAAGTTTTAAATTTAGACCTACTTGGGGTACATTTGGTAGCGAGAACTTAAGACATTTAGTTTTGTTCGCATTGAGTAAAAGATTATTAGCAGCAAACCATTTCGATAGAACAGCTAGGCTTTCGTTGACATGTAAGACATCCGTATCTTTTCTATCTATTCTAAAAATAAGAGAAGTGTCATCAGCGAATAAAATAATATCCGAGAACTTAGCCATCAGATAGGGAAGGTCATTAATATAAACTAGAAATAAAAAAGGGCCAAGAATTGAACCTTGAGGCATGCCCATCCTAACTAGAGACCCCGAGGATGTCGCCCCGTTAATGTTTACTTTTTGCTGCCTGTTTGATAAATAGGAAAGTACAAGATCAGCAGCTTGTCCACGAATTCCGTAGCGTGAGCATGAGCGCGTGGTCCCGAGTTATTTTAAAATTATGATATCTCCTAAGATGTTGATTGAAATTAAGTGATGTCAAGGAAAATTTTGTTCACATTTCAATACTTGTGATTAATAACATATTTATAAGGATTAATATTATGTTGATAAAACTCCTTCGAAAATAATGCATTAATTTCAGACAAATTTGATTACCATAAAAAAGGTCATAGTGAGTTAATCTTATAAGATAGACATACGCTGTCGCGGACTTTTTTACATCTTTTAAAGAGGAACAATTCCATCATACATGATTTTTGCGTAACTTAAACCGTTTACGCAGCGCACGCAACGGAAGCTGTCAAAAAGGAATAATTTATCCCGCTTTTGCAACATTTTCCATTGATGCTTCGCTTCTATTGGTCGCAGCGTGATGTTATAAAGCCTAAAGCGTCCAACCAAACAAACAAACTCTTCAGCTCTATAATATCAGTACCCACAGGTATCTAGGTTGTTATTATGTCTGCCTTTCATTGTGAGCTCCGTGTGTCGTAGCGGCCAACGATAATACTGGGTGGACGAGTGCGTCGCGGTGACAGCTTGTCTAAGGAACCCTTCCCTTTGGTCGCGCTGTCGAGTTGATTGCCCGCTGACGTGCGCCACCACACAAGTACGTATGGCGACATATCAAGCTATACATTCTCAATATAAGCTGACTTCTTAATGTACGAAACTACTATACAAGGCGAAGCCAGCTAAAACACGAAATGGATAGCTTGATAATTATATCGCCGTGCGTACACGCAGAGGGCCAACAAACAATATCACTTTAGAATATCAGTAAAAGTCTCCAACTTCAGTGATTCGAAATGGTTTCGTTTTGCCTACAAATTATTCAAGTACGAGACTCTTGTGACCGCGTGTAGTATTTCTGTTTGTTGTTATAGTATTCGCTATGGTTAGACGGCGCGTCTCTCGAACTATTTCGCCGCTTGTCAACTGACACAGTTCGCACAGATCACAGCGCGCGATTCTAGAAACTTAGTTAACTCTCAGCGAAGCGTCATTAAACCGTTTGTTAGCTCTGGTGCTGCTTCAATGCTGCGCCTGATAGCATCCAATTAGCAGCGAGCGTTCAACACGCAGTACCAAACTCCCAGCGGATAGAACTAATGAATGCAAAACGTCGGCCTATATCTGTAAAACATGGTTTTATAACTAATAGCCAGCAAAGCTCTATGAATGATTGAAGTGTTAGGAGTTGATGTGGCGCCACATATCGACATCGAAGAGGGTCACGAGGGACGCGCCTCGCATATCGATAATAATGTTTGCACGGCGCGCACGTGGCGCACCTCTAGCGAGAGAATCCTGACTGCGATTGACATTCATTACGTGAGATGGATTGAATTATGTAATGTTTTATTCAACGAAACGTTATCCGGCCACCGGACTGGCCGGCCGGCGGTCTCCGGAGCCTCCACAGCGCTGGCGCGGTAATGCCGGCCGTAGTGCGCGGTTTTAACCAGACAGGTTTTTAAAGCCGTGCCGTGCTCTGGTCGCAGTACTATGATTTATTCATAAATATGTCAAATGCTGTGACTATTTTAGGAATGACTAAGATTATGAAATATTAATTTTTGAACTTACTAACCGGTTGTACCATAATATAATGAACATAAACCTGAGATCACAAGTTTACAACGAATGACTTGGTGTAAACTTAATTTTTATGACATTTAAAATTATGTATTCAATAAGGACTTGCCCCCCCCCCCCCCCCTGCATACATTATCCCGACAGTCGACAGCCGGCTAACTCGTGTTAGGAACAGTTTACGATTGCTGATACAAGCTGCTGCATTTTACTTAACTTCCACTACAGCATGAACAGCATTGAATTGGATTTAGAAGAAGAAGTAAGAGTCTGTTCATCATAAAGAGGCCTTTCTTCCTCCGACGTCCCACTCCTCTAAATTGTCCCACTCGTAGCTCGTCATCGTCTCGTTTGCTCAGTTTCGCGTTGAAGTCGCCTATGACAACGGTGAAGTGAGTTTTTACCGAACCCTGCATGTGCGAGACTGACTTGCACATGACCATTTTTTTATCCTTTTGCTGTGTAATGTTTCAAACATTGCGCACCACAACAAACAACAATACGTACAACAACAACAACGTCAAACGTCAACGTCAAAATATGTTTACAGAGGGGTCAAAACGACATCTAAAGCTATTTAAATCTCCGTGGACTATATTTGTATTCAAGTCCCAATTTTCAGAGAAGAGGGTATAAAATAAATCGCCGAGCAACCGAGCGCGCGCGTATCCAATCGACGATCTGCTACGCCGTAGCCGACGTAGTCTTGACGTCAGCTACGCCGTAGTCGCCGCGCAGTACTTTTTAATGGCAGCCACTTTTCTTTTGGCAGACGTGTAGGTAGGAATTATTTAGTAGTAAGTACATTGTTATCGTATTTTTCACTAAAACTAGCACCTATTGGGTTTAGTAATATCGAATAAATAGGTTACCGGGCCGTTGCTCCGCACGGCGGCATCCGATCAGCCGGTCCCTCTCACTCAGTCGACTGTAAAACCTGTCGGGATAGATAGGCACTTGTTTTCACACACGTTGACTTTATTTGCCTGATATGTACCTATTGGGCATTTTTTTCATGTTTTACTTCTCGCAGTAAATGTTATTTCATTCTTTTGCGTTCATTTCGGTTTAATAGCCGGAAAATGTTATACACGAACTCATGCGATCCCAGAAATACTGATAGGTACGACGCAATCTGTGTGTCTGTGATTTGGCAAATTAATTCAGATGATACAACTCACAGTCGCTACCAGGAATACATCGCCAAGTAAATCAAGCTGCTTGGAGTGAAACGAAATAAAAAGTGATGATTGTGATGATGTACACTTCTGCAGGCTGTAGGTATGAGTGTTGCACAGTGGCTACTGTCCCACTTGGTCGGAACGTCGAGGAAGTTCTGGGAGCTCTGTTCTGGAACCAGGCGCCGGCGGCCGGTGCCTAGTCGGTGGCCGGTGACGGCGGGTAGCGACCACTCTCGACCGCATGAAACTTTTATCAGTCGGCAGTTCGTGCGACCGCCACGCTATCGTACGGGGCAGAAGGTTTGCGCTACTTCGATGAGAAATCACTTCAAGTGTTAATGTTGGAATTTTTGGCATCAGTGTGCGAACTGCGTCGGTATCCAACAATCAATAATATAATTTATTGCCTGGCCTTTCAAAACATTGCCTGTTCTAAGAAAAAGTTATAATTAAGACAACATGTTAAATCAGCAGAGTGGCAAGTGCGGAACTCAGCCTTGCAAATCTCTCTTTAGAAATAATACAATATTTGGAAAGATAATTATTTATTTTCTTGACATTATCGCTTTTCAAAAGCTTTGTGTCTGTAAGTAGATGAAGTTGAAATATTTGTCACAGTCCTTCTGTATGCACCTGTGTGTGACGTAGGCATGCGGGGGGCAGGGGGGGAATACACGGCCATGCTCATGACGCGCGCACTCCGACACACGCGGATTGATTGACGCGGTCGGACCCTCACGCCTCACACCATGCTGCCTTGCTAACCACATCATACCTCATATTTGCACACTTTTTGTATTACATAAATATTTACATCATTAACGTTTTCTTGCTCTTAATTAAATTAGTAAATAGTGTACAAGTTAGCACCTGCGTGGTTTAGCACTAAGTCATGGGTTGGTTGATATTTGGTTAATTTGGTGTTGTGGTTTGGTTTGGTGTTTTGTTGTGATCTTAGAATGGTTATGGTTCGGGTGTTAGTTTACGATCACTAACTTAATGATACGAAATTATAACGGTTTAAAAGGGTATATTGAATACTATAATTTATCCTAATATTAAATGGTAAATTTAAGATAAATGAGCACTAAGATGGTTTGATTTGGTTTGGTTTGAGTTATGCGATTGGTAGTCGGACACGAACTAACTGGTAATAGTTGCGATACATGCATTTATGGAAATGCGTGCAGGAAAAAGTGCTTAGCTGTTCGGTCGCAAATATTGTACCGAACAAATAGAAACACATCAAATATTATTTGATGGGAAAACCAAATAGTATATAAGAAAGAAGAATGCCAGGATCATGGTCTCTGTCAAATTGAGATAAAATTTAATGCATAGCACAGCATATTTCTTTTTACGTTGAGTTTTGTCAGAAAAATGTTATTTATTCAGTAGGTGGCTCCATTTATACAGACCCCATGACAATAAATTATAGAACATACTGTCACTCATGATGTCATTTTAAATATTTTCAATATTACGAGACGAGTTAAGTACATAAAAATGTCTTTGACAATTAAATACCTAATAACTTTATGTAAACTAAAGTAGATAATAAGTAAACAAGTGAATGTCAAGTTTATAATTATCAAGATTTTTTTATGGATAGAAAGTGATATTACTGGTGTGCGGTGCCTCTGTGCACAAATACTTCTAAAACTGCGCCAAACTAAGTATTTGTACCGGTGCCGTTTACACAAAGCTGACGTCACGATGTCACGTGATAAAAAGTCATCATAAGCAGCTTTTTGGCGGTAAATTAAAAACAACGAATATTAAATTGGATTTTAATCGTTTTTAATTGAGAAAATGGATGTAAATCAATTTATTTAAATTTTTCTGTTAAATATATCGTCCCAATCTTCAAATTAAAATAGTTTTTATTAAATTGGAAAATACCCTATTGGGTGGAATCAACTTCGTATTTAAATTCATTCGCGGCTGAATAATGAGAGCGTCAGTACAGCGGCGGCACATGAAAGTGACGCGAGTCACCGAGCGCTGTGACCGCGGGTCGGCGCGGGTCGCGGGTAGTCGCGGGTTGCGGGCCGGGGCAGGTCGCGGGTCGCTACGCGTGGCTATTTGTCACTAATGCGTGATAAATATTAAACGCGTAGCCACAGCCCAACACACACACAAACGATTGCACACTTACATATCTGTGCTCACCCATCTGGAAACTATTTTTGAAGTGAAAACTTCTTTAGGCGCGTTGAGCACTTTTTGGGTGAAAAAAATCATGGAACCTGCGTCATTGTCACCGAACGCTTTTCATGAGCTATATGTATACTGTGTATATGTGTGTACTTTTTGGGTGAACAAAAAGTGTGAAACTCGCGTCATCGTCACCGCACGCTTATCCCATGAGCTATATGTATACTGTGTATAAATGTACATAGATAGACGAGTGACAAAGTGTCTAAAATAATAATCTAATAGCTCGACGATACACTTCACAAGTTACTTAGTTTTTGATTTATTTAATAGAATATGAGCCACCTCAGGGGTCTATTTAAAATGGTGGTTGGGTGAACGAGCACACAGATGAGTCGCGCGTTGATGTCTTTTGGAAAACTCCCTTTCTTTCATTAGGAAATTCTAATTATTGTATCCCTTTCTTTCCCTTTGTATTTTTATCGTAAAAATCTGTGCTGTTACCTTTAATGGCTGACGTAGATCAGCCGTTTATAATTTTTTACCGACAACAATCAGGACCCAAGGACCCAGTGTGAAATCCTGTATTGATGATAAAAAATACACACGTAATTGTTCAAGTTTTCACTTCTGTCGGCACTCCCGGTTTTAATGTTGTAATCTAATGTCGCTCAAAAGTATATAATTTTTGAATCACTGAATGTAAGATTATTAAACAAACAGTTAAATTGCATTATTGATTCTATCTTTCTTCTTTCTTTGTTGATTTTTGTCTGTTGTTTTTTTATTTTATAATTAAAAGACCTAATACAAACTATGAACCTGCATTGTGTGTGACAAATAAAATGATTTGATTTGATTTGAATAAACTGGTCCAGTATTGATATCGCAAACACCAAATTGATTTTAACATTACACAAAATAGTGAGAATAGTAAAAATCACCTCCACACAGTACCTAGTTATGTTTGTAGAATGTGTTGGTAACCGTGTTGCACTGGAAAACAATAATTGGTTTATTGTAGCTATTGTGATTATCCACAATTAATAATATCTCTGTGAATCTATTAAATATTAATGTGTCTGTCAGATAGTTGTGAAGTTGGCTGTCGTGGCGCGAGGTCTAGACATGGCGCCGTAAATGAGTGTCAAAACTCAAACTCAAACTCAAAGCATTTATTTCAATTAAACCATTTACAGGCACTTTTGAATTGTCAAAAAGTCGACCAGTTGGAAAGTTGAAGCTAGTTGCCCATGCCAAAACGTAGATCTCTATGGAGAAGAACGGGCAAGAAACTCCATGGACATTCTTTTTAATCATGTTTAGTATTACAAAAACTTGGGAACATTATTCTTGTTGCTTCTATATGTGAGAACAATGTAAAAAAAAAAACAATTCAAAATATAAGATTTCAAATTAGCCATGGAAGTTAGGAGATGACCAGTCTCAACCGACGGCGCCCGTTCACGAACTTGACGCGTGGATCAGCACCATCTAGCTCAACCATTTTGTAGGGAACCGAACGATCCAACACACGCGCCACCATCAGCGAGACATTTAAGTGAGCATGAAATACTCTCAACTGCCACGCTTTTTCAAGTCAACGTACATCAAAACAACATAATTATTAAATGGATGCATGGTACTCACATTTACAAAGTTTAAACAAAATGCTTCTAAATTATACAAAATTATAGTTTGCAATGTAGTTGAGAAATTAATAAAATTTGATATCCAAAAAGAAAGAAAAATATTTATTATCTTTTGAAATTTTAATAAATAATACTTAATTCAGTAAAAATAAAAACTTATTCGTAATGTCAGAAAATAAAAATAATAGGAACAGAAATGTTCATAATGTCAGAAAACATAAAAAAGGGAAGCACCTCTTCCAAATATGAAAATTTTAAATAGTAAGCCCAGGTGCCTGTGGAGTCGGACCAGCATTAAGCCAAGCATTTTTATCAACAATATAATCATCTAACTTATAATATGCTTGTCTACACAGTGTGCGTTTAATGCATAATTTAAATTTCTTTTCATTTAGTTCAAGAATATCGGCTGGTATTTTATTATAACATTTTACACAGTACCCCATAAAAGAAGTGTAAGTGAAAAAAAAAAAAAAAAGTGTGTACTTTAGACAATCTGAAACGTGGTTGATCTAATTTGTTCCTATTTCTAGTGTTAAAATTGTGCCTGTCACTTATCTTACTAAAAAGATGTAGATTTTTACGAACGTACATAATGTTTTCAAAGATATATTGACAAGGTACCGTCATGATGTTAATTGTTTTGAACAGTTCCCTGAGCGATTCGCGTCTGCGTAGGTTGTAGATGGCTCTGACAGCCCTCTTTTGCAGAATGAAGATCGACTCAATATCCGAAGCACGTCCCCATAGCAAAATACCGTAAGACATGATGCTATGAAAGTAACTAAAATAGACCAGTCTCGCGGTATCCACGTCTGTTAATTGACGGATCTTCCAAACAGCGTAAGCGGCAGAACTTAGCCGCCCTGCAAGTGATGTTAAGTGAGGACCCCACTGTAGCCTTGAGTCAAGCGTATTCCCCAGGAATCAAATCAAATCAAATCAAATCAAATCATTTATTTTTGCAAACATGGGTAATTGGTACATAGATGTTTTCTTAAAAAATTAGTCCTCCATATTCTACCGTGTCATGGGCATGCAAATAATATTCCTTTCCAAAATTATACAGAAATTCTATTGAATAATTATAAATGTCAAATCATTAGAATTCCAAAAAATAAATAAAAGAAGAAACAAAAAACAGATTAATATCATTAGTGACATTTCTACAGTAATAGGTATGTCAAAAAAAAAAAATTGTATGTCAAAGTGTAAATCTGAATAAAAAGTGTCAGAATAGGAACATGTATGTCAATCATAATAATAGTTTAACAATCAGTGCAGAGATTTATCATTAAGGAAGTCGTCAATTGTGTAATAGCTTTTCTCAATTAATATTTGGTTTAGTGCCCTTTTAAATTGTATTACAGTCATATTTTTTATCAGATCAGGTACTTTATTATAAATACGTGGGGCAATACCAAAAAAAACCGTCTGTTCGACGAATTATAGTTTCTCCTTATTCAATACAACGTGACATTCACTACTTCTAACATTCGGTAACGTGAATCTTATGCATTTAGTTTTCTTTCCATTTAATACCAAATTATTTACAGTAAACAAATTATGGACCTTAACTATAGCGTTATTTACGTCGTTAAGCTCCTGTGCATGTCTCTTAACTTTAAAAATCAGTGATGTGTCATCAGCAAATAACACCATTTGTAGTCGGTTTTTAAGTAAATGAGGTAAATCATTTATATATACTAAAAAGAGGAATGGACCCAATATTGAGCCCTGCGGTACACCCATTTTGACTTTTAAGCCCAAGGAATTCACACCGTTTATTTGAACTTGCTGCAGTCTATCATTCAAGTACGATTTTACCAAGCTAAGCGCAAGTTCACCCAGTCCGTAATGCCCAAGTTTCAAGAGAAGTGTTTCGTGATTCACGCAATCAAACGCCTTGGATAGGTCGCAAAAGATACCTATTGCATCTTGCGCCTCTTCCCATGCGGTAAAGATGTATTTTAATAACGTGACACCGGCGTCGGTTGTGCAACGTCCTCTGGTGAAACCATACTGTTGATCGTGTAGGATGTTATTACGATTAAAATGATTGAGCATTTGATTTAACATAACTTTTTCAAACACCTTGCTGAAAACTGGCAAAATCGATACGGGTCTATAATTATTTGTATCTTTGTGGTCGCCAGATTTGAAGAGTGGAATAACTTTACTATACTGCATTAAATCCGGGAACACCCCTTGATCTACACACTAATTAAATATTAAAGCCAAATAGGGTGCAATTGTCTCAATAATGGATTGACATACTTTAGTAGACATGCCGACAGATCTTCGGTAATTTTGATCTTAAGTTGCTTAAATGTCTTTACAACGACCACAGGGTTAATATGTTTAAATTTGAATTCCACAGGACAGGCTGAAACATTCCCTCTTAATAAATCTATAGCAAGTGCGGGCGAAGAATTTAAAGTTTCTGTAGTTTTAATAGGAATGTTGGTAAAGAAAGTTGCAAATTCCTGAGCAACATCGATGTTATCGCTAATGAGACCGCGGGAAGTGTTCAGTGCATAATCATTATTAAGGCTTTTACTTCGGTTCGTTTCATTATTCATAATTTTCCAAACTGCCTTAATTTTATTATCTGCTGATTTAACCTTGTGGCTAATGAATGAAGCTTTAGCTACTTTGCAGATATTTTTAAAAGTTTTAGAGTAAGTTGCAACATACTTAGTAAAAGTTTCTGTGTTAATATACGGCTTAAGGCCATACAATTTAAATAATCTTTCTCTACTTTTCCTGATGCCTTTAGTTGCCCAGTCACTAAATAAAAATTTAGGGCAAATAGTTTTAGATTTCTGCTTAAAAAAGTGATTGAACTCTGTTTGTACTAATGAAAAGAATTCTTTATACAAAATATTACCATTATTCACATTTAGGCCCTGAACACTTAACTTGCTAATTAAAGTGCTATTAAACTTATTTAAATTACCCGATGTTATTGGTCTAGTTTGTATCTGTACTTTCTGAATTGGTGTGTTTGACTCAAAAGTAACGGTTTGACCGCTGTGATCAGAAGGGAGATAATTTACAATGGCTTTATCTAAATAGTCGCAGTCACAAAAAACATTATCAATACATGTAGCAGTAGCCGTAGTTACTCGCGTTGGTTCCAAAAACACATTTGAAAGATTGAATGATTTAAAGAGGCTTAACAATCTGCTACTATTTGAATTATTTTCCAAAATATTAATATTAAAGTCCCCACAAATAATTACTGATTTATTACCAGTTGTAAGTTTCGCCAAAACATCTTCCATTACTGACTCAAATATTGAGTAGTTTTGATAATTAGGAGGTCTGTAAACGCACACTATACAATGCTTATCTAACTCAATACAGGACAGTTCAATGCTATGTTCTACTGATAGTTTAACTATGTCTGTACGAGTTTTAGATTTTATACAATTTTTTATTAAGATCAGTGAACCTCCACGAAGCATGGATTTTCGGTTAAAACAACTGCCCACACTATAGTTCTCATAATTAATTAACATTTCATAATCTTTCAACCAGTGTTCAGTTATACAAATAATATCAAACATTGTTTTTTCTAAAAACAATTCAATTTCCAATTGTTTGGAAGAAAACCCTTGAATATTTTGATGAAACAATTTCAAGGAATTCTGCTTAGCCCCTTTTTTACAATTAAGTAATTGAATGCCAGAGAAGATACCTTGTTGGTAGTGAGATTAAAAACATTGTTACTGGTACCTTCTGTTGTCTTACTGACTAGTTTAAATTGGTATCACTAACCACCTTAATATTAGTATTATTACTAATTTTTGTGGAGCTAATTACAGTAGACTTCGACATACTACTTATGTCTGAGTTTATATTAAAAGCTAATAGCCATGCTATTTGACGTCTAAAACTAATAGGCAGATACGCAGTATCCCTAGTCGATTTTAATTTCTCAACAAAAGTGTTGGTGTCAAAAAATATAAGTTTGTCACTATAGCAATTAGCTAATAAATGCATATTATGGTTATTTAGCATATGTACTGTCAACTGAACGCACCGCAACTTACCGCTATCGTGAAATATCTAGCGGAGACAGCACACCGACACATACACACTCAATTGAATACACCACTAGTCAACTCGAAATTTGGGAAAATCTCTCTAGAAAATCTTCGTATGACATTATTTTGTTTATTTGTTTTCATACCTATCATAATACATTTTTAAATATTTAATAAAAAAAACATTTAAAAATATATAAAATAGTGGTCCGCCGATATCGGGAGCTCGGTCCAAGCTACTAGTGGTTAGAGACAGGAACCTCCGCCACGATGCGAGCCATAAGTATCGAAAAGCACTGTCTTCTGAATCAAGCCCTTGATCCACCCGCTTAAAGAGAGCCTCGCGAGAAGTTGATCGAAGCCTTCGGCCATCAGCCCATTCGACGATACGACAATCGGCATAATTACAGCCAAGTTCACATTCCACATGTCAACAACCTCGTGTGCTAATTCAACATATTTAATTGATTTCTCTTTCTCAGCTTTCACGAGGTTCTTGCATGTGGGATGGTAACATCGACTATCATTGTGCGGCGCGCTAACCGATCTATCACTAATATATCAGGCATATTGGCTACAATAGTCCTATCAGTAATGATACACCTACCCACCCGGTACAACGTATCATGGTCATTTTCGAGAACTGGGTCGGGCACATACTTGCAAAATGGTACCTCGGAATCCACAAGTTTATATTGTAGAGCAAGTTGATGGTGAATTATCCTGGCTAGCTGGTTATGCCTGTGCAAGAACTGGCCGTTAGCCAGACGAGAACAACCAGAAATAATCATATTATTGGTATAGATTAGTATACGGGTGCGAGTACGGCGGGAATCATTAGTATTATGTTGAAGTTGTAAGAGTGGCGCAAGTTTGTACAAGTGGCACCGAGAAAACTCGCGACGCTCACTGAAAGTGCCGCAGACTGATTCACCGCGCGAACACTGCGCCACTGAAAGGTGCCAACCATGAATAACGTCAGGGTATATTTCTTGTCATTCTGTTTTATAAAATCGACTTCTTCATCTGTATTTCAGCATCTTTATACTTTCAACATGGTTTTCTGGTAGCATCTCATAAATTGGCAATAGAATCATTATCAAATTTGTACTGCACTTTTGAAAAAAACACTAGCATGGTAACCAAATGCATAAAGACGAAGCGCAAAGTTAAAACATTGTAACGCGCGGTTACTGAAAGCCTGAACGTTAGTCAGTTTAATCTATTTTTAAATGTCACATGAACTTGTTTGTTTTATAAATAATCTGTTTGGCTTAGTTTTATTACAATATTGCGGGTTTATCTATTATAAATGTATGTATGTGTGTATGTATGCTAAGCATAAACTTTGTACCACTTTTTACGAAAATGACGGACAAACGCGGACAGAGGAGTATGAAAGGGAATTGCTCAGTTTGTTTGGGCGATCTGGCTAAGTGTGGACACGATCTTTATTAATAAAAAACTTGCATTTTAAAAACTACTTAAATATAGGAAATCAAATATTATGATAAAGTTGTAGCAAGATGCACGAATATGCTTCAACTGGCATGTCAAAAATTTAAGCCATGCCGGGTAAAATCTTTGTAATAAGCGTATTCTTTTCTATAATTATATATTTTGCCAGTAGTATTTTGATATAATCTGATTATGAGGACTACAAGACCTAAGTGCCCTTGAAAAACGCACGCACACATTTACACAATCGACGTGAACACCATCTAACGACGACGGCCATAACAATTATCACACAAAATGTTAGCGACGACACGTAATACCATTAAATTAGTCGTTTTCTTTTATTATTTCATTTTAATATCAATTTAATAATTATGTTAGTTAGAATATGTATGTAGCGAAAAGATGTTTCACATTTATCACACTTGGTGGCGCTACCTGTACCATCACATCATGCAAGCTTAAGTACTGCGAAACTTTACCGTAATGAGGGCCGTTTCAGAATTTTCTTATTTTTAAGGTTTATGTTAAGGTTTTTTGATGCAGTTTTTTGTAATTATGTAAAGTAAGTTAATTCCCTTGTTATAAAAATAAGTAAATCATTGTAAAGAATGATTTATCACAGAAAACCGCCAAAGTAAGTTTCCCATACAAAAGTAACATTAGTGCCGTGTGCAAACTTGACGCGTTCTGATTGGTTGGGAGAAAAATGATTAGTGCCGTGTGCAAACTTGACGCGTTCTGATTGGTCGGGAGAAAAATGATTAGTGCCGTGTGCAAAATTAAAGCGTTCTGATTGGCCAAGCCCGTCTATAAAAGAAGGGCGGATTTCTGTGATCAGGCATTCCGAATCCAGCAGTATTAGAAGAAACAAGGAAGAAAAATAAAGAAGATACTCTCTGAAGAAGTATAGTTTTATTCCGCCGCACCTTCTACGACACCTCCTGTTCGGTGTTTTCACCGAACACCTTAGTTAGCAACATCGGCGTGACGCGTTGACCTAATTTTACATTACTTTTACTTATGATTTTACATAAGATTCAGTGCACTTTTGTCTACCGCGTTAGCCGGGTGTATTCATCAACATTTCAACATTCATTAACATATTAGCATTTTAACATTATGAACAACTTGTGAGTGAGTAAATAAATAGTGTTCCACATAAACATTTGTTTCTCCTCAAAACACCGACACCTTGCTACGTACCCCGACATATTTTTGGTCCTTCGAGCCGGATGGGATCACGCGTCGCGTAATTTCGGAAATTCGGAATTTTGGTGTGCGAGGTCTGAACTATCGTAACAAACAACAGTGTGTGTACGTCGTGGGGCGGTCGGAGTGAACATTGGAGAAGAACAGTGAAGTAGCAGCAAGGGCTGAGTACGAACAGCGGAAAATACAAGTAATAAATTTCCTTATTTTTAGTCAGTAAGGAATGCAGTTTAACATCCTATGACAATGTCGGAACTCATTGAAACGCAGTCAATGATCTATGATAGCATCATAAAACTAAGCATTAACTTGAAGAAAGATAGTGCTGACAGGAAAACAGTAGATTATTTTAAGCGCAAGCTTAATACTTTGGAGAGTTATTGGAACGATTTCCAAGTTAATCATGAGCGCATTGAGGGGGAGGTAAGTAAAACTGATCATTATTTTACCGACCGAGAGTACGAGAAAACAAGATCGCTGTATGAGTCAACCAAGACGTTGATCAATCAACAGTATCAGCTGCGCTTCATGAAAACAGGAAGCCTATCAACAGGTGAACAGACAACAGCTCGAGACAGATCACCATCGGCATCGAGTATGCGTGCAGAAGAGAAAACAGGTGAGGAGGTGGGTCCAAGTTGCTCAAGGCAGCTGAGCGACCAACCAGCTCAGAAGTTGAACATGGAGCCAAACAGCAAGCTAGACGATTTATTGAAAAAACAGTATGCTAATTTTAAAGCCTTCGTGCGTACCACCGCAAACATAGATGTGGACTCTATCTCAGATAAGTGGGAATTTGAGGACGTATTGAGGTCACTACAGGCTAGATGGTCAGCTATCGACAGACTACATTGGGACATTGAGATTGAACTGGAGGGAGAGAACGAACAATACAACAACATGTACGACAAGTATGAGAAAATATACAACAACCTGAAAAGGGCTATTAACACGAAAATGTGGTCAGTCGCACACAGGGAAAAATCAACACCTCAACTGGAGATACCGAACTTCAACGGGAACTACAACCAATGGGTATCGTTTAGAGACTTATTCATGGAAGTAGTACACAACAATCCCTCGTTATCAAGCGGCCAAAAGATGCAGTATTTAAAGGGTAAGGTGCGGGGAGAAGCTGAGAAGCTTATACAACATTTATCGATAAGCACCGATAACTATTCGGTGTGCTGGACGATTCTCACCCATCGGTATGACAACAAAAAACTAATATTCTCGTCCCATATGAACATTTTGCTAGGCCTGCCAAACATACAACAGCAATCGTTACAGCAGATTAAACGAATGCATGACACTACGCTGGAATGTCTTAATGCCATCAAAAACTTAGGAGTTGATACCACATCGTGGGACCCAATGATCGTACACGTTCTAGGTCAAAAGCTCGATACAGAAACATACACGGACTATATAGAGTCGCTGAAGAATTCTAAAGAACTACCGGCTTTGGCGGAGTTCTTAGAATTTTTGGAAACAAAATTTACATCCCTGGAAACAGTTCGCCGTAAGGATAGTGTGCCGTCGAAGACTTCTCATCAAAACAATTATCCCAATCAAACATCTAAAAATAATTATAACAGTTCTAACAACAAAAGCAACGAAAATAGATCAGTTGCGAAATCGATGCACGTATCAAACAGAAAATGCCCTCTCTGCAATAACCAACACGGCATTTATAATTGCAAAACATATTTAAAAATGAGTGACGACCAAAGGCTAAAAACTGCAACCAAATTGCAACTTTGCACAAATTGTTTATTTAGCCATTTCGGCAATCAATGCACTTCGAATTTAACATGTCGAAAATGCCAAGATCAACATAACACCATTTTACATGACGCATTTGCGAAATTAGCGAATGCATCAATTCGGTCGTCAAGCGGTAACAACGTTGAGAAACAGAACGCAAAGCGCAATGAACCCATAACGGGCACCGTTAATGCTTCTCAAGATGAAAAGGCGGAGATATTGCTAGCGACTGCTCTGGTGAAGGTCAAAAGTGTGGATGGAACTTACCAAACCATGCGCGCCTTGATCGATCAAGGGTCCCAGATATCCTTAATAACTGAGGAAGCGGCTCAGATGTTAGGTATCAAGAGACGACGATGCAAAGGAGTCATCTTCGGAGTGGGGCAAAAGGAAAACAGTTGTAAGGGGAGGATAAGCATAGAATGTGCTTCGACATATAACAATTTTGAATTCGAGTCTGATGTGCTCATCATGAACGAACTTATCAAAAGTCTACCAAATCAAACATTCGCTAAACCAAATTGGACATATATAAAAAACATTAATTTAGCTGACCCGGAATTCTACAAAAGTCGACCAGTTGACTTGCTTTTCGGGGCGGACGTTTATGCAAACATTATGCTAGGCGGAATTATAAAAGGAGAACAGGCTCAACAGCCGATGGCACAACAAACACAGCTGGGATGGTTACTATGCGGTAACGTACGGACATACCAATGTAATGTGGTTATGAATAACATCGAGGAGATTCAGAAATTTTGGGAAGTTGAGGAAATTTTAGAACCTTCAAACCTATCGGTAGAAGATCAGGAATGTATGGACTTCTATACAGAAACAACAAGAAGAAACAGTCAGGGTCGCTATGAGGTGAGAGCACCACTGAAAGAGCAATTAAAACAGCAATTGGGGACTTCCAAACCTATGGCTATTGCTCAGCTAAAGAATTTGGAACGCCGCTTAGAAAAACAACCAACTTTAGCTGAAAAATACAAGGATTTTATGCATGAATATGCGGAGTTGAACCACATGAAACCGGAACAGAAAAACAATAACATAACACTCGAATGCTTCTTGCCTCACCACGGCGTGCAACGAGAAGAATCGTCAACAACAAAGCTTCGCGTGGTATCGAACACTCGATGGATATTATGCAACGGGAATGACGTCATCGAACTGCATGGCTATTGCGACGCGTCCATCGAAGCATATGCGTGCGTGGTATACGCACGAACAAAGCATCAAAAAGAAACAGTAATCGTCGCAGCAAAATCGAAACTTATACCAAGTAAAAAGAGCGTAACATTACCACGAATGGAGCTTTGTGGTGCTTATCTACTATCTAAGCTCATTAACAAAATCAAACAGAGTATAAGTTGTCAATTAGAAATCTATGGATGGTGTGATTCTATGGTGGTCATAGGGTGGCTACAAGGCGATTCGGCGCGTTGGAAACCGTTCGTGGCTAATAGAGTTAACGCTATAAAACAGATAATGCCGGCAAACTGCTGGCGATATGTGAAATCAGGAGACAACCCGGCCGACTGCGCCAGCCGAGGTTTAACAGCGCCCCAACTATTACGTCACCCTTTATGGTGGAAGGGACCAGCATGGCTAGCGTCCTATGACGTAGAAAAGGAACAAAAACAGGCTATCTACCAAACAGAGGAAGAGATGAAAGGGATAAAATTAGTTAACATTGTTCAAGACATTAACAGTAATAGTGTAATAGATAACTTATTATTACAACATAATTCATTCATAAAAATAACTCGTGTCTTGGCATGGGTAATGAGGGCATTGACGCCAAAGTCGCAGCGTAAACATTTACCGAAGTACCTAACATTACTAGAACTGCGAAAAGTCAAATCAACTATTATAAAACGAGTGCAAAATACAGCATTTACGTCAGATATTGAAATATTGAAGAAAAATGGTAATGTAGCAATAAACAGCAAATTATTGAATTTAAAACCTTTCGTCGATAAAAACGGATTTCTCCGAGTGGGAGGACGTTTAAGAAACGCAAATATGAGCGACGAGATGAAACATCCAAAGATAATCCCTAACAAAAGTCGATTGGCGGAGTTACTCATAGAAGAAGCTCATCAGTTAACATTCCATGGAGGTCCTCGACTGACCTTAGCTGCTCTCAGACAACAATACTGGATAACAAGCGGATACAGTACAACCAAGAAACAGTTAAGAAATTGTGTAACTTGCCGGAAGTATGAAGCAAGGAAGCAATATCAATTGATGGGTGACCTACCCGCAGCAAGAACCAACCCCGCTCCCCCATTCTACCACACTGGGGTGGACTACACAGGTTTTGTGAACATCAAGGCAAACAAGGGAAGAGGGGTGAGAACACTGAAAGGCTACGTGGCTGTATTCATATGCATGGTCACGAAAGCAGTTCATTTGGAATTGGTGTCTGACCTTACCAGTTCAGCATTCTTAGCTGCACTTAAGAGAATGGCAGCCCGGAGAGGAACACCACATAATATGTATAGTGACCAAGGAACCAATTTTATCAAAGCAAACAGATGGCTGCAGGAGGAGTACAACCAATTACAACAAGTTTTCGGGGATAGTTGCCAGGCAGAAATCGCGGAAATGAACATACAATGGCATTTCAACGCTCCGTCTTGGCCGAGCGCTGGCGGACTGTGGGAAAGAGCCGTCCGCAGTCTGAAATTCCACCTGAAAAGAGTAATTGGTGAACAAAGATTAACGTTCGAAGAGTTCACCACTGTACTGACACAATTGGAAGCGTGTCTGAATTCGAGACCGTTATGTTCACTGACAGAAAACATTGAGGATCTGGATTATTTATCACCGGCACATTTTTTAACAGGAAGATCCGACTTAACAGTGATTGAGACAAAGGAGGATGCGAGAACAAGATGGCATTTAACAGCCAACATTTTTAAACAGATTTGGAAAAAATGGAAGAATGAATATTTGAGCCAATTAACAGCGAGAGAAAAGTGGTCTAAGCCTCAGGAAAATTTAAAAATAGGCAACATGGTGGTAGTACATGAAGATAACATTCCAGCTGGACGATGGATTATGGGCCGAGTGATAGATCTGCATCCCGGTAATGATGGCTACGTCAGAGTGGTGTCATTGAAAACGAAAAATGGCATCATAAAGCGACCAGTAGTAAAACTTTCGTTATTACCAGTAGAAAACAAAACAATCAACAAACAAAACAGTTCTACTGAAACAGATAGCTCAGCTGAACAGGGTTCGGGGACCCAGAATAACAGAAAACGAACAAGAAAAACGACACCAGGCACGTTATCGTATGTCGCCATGGCATTAATCTTTTTTATGTCAATTTGCAGCGTTGCAAATTGCAGCTACAACATAACGTCACTAAACAATAACCAATCTTTCTACTTTGACCCAATCTCCAAAATTAGTTTAGTAAAAGACAGTTGGGTCCTAGTTGTATTCTATAACATGTCTCCGTATTGGGAAGGTATGCAGGCATTCGAAAAAGTAACAGCATATCTCGACAAAACATGCAAAACAACAGGCAGCGAACAGTGTAACATGATAGTCCCTCAGCTGATCCACGAGTGTAATGAACTGAAATACTACAATGAACTTCTGATGACGCAACACGTAAGGGGACACCCCAGACGGCGGCGGGGACTTATCAATGCAGTTGGAAACATTGCAAATTCCCTATTCGGCGTATTAGACGAACAATTCGCGGAAAAATACAGCCGAGACATTAATATGATACATCAAAATGAAAAACATTTGGCCGGTTTATGGAAGAATCAGACGTCGATTGTCGAATCAGAGTACAATTTGTTGAAAAGAACAGAAGAAATTATGGAAAAACAGCATAAAATAATTAATAAACATCTAATAACGTTGGATAACATCTCAAACAAATTACAACGAGAGATAAATAACATATCCTTACTTCAAGAATTTACCATGACAGCCCTAACAGCCAGTAATTTACTACATAACTTAAAAAGAACTCAAGACATTTTACTTGACATCCTAACCAATGTCCACCATGGACAGTTTAACATTCATCTGCTTACCCCTGAACAGCTCCAAAAGGAACTTAACATTATCTCTGGGCACTTATCCAATGATTTAACATTACCTATTGAACCGCACGATATTCGAAAGCTATATTCTCTGATAAGTATTAAAGCACGAATAACTGAAGAATACTTCCTCTTCCAAATAACATTCCCACTTATCAGTAGAGACCGATATAAGTTGTACAAAATACATTCTGTACCACACCAGATGAACAACACTATGGTGGAGTTCATCCCGTCTTCAGAATACGTCGCTACGGATCTAAAAAGAGACTCGTACTTAACAATTACGTCGGGAGAACTTTCACTATGTAAACAAGAAGATGTTAATTTTATTTGCGATTGGAAAAAACCAATTTATCATCTTAACAACGAGAACAACTTTTGTGATCTTGATCGAGACACGAACAAGTGCAAGGTACGAAGATCTAGATGTGAAAACAAATGGACATCACTAACAAACCCGTCACTATTCTTGTACCATTGCTGCAACATTTATGCCGTCAAAGTTATCTGCGGCGAACAGATAAACAAGATTCAACTAAGCAAAGCTGGTGTCATTTACTTAGAACCAGGTTGCCTCTTGAAGGGTCAGGATTTTACCCTGAACATTCAGAGTGAAAAGAAAAACAGAATTGACATGAGCCCGGACATTTTTATACCTGAGATGGATCAGTTAAACTTCATAATTAACAGCACCATGCCTTTCAAAAACGTACAAGACGTAACAGACTCAGGCGAGATGACGTACGCCTTAAAAAAGCTACACAAACGCATCGATGACATGAAAAATAGTCAAGTGGAAGTGGGAGAAACATTATCCACTCATGACATCCATCAGTATACAGTAAGCTACATCCTGGTCGGCGCGCTGGTGCTGGCGGCGGGAGCGCTGCTGTACAGAGGGCTGCGGCGCCGAGCGCGCCGCGCCCACATCACGGCGGACATGGAACTTCAACCCACCAGAAGTGTTAGTGATGTGAACGTCAATAGGGTCAGTGTTAGTGCGCGGCAAAACAAGAGTGAACGTCAATCTAGTGCGACACATATTTATGGTGAATTAAACAATACAATGGTGAATAGGGCGTGTCCTCGCGTGCCTAGAAATCCTTTAGGAACAATAAGCTCTTAATTTTAATTCAAATTATTTTCCTTTTGTTCCACTAACAGTTTAATCTTAAGTTGGCTTGTTTTCACCTTGTAAACATAACATCATGATCATTACATTTAGTTACTAACCTAACATTGTTTCATCTCAGCATCCCTATCTTTCGTGGCCCGGAATATGTTCGGTGTTTTCACCGAACACCTTAGTTAGCAACATCGGCGTGACGCGTTGACCTAATTTTACATTACTTTTACTTATGATTTTACATAAGATTCAGTGCACTTTTGTCTACCGCGTTAGCCGGGTGTATTCATCAACATTTCAACATTCATTAACATATTAGCATTTTAACATTATGAACAACTTGTGAGTGAGTAAATAAATAGTGTTCCACATAAACATTTGTTTCTCCTCAAAACACCGACACCTTGCTACGTACCCCGACACCTCCTAAGTAACATCCCGCCAGCGAGCCCGCTCCATAACAATTCAAGAGCTAATAGTGGTCCTTCGTAAGCCGGATCGGGTTTCAAGAAACTGTGAAGATGCCTACTACAAGATCAGGATCGGTGCAATCAAAGGCTACGAGTGATAGTGCTACGACGGACTGGAGTATGAATACGCCGAGTGAATCTACAAGTACGACGACTTCGAACACGTCGATTGCAAATCGATCGACACTTACCAGAAGATCGCCACCGCGCAGCGTACAAGGACGCCAGCCACTCGCACATCATTCTAAGGATGCTGCCGGAGAGGAATCAACACCAGAGGAAGCGACAAACATTAACCCCCTGACCCGTACCATTGAAGAAGAAGTCGAAGCATCGGATCCCGCACGCCAAGAAGAAAGTCGTCCAATGCCATCGAACTTAGAAAGAAGCATTGCATTAAAAGCGCGCCCGATCTATGGAAGTGCACCGACGTCAAGAGAAGAAAGTCTGCAGCCGCCTCACCCTAAGAAGTCGACCCGCGATACGGACCAATCCACTCGCTCGTCGCATAGGAAGAAAGCAGAAGCGCAAGCAAGAATGACATTGGCATTAAGGGAATTAGAATTGGCAGAAGCACGATCAAAAGTGGCTCAAGCTGAACTGGACCTTTTAGCTGCAGACTCTGAAGAAGATGATGGTGCCGGGGAAGAACTGTTCGAACAAACTCATGAAGTCGAGAAGTGGTTTACCCAAACCGGGGTCAGGCCTAATAAGGATCAGAGGCCGATCGACATGGAAGAAAAGAAGAGTGACATCCAAGAACTGGCTTCAGTCATACTCAAGTTATCCGAGAAGTCACGTGACATAGTTTCACCAAAGCACCTTGATCTCCCTCACTTCAATGGGGCCTGCGAAGAATGGCTGGCTTTCAAGAGATCATATGAAGATATGGCCACTTCCTTCAGCAATACGCAGAACCTAGCACGCCTTAGAAGAGCAATCCAAGGAAGAGCAAGAGAAGCTGTTCAAAGCTGCTGTTCACCGCCGAAGACCCACGCGAAGTAATCAAAGGACTGGAGTCAAGGTTTGGAAGACCTGGAGCATTGGCATTATCAGAACTAGAGAAGCTGAAGAACCTGTCAAAAGTCGGCGAAAACCCAAGCGACATATGTGTGTTTGCAAGTAAAGTGAAGAACGCCGTCGAGACAATCAAGGCCCTGAAGAAATCTCAGTACCTCAGTTCTCCTGAAACACTAAAAACTATAGTGGACAAGATGCCAACATCAATGAAGTTCCGTTGGTTCGCCTACCACAGAAGCAGAAGAGATGAAGAAATTCAAGAATTATTACTCGTCGAAGCGTTTTTGGAATCAGAAGCTGACATGTGCGGAGACTTTGCCCCACCTGAAGTGCCTGCGGAGCAAAAGAAAGGAATAAGAAAACCCGTACATACAGTGCAAGAAGAGTCGCAAGAAAGATATAAGAAGACATGTCCGATTTGTGAAGAAGAACATTTTGCAGTAGAATGCAAGAAGTTCAAAGAAGCTAACATAGATGAAAAATGGGACATGATCAAGAAAGCAAAGATATGTTTTAAGTGCCTCCGATTCAAGCACTCAAGAATCAACTGTAAAGCCCCAGTCTGCAAACAGTGTAAGAGATGGCATCATACCATCCTACACTCCGACAAACCACCAGTGCCAGTTGAAAAAGAAATAAATAAAGAAGACAAGCAAAGCGCGTCAGAAGAAAAGGTTGCCTCAATCCACAACGCAAGAGGAGAAGAAAAGGCATACCTAAAAATTATCCCAGTGGACCTTTATGGACCAAAGGGCCAAGTTCGCGTGCTAGCATTGTTGGACGAAGGGTCGACGGTCACACTCTTAGACGCATCAATAGCTGAGAAGATCGGGGCCGAAGGGAATCAAGAAAAACTCACGATCGAAACAGTTGGTGGGAAGCTGTTAAGAAAAGATAGTTCACAGAAGATCGAGTTAAAAATAAAAGGAGCTCATAAAAGAGAAAAGAAGACTATCGTAGCAAGAACCATTGACGACCTGAAGTTGTCTGAACAAAGCATAAATATGGACAACGTGAAGAATTGTCAGTATTTAAAGGCAATTGAAAGACAACTTATCTACGCCACGGAAAGACCCAAACTGTTGATAGGCCAAGACAACTGGGGACTCATAGTAACAAGAAGACTCAAGAAAGGCAAGCCATCTGATCCTGTAGCCTCCCTCACCAACTTAGGATGGGTGTTACACGGATGCGAAACAGGAGCGAATGTCCTAGTGAACTTCATTCACTATGGCAGATCTACATCCGATGAAGAAAACATAGAAGAAATCGTCCGAGAACATTTTCAGCTGGAATCTCTTGGGATTAAAAATCGGTCACCGATGAATGACAGTGATAGAAGAGCATTGGAAACGCTCGAGAGGACTACGAGAAAACTGTCAAGCGGTCAATTTGAAACAGGACTCTTATGGAAAAAGGAAGGCGAAACCCTACCCAACAACTACAATCAAGCAATCCGACGCCTGGTCAACATTGAAAAGAAGTTGGATAAGGACAAAGAAGCCAAAGAACACTATGAGAAGCAGATCCAGAGTCTAATTGAAAAAGGATATGCAGAAAAGGCTCCAGAAACCTCAAATAAAGGAAGAATATTTTACTTACCCCACTTCGCCGTCGTGAATCCAATTAAGAAGAAGCTGAGGATAGTATTTGACGCAGCCGCCAAGTACGAAGGGAAGAGCCTCAATGACGTCTTGCTATCAGGACCAGACTTATTACAGTCACTGTTTGGAGTATTATTGCGCTTCAGAGAAGGTCCAGTAGCTGTCATGGCTGACATCCAAGATATGTTCCTTCGGATCAAAGTTAGAGAAGATGACCGCGACAGCTTAAGGTTCTTGTGGCGTGGAAGCCGAAGAACGGGCAAGCCTGAAGAATATAGAATGTCGTCAATCATCTTTGGAGCAGCGTCATCACCGGCAACAGCCATTTACGTGATGAACAAGAACGCAGAAGATTTCAAGGAAACATATCCTGAAGCAGTGAAGGCAATAAATAGAAACCACTACATGGATGACTACCTACAAAGTTTTGCGTCTACAGCCGAAGCAAAGAAGATATCAAAGGAAGTAAAACAGATTCACGCCAGAGCAAACTTCCATCTAAAAGGTTGGGCCAGTAACAACTTGGGGATACTATCGGAAGTAGAAGACACTAATAAAGAAGATTCTTTGCAACTAACAAAGGAAGAGAAAACTCTGGGTCTAAGATGGCTGGTAAAGGAAGACGCGCTAGCCTTCAATGTCGGACTGCGTAATACATCAAAGGACCTACTAGATGGAACAAGATCTCCAACAAAGAGGGAGGTTACAAGTGCCGTGATGTCTACTTTTGATCCAATGGGTTTTGCGACACCAGTCTTAATACAAGGAAAGAAACTAATTCAAGATATTTGGCGAACGAAAATAGACTGGGATGAAGTTATTAATGAACCACAAAGAGAAGCCTGGCTGAAATACTTACAAGAAGTGTCGGCATTATCACGATTGAAGATTCCAAGGTGCGTCTCACCTCACAGTAGAAAAGGACAACTGCATACGTTCACTGACGCAAGTGAAGAAGCCTACTCAGCGGTGGTCTACTGGAGGACGGTTGAGCCTGAAGGAAAAGTTCACATCTCCATGATCGCCGGCAAAGCAAGAGTAACGCCAACGAAACCAGTATCAATTCCAAGGTTAGAGCTACAAGCGGCCTTGCTCGGCACCAGACTAGCAGCTACGGTTGGAGAAGAAATGGAACTTGAAATATCAAAGAAGATCTACTGGACGGACTCAAGCACAGTGCTGCAGTGGATAAAAGCCGAACCGAGAAAGTTCAAAACCTTTGTAGCAAATCGACTGGCAGAAATTGAAGAGAAGTCCAAGCCAGAAGACTGGAGATGGGTACCGACCAAAGAAAACCCAGCAGATGACGCCACTAGGGGAACCCCAATTGAATTCGATCGCAACGCCAGATGGTTCAAAGGTCCAACATTTCTCCGTCAACCAGAAGAAGAGTGGCCGTTTCAAGACTTCAAACCTAAGGGTATCATGTTGGAAGAAAAGAACAAGCAAAAGGTGATGACAATAAAGGCCACAGGAGAAGTCCTTTTCGATCTGGAGAGGTTTTCGAGCTGGGAACGACTACTGCGCACTACGGCCAGAGTGATTGCCTTCACTTACCTTTTATTAAAGAAGACTCGCAAAGCAGCCACAGCCGCCGCGCGCCATTCGGATGAACCCTGGAGACCCCAAAGAAGACCCGAGAAGAAGACACTAATCTCGAATCAATCAACCAGCAAAGAGGAAAAGAAGCGGTTGTACCTACCCCTGGAAGGAAGACATTTGAAGAAGGCCGAAGAGATACTAATGAAGATGAGTCAAAACGATAGTTTCACGACAGAAATAAAAAATCTGAAGGCAGAAAAACCCTTAGAAAACGCAAGTCGACTTAAGAAGATCGACGTCTATATAGGAGACGATGGGATCGTCAAGCTAAGGAGCAGAACAATGAAGTTTCACGACGAAAGCGAAAGGAAGATGAACCCTATCATTCTAGATGGGAAGCAAAAGATTACGCGTCTCATTATACAGCATTATCATAAGAAGTTGCTTCACGGGAATACTGCTACGGTAATGAACGAGATTCGACAAAAATATTGGATCCTGGGCTTAAGAGCGGCTTTAAAGGCAGTCGCCCACAGCTGTCAATGGTGCAAGACCAAGAAGAGCTTGCCAGAGATACCTCCGATGGGAGACCTACCGAGCGAGAGGCTGCAACATAATCAGTTCCCGTTCTCTTACACAGCCGTGGATTACTTTGGACCGATGCAAGTTACTGTCGGGAGAAGAGTTGAGAAGCGTTGGGGGGCATTGTTTACTTGTCTCACTACAAGAGCCGTACATCTAGAGTTGGCACCCTCTCTCTGTACCAGCTCGATGATTATGGCACTTCGGCGAATGGCAGCTAGAAGAGGAACCCCAAAAACTATATTTAGCGACAATGGCACCAACTTTGTCGGGGCCAAAAAGGAATTGGAAGAGGCTGTGCAAGAGAAAGGCATCAAGTGGAAGTTCATTCCCCCAGGATGCCCGAATATGGGAGGCGCTTGGGAAAGACTTGTGCGAACAGTTAAGACAGCGCTGGCAGCGGTTCTCTACGAAAGAAGTCCACCCGAAGAAGTGCTTCATACACTAATGACCGAAGTTGAACACATAGTTAATTCAAGACCTCTCACTTCAGTTAGTATGGACCCAGAAGACGAAGAAAGTTTGACGCCGAACCACTTTCTACTGGGGAGATCATGTGGAGCAATGTCACCTGGAGAATTTGACGACAGAGAACTGATCGGGAAGGCTAACTGGAGAACTACCCAAAGACTCGCAGACCACTTCTGGAAAAGATGGATCAAAGAGTACTTACCTCTCCTAATGCCAAGGAAACTCAAAGGAAAAGAGACCAACGACCCGAAAGAAGGAGATATCGTGCTAATAGTAGACGCAACGCTACCACGCAATTCATGGCCTCGCGGAGAAGTCACTAAGACATACCCTGGACCAGATGGAAGAACCCGAGTGCTGGACGTGAGAACATCGGGAGGAATACTTCGCCGACCGACTCGACGGATCGTCGTGCTGGTTCCTGCGGCATCGTCGCTTCAAGAGGATGGAGTGCTGCGCACCGCGGGGGAGAATGTTAGCGACGACACGTAATACCATTAAATTAGTCGTTTTCTTTTATTATTTCATTTTAATATCAATTTAATAATTATGTTAGTTAGAATATGTATGTAGCGAAAAGATGTTTCACATTTATCACACTTGGTGGCGCTACCTGTACCATCACATCATGCAAGCTTAAGTACTGCGAAACTTTACCGTAATGAGGGCCGTTTCAGAATTTTCTTATTTTTAAGGTTTATGTTAAGGTTTTTTGATGCAGTTTTTTGTAATTATGTAAAGTAAGTTAATTCCCTTGTTATAAAAATAAGTAAATCATTGTAAAGAATGATTTATCACAGAAAACCGCCAAAGTAAGTTTCCCATACAAAAGTAACATTAGTGCCGTGTGCAAACTTGACGCGTTCTGATTGGTTGGGAGAAAAATGATTAGTGCCGTGTGCAAACTTGACGCGTTCTGATTGGTCGGGAGAAAAATGATTAGTGCCGTGTGCAAAATTAAAGCGTTCTGATTGGCCAAGCCCGTCTATAAAAGAAGGGCGGATTTCTGTGATCAGGCATTCCGAATCCAGCAGTATTAGAAGAAACAAGGAAGAAAAATAAAGAAGATACTCTCTGAAGAAGTATAGTTTTATTCCGCCGCACCTTCTACGACACCTCCTAAGTAACATCCCGCCAGCGAGCCCGCTCCATAACAATTCAAGAGCTAATACAAAACATATGCGAAGTTTAGCACTAACGGTTGTAGCGAGATTACGCCCGAGTATTCTAATACATGGCGCGGCAATGGCGCGCAAGTAAGCTCTAGACCTAACAAAAAAATAGAAGTTAGAACAATACATTATTTTTATTTGTTTTGAGTGTTGAAAAATGATTTGGGTGATTTTGAAATAAAACTGATTTAATGAAACTTAAAACGTCTTTATTTAACATGGACTTTAGTAATAGGCTATTACAACAAAATACCTTTAAATATCTGTATGGTTTGCACTAAGCACGGTTTTTTTCAGATTTATATTACTTTTAGTATTAGAGCTCCTTTCAGGTTAACATTATATGAAATTTAGTTTTAACGCTTTGAAGAACACGAACGAGACACAGTAGAAGTTTTAACGCTTTGAAGAACACGAACGAGACACAGTAGAAGTTTTAACGCTTTGAAGAACACGAACGAGACACAGTAGAAGTTTTATTGTTTTCATTACTGTAGCCATATAGTGTCCTACTAAGCTTTTTCTTTTTAATTGTTTTTTTATGCAGGATATCAGATTCATGATTCGTGATGATGTTAACAGTTTTCTGTGACTTTTTAAATATTTGGTTTCAGTTTGCAGTGATTGCATCTTATTACAAAAATTCACATTCTTAGATGAATTATGTACTATTATCAATCACAACAATATTTTCTCTTTCTTTTCTGAGGTACCACTGTTTCCAATCTACAAAAAAAATAGAAGATTTTAAATTACGTAGAAATGTGAATATTTCAGACACAATGCGAATTGTTATATGAATAAATAAATAAATAATTCTAAATATTCTAGTTCTATGATTCACAAGATAGGTACCTTACCTACTATCGAGGAAACTAACATAAATACACCGTAAGGACTATTATTGCTTGCAGTGCTCTGCCGCTAAAGTAACGCTTGCTAACAGATGTGGTCATTGTGTGCACGGTCAAATTGGTCAGAGGTAAGTTTCCTCGATAGTAGGTCCCTATTTACATTTGGTTTATTTTTTTTATTTGACTTTGAAAACACAACAATACAATACAACACACAACAACACAATTATAATTCCTATTTATTATAAACAAAATCAATAAAATTAAAGTCTTACGTATTGGAAATAATTTCCGTGTTGATATTTTCAACTTTCTTGCTCCTATAAAAGAAATTAAATTTTGAACGTTTTTTCTAGTTATTTATAAAAGTATTTAATAGATATATCTAAAAATAGTAGTACTTTAAATAAAAAAGAAAAAACAATTTTGTAGTTCTGGGATTTGAACCAACGTAATCCACTTTGTCAAATCTATACCTCTATCTCATACGCTACTGTAACAGACAGCTGGACTATTGAAAAAACTAAAAGCATGCGAACTGGCTGTGCAGTAAGTTTGCATACGGTTACTTAGACATTTCCAAATTCATAGTTTTATTGGTAGAAAAATAAATATTTAGCAGGTACTTAATAATAAAATGCTCTCACCTTTTAGCATTGTTCATATTTTCGACATTTGATTTATGTGAACGTTTTATTTTACTCCTCGTAACGGGTTTCATTTTATTTTCCATATTTACAAATGATAATTATAATTATTAGAAACAAAGTACCTTATTTATTACGCTGTTTAACTATAAGTATTTTATATTTATATGAATTTTTACGGAAAGAATATATGAAACAAAGAATTTACAAAAACAGTAAACAATCTTAGTGGAAATAATGCGGCGAAAAGAGCGACACATCCTTCTAGCATCAGGCGTCGGCCGGCACTGTTGGTTTTGACACGGGCGTTTACGCACACATGCATACGTATTATGTTCGGAAATAAGAATTTGCGATTTACAAAAAAAATATTGATTGTGTTACGAGCTTCGGGTTCGTGACAATTAAAAACTGCCAATAAAAGTTACCAAAGTTGACACTTTAATTAAACACAAATTACAAAACACAATTTCACTATTAATCACTTTAAATCGCACTTCAAGACCACTTTAGATGTTTTCGCATGTATCGCTTGACCAATACTACCCCGATCCCTTTTTTTTTTTTGTTGGGCATCTCGCAGTTGGCCTTGAGAGGCCGTGACTGCTCAACCGGTCATTCCTGGGGCTGCCATTAAGATTTTACACTTAATGCCTCCAGCCAGGGCTTACAAACTAAAATTTACAAGCTAAGCGACTGCACGCTGAGGGCACCCCCTGTGGGGTACGGACCTCGGCTCAGGGCGTCACTGATAGGGAGACAGCTATCGTTATTGAGGACAGGCTGGATCGAATTGGCATCATTATTATTATAGGGGGAATTTAAAGCTACTGGCTCAGCTGCGGCGCGGGCTGGCGCTTCAACGAGCAAGGGTCGGTCGGGGGTCTCGACGTTAGGCGCCGATACTACTAGGGGTCTTCGCGGGGCGCGAGGACCTCGGCGGCGAGGTCGGAAGGACGATTTTGATCGGTGTGTGCGAACTGTACTGGTGGCCCTATTGCTTTCCTGGAGGAGAGTAATGTGGTCGTCTGGGTCGGTGAGGACATGTCTCGGCCGTCGGACAGAGCTAATCCTACTGGGGACATAAGTGGCGGCCTTCACAATCAAGGGATTGCGGTGAATTTCGGCTTTATCGAAGAAACGCTTCGAGGTGCGTTTCATGAACTGACTGACCGTGGGGATTTTCAGATCGAGATGGAGGATCTCGTTCCGAACGAACCAAGGGGCGCCTGTGGCTTGCCGGAGGAATCGGTTCTGTAGGGTCTGCATCCTATGGATGAATCGGGGGTTCGCGTGTGCAAAGATTGCACACGCATACGTCATGATGGGCCTTATACACGCCGTGTAAATCCGCAACTTGCACTTTAGTGACAACTTGCTACGTGCATTTAGAACAGAATGTAACCTGCCGAGAGCGAAGGCGGCGCGTGAGCGCGCCTTCTTTATGTGCTCTGCGAAGGAGAGATGCTGATCCATGGTCACACCAAGGTATTTGGCTCGCTTCTCCCAAGGGATAGGCTTGCCGAACAAAGAGATGGGACGGGGGGGCTCAGGTCTAATAATAATAATAATAATAAATCATTTAATTCAGGTAACAAAGAATAATAATCGCGTTCTAATGCGTCGCGGTCTCGTAAAGAGGACTGCTTGGCTTTTATCCGGATTTATGTCGATCCGCCACTTTCGAAACCACGCGCCAAGGACGTTGACGGTGGTTTGGAGAGTGGCGGCTATCGCGTCCTGACTTTTCCCAGTGTAGTAGATGGCTGTGTCGTCTGCGATCAGTGCCAACTGTGCCTTTCTACTTTTTGGGATATCGCTCGTGAATAGAGTGAATATGAGCGGGGACAACACCGCGCCCTGAGGGACGCCGGCGCGAATGGGATGGGGAGACGAGATCGCCCCTTCGATCCGATAGCGAAAGGTGCGGTTCGACAGAAAATCTCGTAAGATGAGCACGAGACGGTCTGGCACACCGAGACGGTACAGCTTGTAAATCAAGCCATTGTGCCAGACCATGTCGAAGGCTTTCGCTATGTCGAAAAATACTGCACCGGTTATCGTACCGCGCTGGAAGCCAGCGCTTATATGTTCTACGATACGGTGGACCTGTTGCACACAACAATGTTGGTTACGGAAACCGAACTGCTCGTTGGGTATGAGGCCTTTTGTCTCGGCGTAATTTCTGAGTCGCTTATAAATAAGTCTCTCATAGATCTTGCCGAGACTACTCAGTAAACTGATGGGGCGGTAGCTCGTGGGCTCGGATTTGGGCTTGCCCGGCTTCGGGATACCGATAACCGTGGCCTGCTTCCATGCATCGGGGAATATATTATTACTCAAGGCACCATTGAAGATGGTGGTCAAGAGCATGATCAGGTGGGCGGGCAGCATCTGGAGCACCTTATTGGTGATTCCGTCAGCGCCGGGGGCCTTGCGGGGTTTCAGACCTTTGATGACCTCGTGAACTTCGTCCGGGGTGACGAGAGGTAATGGGTCATCAGGGTCTTCAACGGGCGGGAGGGAGGTTCTACGTTCGACTTCAGCGTCCACCTCAGCGAGATGAGCTTGGTCTACTGGTTGAGAACTGGGAGTGCATTGAGCCTCTAGACTGGCGGCTAGACATTCGGCCTTGTCAATGTCGTCGAAGGCAACGGTGCCATCGGGACGGGTCAGGGGGGGCATGGAAGCTACTTCTTTGGATTTGAGTTTCCTCTGAAGTTGCCAGAAAGCTAGGTGGGTCGGCTCGAGGTCACTCAGCATCTTGTCCCAGCCCGCGTCCCGCAGCTCCGACATGCGTGTCTTTACAGCTCGCTGTAAATAGCGCATGTGGGCTTTGTTGGCGGCGCAGGGAGAGTTACTGTAGGCACGAACAGACGCGTTCTTCTCATTCAGCAGTTCGCGTACATCGTCCGGCAGCTTCCAGCGGGGGTCTTCCCCCACCGGAACCCGCCTCGAACTTTCGTCCAGGACAGATTGTACGTGACCCGTGAATGAGTCGATCGCGGCCGTTGTGTCGGCGAGTGAGTCGAAACGATCGGGTATAGAGTCCAAGTGGGCGGACGTGTTGGCTTTCAGCGAATCGCTTACTTGCCTCCAGTCCGTTAACAGTTTGGTGAGGGGCGGTAGGTCAGGATCTGGGAGACCCGTCCGGGGGGCCAGATGCATGACTACGGGGCGATGATCAGAACTGAGCTCGTTTATTACTTCTATGGAATTCAACCGGAGGTTGATTCGCTGCAGAATGGCAATGTCGAGTACATCAGGGGTATGATTAACATCGTGGGGATAGTGGGTAGGCGTCATCGGGGCGATGACGTCAAAGTTCAGGCGCGAGCAGAGGTTGAACAATTGTCGCCCTCTGGTCGAAACCCGAGAACTGTTCCACGCGGGGTGTTTCGCGTTGAGATCGCCCGCTATGATAACGGACTCACTCATTCCTAATAGGAGCGCGATATCGTTTGCGATTAGATTGAAGTCCTCCGAGTGGGACTGGGGAGGGAGATAGGCTAAGACTAGGGTGATAGGCTGATGGCCAGTCATGCCTAGTCTGCAGACCGAGACTTCTAATCGGGCTAGGGTTGGCGGATCCATAGGGATGCAGTATAGGGACTTTTGGTAGTAGATGAGAGTTCCGCCCCGATGGCAACGTGACCTGTCGTTGCGCACTACGCGGTAGTTTGCAATTTTCGGGTCACGGTTGCAGGGTTTAAGGAACGTCTCCTGTACTAATAATATGTCTAAGTGATGGTCGCGGAGGAAAGTGGCAATCTCATCACGTTGGCCAAAAGACCAGTTCGCCAGTTACGTTTCGTACGTTTCGTTCGTCACGTTGGCCAGTTATGCCATTGGCGTTATAGGTACCTAATTTTAGGGATCGGATCTTTAGACGAGAAACAACCGTGTTAGACATTATGGTGCCTAGGTTGGTTGGATCTAATCTGGACTAACGCTTGCGTAATATCAGGATACGCTTCGTAGATGGCATAAACCTGGAGGAGGTTACCTGCCTTGGTAGCTGCGTCGACTTCCTGCGCCATCCGTTGGGCGTGGGGGGTGCAGAAAGTCAGGAACGCGCTGTCTAATATGCTATACGCGACGGACGGGCTCATGGCCGCGGGGCCGGGGCCGGATGCGGGGGGAGCGGCTTGGCGCGCCGCGGGGCGCGCAGCGGGGTTCGCGGCGGCGGCGACGGGGGCGGCGGTCGCGAGAGAGTACGGGGACGGGGTAGTCAGCGTGGGAGCGCCGGTACGCGGGTCCATAAGCGGAGGGATAGGCGCGGGGATGGGCCTGGATGAAACCAACGCAGAGAATGCCTGCTGATGGTTCAGACGGTTCCAGGGGCTAGGTCTCTGGGGACAGAGACGGTCTGGGAGGGCCGCGGAGGGAGCTTCTCTTTGCTGACGGGCGTCTGCACGCTTCGTCAGCCTGGGAGAAGAGGATTTGGGTGCTTTCGAGCAGCCTCTATAGTTGGCGGGGTGACCGGATTCACCGCAGAGCACGCAGCTCGGGGGTTCCGTACAAAGGGAGCGGTCTTTTGGGCGTGGGCAATCAGCCGTGCTGTGCACTCCGAGGCACTTCACGCATCTAGGTGTCGCGTAGCAGTGCGACTGCGAGTGTCCGTATAGCTGACACCTATGGCATTGGCCGACGATCCCCGACTTGCGGGGCTTTTCGATCCGGATACCGGATAGGTGGCAGACTGTGCGGATGTTAAATATCGGGTTGTGTCCCTCTGAGGGAGGGCAGACAACGAGTACCATGTCGAATGGTACTCCGCGACGGGTTCGGTGCATGCGGTGCACTTCTAAAACGGGGACGTTCTGAGCTTCAAGGTCGGCCTTGATCTCCTCGGTTGCGATCTCCATTGGGACCTTCTTAATGACAACTCGTGTCTGTCGGTCTTCAGGAAGGGAGTAGGTGTGGAACGACACACCTCTATAACGGAGAAGTTTAGTGAGCGCCCGATAGTCGTTCGCGGTCGGGACGGTCACTTTAATACACTGCTGGGTAGCTTTGGCGCTGGTGTAACCGATACGCTGTTCGGCACACCATTTGGATACATCGGTCCACTTGCCCTTCTCCTGAATGAACAGGGGTGGGGGCGCGGCCACCTTTTTACCCGCTGCGGTGCGGGGCGCGACGGCGACGGCTGGGGCGGTACTCTGCTGTGAGGCAGGCGCGGTCGCGGTGGGGGTGGCGGCTGGAGGAGCCTTTTGGGTCGGGGTGGGGGTGGGGACCGCGGCGGAGGTCGACGGGGTCGGGGGGGGCGCGGAATCGTCCTCGAGGGCGATCATTTTTGAGGCTTGCTCGGAGCTATGCTTGCCCTTCTTTCGTTTCCCTTTCCTTCCTCCGGCTTGGACGACCTCATAGTGTTCCTCCTCGGAGGAGGGATGGGTCACGGGAACGGGAGCGATCGCGACGGGGATAGGCTCGTGCACGGGCACGGGCTCGAGTTCGGGCTTGGGTTCGGGCTCTGAGGGAGCATCCTCGGCGTCCATCGAGCTCGAGTCGGACTCGGCGTCGGAAAACGCGGGGGAGGTCGTGGGCTCGGATCGCATTTCATTGAAATGCTTGGCCAAAACGGGCGGGAGCGTCGAATTAAGAGTCCGTTCGACTCTGGCGCGGAAGTCGTGGCTCTTGCTGTACGTAGCCAATGTCGCCCAGAAGGCGTCATCGGGTGCGTCCATCTCGAGCAGCGGGAGGTAGGGAACCTACTTTACGCTCATATGGAGCGAGCCTATCAAAATAACTCCTAACAATCCTAACGTCTAAGTCCCCGGGTGGGATGCCCGGGGATGTGTGGCACTCCCTGCCGGGTGCAGGCAGGGAGGTGAGCACCTAAGGTGAGCCCTAGCTTGTAAACCTGTTGCCAATCTTAATGTGCAACAGGGCCCTGTGAGTCTAGCGCGAGGGGTGTAGACACACCCCAAAGACACTAGGTGAGTAGCTGTGGAAGCAAGACTGTCACCAGTACCGACTAGGAGATCCCCCAAGGCCGGTGGTCTGGGACCCGTCCAATTCACTGCCTAGCCCTGAAGGGGTTTCGGCGGGTGTGTTGGGTCAACACCCTCTCGGATTCGTTGGCACCGTGAGGTTTCAACCGAGAACCACGAAACTGTGGATTTTACCCAGAAGGGGCCAAGTGAATTTACTTGACGAACTCTAATTAGAGAAACAGTATTGCCTTGAAAAAGACAGTTTTTAATACTAATTAACGACTGAATTATTTTTCAAATTCAATGGCTAATTAATGCGGCCGGGGCGGCAGCGGTGCGTCACTGCGGGGCGCAGTGAGACGGGCGAGCGGCAGGAAGGTGAGTCACGCAGCAGGTGGGAGCAGCAATCGGCACGTCCGCTCGGGGTGAGCGTCACGGGCTAATTGCCCCGATCCCTTTTTTTTTTTTTTTTTGTTGGGCATCTCGCAGTTGGCCTTGAGAGGCCGTGACTGCTCAACCGGGCTTTCCTGGGGCTGCCATTAAGAAGTTAATCTTAACGCCTCCAGCCAGGGCTTACAAACTAAAATTTAAAAACTAAGCGACTGCACGCTGAGGGCACCCCCTGTGGGGTACGAACCTCGGCTCAGGGCGTCACTGATAGGGGGACAGCTATCTCTATTGGGGACAGGCTGGATCGAAAAAATGGCATTATTATTATTAGGTGGGGAATTTAAAGCTACTGGCTCAGCTGCGGCGCGGGCTGGCGCTTCAACGAGCAAGGGTCGGTCGGGGGTCTCGACGTTAGGCGCCGATACTACTAGGGGTCTTCGCGGGGCGCGAGGACCTCGGCGGCGAGGTCGGAAGGACGATTTTGATCGGTTGCCCCGATCCCGATCCGCTCCCGCCTTTTATAGGGCCACAGAACATTCGGGAATCGAACCATCTAGAATCTTCGAGTTCATACCGGCCTCGACTGAACGGATGTTGATAATTCTAGAAGATTCTGTTATCGAAATTGCTAGATACATCTTGACTCAATTAATTCTGCTACTCGATACTAGATGGCGCTAGTGGTAACGAATTACTTTAGTTTTAGCGCGTAACAATATGAATAAAAAATTAAAACACTATCATCCTAGTATTTTTCTAGTAGAATAATCTGACAAAAAATGAGAATGATTGAATGTACATTAGTATGGTTTTTAATCATTAATGAAATTTTTAGAGGTATCTTCGTGATTTTTTTCTATCGTATCAAATGTGTTTTATTATGTTTTCAACGCACTATCTAACTAGCATATATCGTGAAGAGTATCATATTATGTTTCTGATTTTATTTACTGCAGTGGATCATCATATTTTAGACGTTAGAAAACTTGCGTTTAGCTCCTCTAAGCCCCTTATTTACACATTATAGGGTAGTATTAGGGTGGTTAAAATAAAAATATTCGTTTTGATTTGTTATTTTGACTTTATTCCAAGTCATATACTATTAAAATATGGTCTAAAAACTGGGCAGGCGGTACATCATTATTTTCGTGCCCAGCCCAGCTTAAAAACCAAATTATAGACATAACGTGAGCACAGCAACCCACCGTTCTTCGGCCAATAAGGCAATTGCAACAATAATATTTTATAGCTTCTCTGCCTTACACATTATGATTACATAACATGTAGACGAAACATATTTTTACATTTTTTTCATATGTGCCTGCTTTGTATTTTTCCTCTTAAAAGTGTGCAATTGCCTGTCATGGGTAGTCCTTCCAGCAGGTTGCTGGCTCTTTCCATGCATACTACAATTGTTTAAGAACCGTCATTCCTTATATGTTCTTCATAGTATGATCTTGCTTGTTTCAATTGGTATGTGGTATATGGTTTTCCGAAGTCACAGCATTTTGCTGAGCAAAGACCTGTTCTTGCACAGATGCGACGCACGGCTTATTGTTCGTATTATTGTGGTATGTTTGTTTGCAACAGTATTCAATAATGCACCCTGCAAATTCTGCAATCGGCATTGTGGTTTTGTTTTGATTGATTATATAATAATTTGTGTTGGCGCCACTGCTTCCGGCGTCCAAAAATAGCGCTAGTATCACGAGTCAAGCGACGCACCGTAGGTCCAGTGCTGCCACCTGCGTCGGACCGCACGTTGGAACGTTGCTAACGAGTCATTGGCTAACGTCACTTCGGCGCGGGAATACCTATAGCTTTAAAAACTCCGAGCCGAGTGGGCTGAGGGAACTTTTGGTACTCGCGCTTCGTCATAGAAACAACTTTTATACTGTTAATTATTGTGAAATATATATTGTAATTAATTAATTGGCTGTATATTAAAAGTGATCAAAGTACCTATCTATTTATTCTTCTTTAAAATAGACTTAACCTACATTTGCCAGTTTCATAACGTCTATATATTGTCTTTGGTCACTAGCCCTGACATCAACAAGTAATGGACAAAATTGTAAACTTTTTCTTCGTGAATACGGGGCTTTTGGCTACTTTGTATGGGTGCATTTGATTTTATGTAAAAAAAAAAAAATATATTTTTATAATGTGCGTTTTGTTTGTGCAGAATAAACAATTTTTCTTTCTTTCTTTTCTTTATTTCTGTATGTACCACAACTATATAATATTAATTCACTGTTTGTCAGTCTTGGGAATGATACATTATTTATACTTACATTTATGTTTAAAAACTGTGCACGTCTTCTATTTAAATTATTTAAATAGAAGACGTGCAATAACCGGCAAGAGCATTGCTTAGGTACATTCTTTCATTTACAATATCTAGGATTTGGCCTGTATCTTCTCTATTACTGAATCTTGGGTGACACTTATTTATCAATGCGGCAGCCACCCTAAAATCTATTATTGCATGCTTAAATGCTAAGTTAAAAAAATCCTGTCTAAATATCTTAAAAGAATGTTTAAATATACCATTTACACATTCTACCACCCATCTACACATTATCACAGACCTAGATTTATTTGCTGCCAACGTTGATAATTAAGTTTCACCCTCTTGTACAGATGCAAGCATATGTGTGGAGTAATTGCATGATTGTAAAAGAGGCACACAGTCTCTAAAACCCTTATCCAGAATAAAAACATCTCCTGCACGAAAGTATTGCCGCAATGTATTGGATTCATTTCTGAATTCATGTTGTATAATATTAGCATCAGATGTTGTTGCTGGATAGGGGCCTAATACATCTATTATGTATCCATCAGAACATACCATTACGAACGGCTTCATGAGGTTCCTATACTTGGTAAGTATTTTTTTGATATAAATAGTTTGAACTCTTTTGAACATATAAATATGTACCCGCAATTATAATTATTGGATTCCTGCCATTTCCACCAAACAAACCATTAGGTATGATCACATTTTGTCCCTTGTAATATGACCTATACCCAAGTTACGAGGTACAAAATTTTGGCTTAGTATATCCCGATCTTTGCTCATTGATCTTGATAGAGTTGAGGGTGCAACGTTCAATAATGTAGAAATTCTCTCATCGCTGTCCCCAGTTCTAAGTTTTATTAAATATGCTGTGAGTGCTAATGAACCATTGCGCATCTCGGATAATCTAGGCAGCTGCACCTTCAGATTTATAAATTGGTCTTTGGACTGCCCTATCTAGTAATGGACTAGGTCATCATTCATCCCTTCAATATTTTGGAAATCAAATGTTTCATTTCTTTCTCTTACAAATGATACAAAATATTGAATATGTCCCGCAGTAAATGAGTGACAAGGATGAAAAAATTTGTTAGGAGCTCATTCCAGTTATTTTTCAGCTAATTAAATCTGCATATTCTGCAGTTTTTAGGGACATAAAAATTAAAATCTGTGAATAACTTCACCCGTAGCCATGTTGGGAATACGAGTCGCTGTGGTGATTCACAATCCGGACAAAAACAATTGGCTTGTGTGTCAGGGATCTTGTGAAATTGGGCAAGTTAATTGTAGGTAGAACAATTACGAGAGCTGGAGCAGGAACTGGTACTCTATCAGCTCGTTGCCAGCATGGATAGCAAATGCGATCTGAGCCACGAACCAAAAACAATTTAATTCTTAGTTAGTATAGGTACCATTTTAAATCAATTGAGTATCTAAAAATTGTTTTTGCTACTTAATGATTATATTTTAAGAATGAATTCTAACTAAAGAGCTACAACTGACTAATATAAAATAACATATTCTTTAATTCAGTTACGTAGTGAATAAAATGTTGCTCTTTCACGAAGAGTTACAATAACATTTCAGTTAACAAGTATTATAGAATCACATTATAGCAGCATAATAATTATAATTCACATATTCTAACATAAACGAAACAAAAAGTAAATCGGTCCATACTTGTTGTAGTGCTATCCACTCGCTGATAACATTTCTTATATGTGTTTCTCTTTCCGAGTTTGTGTTGAGAATTTGAGATCTGGCACGGCGAATAGAATATCCACAATTAACACAAAGTTCTCTTCGATGACTGCTTGATGTGCTTGGTACGTTTTGCTGTTCAGGCAAGTCATTAATTGCTAATGTCCAGCATGAGTGACAGACCAAGCTATGCACTGTAATCTTTATAGATATAAGATACTATTTTATATTCAGTTTATATAGACAAACGACAGGACATAAACCAAACTAAACACTAGATAGAAAAATGTACTTACAACTTGAGGAGCAGTCCATTCCCAGATTATTGATATGACTTCAATGACCTGCTAGGTGTTTCTGCTGCAATGCATTACTTCAACGCTACAGTTAACACATTGATTCTCACTCGAAGTCCGTGTAGCAGAGGAGTCCAAGTTCGTGCCGTGGTTGTCATTTAAAGCCGGTTCAAGATCCATAATAGCGCCAGGTTCAGTGCGAGGTGCAGATTTAGTGTCCGAGGGTAGAACCAGGTTATCATAACGAACGGTATCGGAATCCATGATAATAACAAACGTGCAAAGCAGAGAGTAATCAAGACAACATCCACATATAGGTATCCATCGATACTCGGAACGAAATGATCCATTGCGAAGCAGAATCTCGATACAAAGCACGGTGGATCGATCATCTCTATAAACTGTCAAGTGTCAAGTAATTAACACAATAACTTTTCTATTGAATAGCCTCAATGAGCTTGCAGGCGAAACGATACAGTAGCAGCTGCCAGGAAAAAATAATAATGTAACAATAATAGATTTAAAGAACCGTTATTCTGATCTAAATGATATATATAAAATACTATTATTAATAGGTCTTTACCTATGAAGTTGCCGTTTTGTATGAAAAAATTTAAACGAATTTTTTTCATGTATTTTTTATTTGTATTAATCGAAGTAATCACCCATGCAATCAATGCATCTTTGCCATCGCAGTGGCAGTTTATTGATGCCCTTCTTAAATAAATCAGCTGGACGGGAGGCAACAAATTCTTCAAAGGCATTTTGTACTGCCTCTCGGGTATTGAATTTTTTTCCCGCCAAGAAGTTATCCAAATTCTGGAAAAAGTAGTAGTCTGTAGGCGCAAGGTCTGGTGAGTAGGGCGGATGACGGAGAGCTTCCAACCCCAGTTCGTGCAACTTGGAGACCGTCTGCTGTGCAGTATGAGGTCGCGCGTTGTCGTGCAGGAGCAGCGTAGACGAGCGATTGACCAATGCTGGTTGGAGATGTGCCAGCTTCTCCATCATTGTGTTTAGTTCTTCACAGTACACATCTGCAGTAATGCTCACCCCGTTTGGTAAGAAGCTGTGATGAATCACACCGGCGCTAGGCCACCAAACAGTGACCATCACTTTTCTAGGGGTAAGTTTTCGTTTAGGGCATTGTTTAGGTGCTGAACCAGGATCCAACCAACTTGCTGAGCGCTTGCGGTTATCAAACAGAATCCATTTTTCATCGCAGGTAACAATGCGGTTCAAAATTCCTTCATTTGTGTGTCTGTTGAGCAGTGCAAGGCACGTCTCGACGCGTACTTCGCGCTGACGATCATTGAGTTCGTGGGGCACCCATTTGTCAAGCTTTTTTACCTTGCCAATTTGACGCAAATGGACCAATATTGTTTTGACGCTAACGTCGAAAGCTGCTGCTAATTCAGCCGTAGATTGTGTATCATCAGCTTCCACAATCGCCTTTAATTCGTCATTGTCGACCAAAGTCTTCGGACGACCGCGAGGTTCATTTTTCAGGTCGAAATTTCCAGAACGGAAGCGAGCAAACCAATAACAGGTGGTGCGTTGGTTTGTAGTGTTAGCTCCGTAAACGTCGTTGATGTTGCGTGCCGCTTGTGCCGCGTTGCTGCCACGACGGTACTCATATTCCATAATTACTCGAATTTTTAACGTATCCATGATGACGAAAAAGATTGAAATGCGATGAAAATGTAACACTAATCAATAAACAAATGACTACCTTTAGAAAAAAAAATCCATGTTTTTAAAATAAAATTAATTTGAAATTAGAATTCTTACCCAAACAAAAATTATTTTGATTTGAAATGGCCAGTACTGCAAAACGGCAATTTCATAGGTAAAGACCTAATATTATTGATTATTATTTAACCGATTACAGACTGTTATTGTCTTTTTATTTCCGTGCTGGTAACACTGCGTCAAAAAAATGGCTATGCTTTTTAACTGGTGTATCTATACAATTTAAATACTCTTTATTTCGGCTTTTTGTAAATTAACCTGGCTCATATGTGATGTGCAAAATTATTTCTTTCAGAATTAATAATATTCTTCAATAAAAATATTTTTTACCGGGCATCTTCTCCACGCTTAGCCGAATTTGGTGATTTCCTTTGGCGCAGTTAAAGTTTTGATGGAGAAGGTGAGCAGAAAGCTAATATTTTGATATAATAATGCATTATAAATGTATTCAGTTTAAAATAAATAATGCTCGAATATCGACCAATGAGCGACCACTAGTTAACATTATTCATTACTTTTATACTTTGGCATTTTGTTAGTATGATTTTATCTGCGATTTAGAACACAAGTGGATAGGATGCCTAAAATGAAATGAAACATAGTTAGGATTGTCCTAACTATAGCATCCTATTTGCGTTACACACTATCAGTCAGAATCTGAATCATTTTGAAGAAAAGTCTTGAAAATTATTCCGATTCTGATTAATAGTGTGTACGCATCCATTGCTTCATATGCTAGAAAAATTTGTCTGCTTAAGGACATAAAGAACGCCATGATTGTAACTGTTGTTGAACTGTTAAACTTAAAGATATTCCTACATTTATTGTGTTACCCCGCTGGTTTTTGTGTGTGAAGGAAGTCACTTGAAACGTCAGTAGCAACTGTAACAAGCTAACAAGTACATTCTAAAGAGATAACTTCGCGGAGGCACGCATAACTGGAGCAGTTCAAATTGACGCAAGTTTACAGCTCCAGCTGCATCACTTTACAACTGCCTCCCCCTGCGCACCCTCCCCGCCTCTCTCTTACTCTAGACCAGCTCCAGCGAGGTATCTGTCCAAATGTTTACTACACTCAGATTAGTCACCCGGCGATTAACCTGACTAACGTCAAAATATTGCTGCGCCGTTCTGCTTATACATACATTAGAATAGAAAAAAAAAACATACCACAACAAACTTAGCTTAGCTGAGCACAGCATTGCTACTGATTAGTCACCTACACCTGCATAAATGTGTGGTATATTTAGATTATGATTATAAAATAAAAAATAGAATAAAATAAGTCTGCATTATGTGCGACAGCAGACAGCACGGTGCGGTGTTGTCGCGACAGATGTACAATACAACACTCAGCGGATACGCGCCATTGTGCGGCCGTACCTTCCGCCGTGCGCTTTGTACGAACAACACCGTGCCAACTCGCACGAGCGCCTGACACCACGCTTAGTAACACGTCATAAGGTTCATTAATAAACATCTCAGCTGTTCGGGGAGCTTGCAGGTGAGAGTAGAAAAGGGACAACAGTGGGCGCAAGTTTTAATTAATCCGCGCGAGTGGCGAATGATCCGAGCCAGCCGCGCCGCGCCTCTCGCGAACAGTCGCACTACTATACCATAAACTTGTTACTAAGTAGATCAACGTGCGTATATCAAACAGGTATGCAGTGTTATGCTGTATGGTCGACTGCACGTCAATAGAATCACTTGGACTGCTACGACAAAATAAAGTCATACTGTTACCAGGGATATTGTGAGGTTGACTGTACGAGAGATGACACTGTCAGCTGTGAATACGGTTTTGTTATTTTGAGTGGACTTGGAGAAAATGTACTCACTTCTGTGTGGAGAGAGTAAGAGAAGAGGAGAAACTATTTTCTGAAATGGGTTAAAACCATACTCTGACATTAAGTGAAACATATGTAGGAAGCTCTCTGCTGTAGGCACACATCGCTTGATCAGTTGTGTTCCGCAGGCACATGCCTGTAATTTAATCATTGGCCGTTCAATAACAGCGCTCGAAAGGTTAGCGCTAATCCCGATCACAATCATATGGCGCATTTAAATTCGTAGCACTCATTCATTATGTGGTGGGTGCGTCGGGGCGGCGTGGCAACAGCGCGTCAGCTTCGGTTCCATCGACTCCTGCGGCGATCAGGACGTGGTCGTAAGTGTCGACGCAGTGTATGTATATGAGACGCGCGTGTCAGAACCGGGAGCGACACCGGCGATACGTCGAGCCCGTTGAGCAAAAGCAGACAATTATCTTAGCAAACATCCCACCCCCGTGCCCCGCAGCCCGTGCCCTCACGCCTCTAATTTATAATTCAAACCCCCCTTCCCCCGACTGACAAGCGGTCTATTTGTGACTAACTAACAGGGTAAACGCTGACGTACAACTTGCCACTCGACTCGACCGCCCGCGCGCCGTTCGCCGGTCAAATCCATTTAATTTGCAGAGAGCTCCTAATCTAATATTGCTTTAGGTCAATTTAGATTCTATCTATCAAACCCTGGACATTTACATTAATATCTGCAGAGAATCGACAGTTATCTTGTTTTGCATGTGAGCCGTGGGTACTGTGGCCTTGTCTGTCTACATAAGGTCTGCATCATGTAGCTCACCTATGGCGGGTCCCTGGAGCTGCGGGATCGATCGACTGCCTCAGTGTGTCGTGTACGGAACATCAATATTGTGCCGGACGGGCGTGATTGCACGGATGCGAAGGGTGTGTAGCGAGGGTGTATACCTATCCAGGTTTTATCCCAGTGTGTGTGTAGGTCTCCCAGTCCACGCGGCGCTGACGTCTTGCACCTATAGATTCCAGATATCTTCAGGGTGGTTACCTTCTTCCGTTCTCCATGTCGTTACCAACGGTTATGACATCTCCCCCTAAGAAACAGTTTCCAGACTTTCGTCTAGAAAGGGGTGTTATTAAAAACTTCTGATAGGGGTACTTTATCTGATTAATAACACAAGTTTTTCATAAGTCTTCAGGAAGCAATTTCGGAACACTACTTTGACTATTTCTATAATTATATTAAGTTATTTTAAAGAATTAATTAAGAACCTTGCCAGTGACTACAAATTACTCAAAATTACACGTTTACTAAGGTACTATGAATCTTTACCGTAACGAGGACCGCGAATTGCTTTCTATTTTTAACCGACTTCAAAAAGGAGGAGGTTATCAATTCGTCAGAACCTTTTTTTTTTATGTATGTTCCCCGGTTACTCGAAGATGGCTGGACCGATTTGGTTTTTTTTTTTGTTTGAAATGGTATACTTCTCAGGTGGTCCCATGATCATCAAGTCAGGATCTGATGATGGGATCCTGGAGAAATGGAGAGAACTCTTCAAATTTTATAGGCACACGAAGCGATTTAAGTATTTTTTGGAAGAGTACTTTCTCGGAGTGGTCTCATTTCAATTTGGTGAAGATCTGATGAAGAACTTTGGAGATAGGCAACGGAACTCCTCAATAAATGATAGCAAATGGACTGGGATTGCTGAAATCTCATATCTTGTTCAGGTCAATCATCGAACAATAATAAACATGTCAGCGTAATTGCGACACCGCGCTCTATGCCTTGAATATTTTATGTATTAATTACCTAAGTAAAATAGTCAGTACGCTCTCGGAAAGCATATCGGGCGCGGCTCAATCTCATCTCATTTTACCTCATTAGTTTTAATCGTTATCTCATTTGTATCACTGAAATATAGCTATCTTTATAATCCTTAATCTTAGTTTATCTTAAACTCACCCCAACCCCGAACATTGGTCCTTCGAGCCATCGGAGCGGGACCATTACGCGTGTATTTACTAATTGTACTGTGTGAGTGTCTCGCTTGGCAACCAGAACTGAGTGGATTTACTTTCCAAAATTCATCATCTTGCGGATCCTAACTGACCTCGGCGCTCCGGACGGAAAGGTGCCATCATCTTGCTGATCTTAAGTTATCTCTGTGCCATCATCCTGCTGATACCGATTGACCCTGGGTTTAGCAACGCGCCATCTCATCGTGCTGTTACTCCAGGTTTGTTCTTGCAGCCATCGCAAGGACGTTTGATCTCCAAAGAAGCTTTCAATCCAAGTAAGGTATCTTTTAAATCTTTATAAATGTCGGAAATGGATGACATTTTAGCAACCCAACAGCAACTAATCGAAGCAGTAATTAAGCTCTCCACCAATTTCAAGAAGGATGGTGCAGAGCGCAAGACCTCAGACTATACTTTACAGAGTTCCATAATAATCATATGACTTTGCTGTCTTTTGGTGATCAATCTCATGCATATTTCAGTACTAATCAATACGATCAAATGAAAGAAACATATAACACCATTAAAACTACTATTAAAAACTATAGCCCCCTCGCAAACAGACCGCAAAATCCTGAACTGAAACCTCCTACATTCCAACCTACTCCGGAATCTCAAACCTCGAACCTCGCATCTCATGCTGCTTCTAAAACCCCTACTCTCGAAGAGAGTAAATCCGTAGGTCTACTCAAAAAGCAAGCTACCAACTTTAGGGCTTTCTTGAGAACATCTTCCAATATCGACCTTGATCTCGTCACGGAAAAATGGGAGTTTGAAGACATCCTGAAGACGATACAATCTCGTTGGGCGGCTATTGATTCGCTGCTAATTAAGTTGCAAATACCACGATGGGAACCCATCAAAGTACAATGTGACTACGAAAAAGGAGCAACTAACGCTTTTTTTTAAGTGTTTCCCAACATCAACGTAAAAGGATGCTACTATCATTGGACGCAAAATATATGGCGAAAAGCAAAATCTTTGGGGTACACTAAAACAAAGGCTGATAGAAGAATTGTGGGCCTAACAGCAGTTTTACCACTTCTTCCATGTGAAACCATTCGAGAGGCTTTTGAATATATCAAATCCGAATGTACTGTCGATATGGAAAAATTCATAAATTATATATAGAAAGGTTTTGGCTCAGTGTACATTTACCTGAGATTTTTAGCGTCTTCGGAGAGCGTCATAGGACGAATAACATTTTAGAAGGTTACCACTCCAAATTAAATTAATTAATCAATAAAATACGGTTACTGTGATGCGTTTACTAAACGTATTGCAAAATATTCACAATTTGAATGCAGTGCCTAAAAAACGGAAACAAGCAGACACCAAGAATGACGATTTTATAGTGCACATTCTATTGCAATTTCTGAACAAAGAAATAACATTGGGCCACGCATTGGAGAAATTGCGTTAAATAAATGTTAAAATTAGACTATTGAAATTATATTGTCACTGTTGTCCATCTGTCTGGGGAGTTTGTTCCGCTACTTCTAAAGCACTAGGAAGTGGTGACGGGTGGGCGTTTTTGGGGGGACTGTCCTATGTATTTTGACGTTTGAAAAGTGCTGATTCTCAGCCTAATTTGAATAAATGACTTTTGATTATGTCCCAACACTATTCGATTGGTAGATTCATGGGAACTAGGAAATGGTACCCGTGATACCACTGATGCACCGTTGTATGGATTTGAGGGCCTGGGGGTGCCACGGGTCCGAATTCAAGGTCCCGTGGCACCCCCAGGGGTGTCCTCTAGAGGTGCCTTGGGTCCGGAATGAAATTTTCATTGATTTCAGGCCTTTGCTTTTGCCGATCGACCGAGACTGGCCATTGTTTGAGTTCGTTGCTATAACGTCACAGAGCCCGTCCGTCACCGTCACAGCCGCGCGAGGACACGTCTTGAGAGCATTACACGCGTGGAGCCGCGAATGTACGTAATAAACGCACGTACGAGCGACAAGTTTCACGACACGTTGCGAGCCGCGCATACACAGTGCTCATTAGCGCGATTATGCTCCAAACACTTAGCAACTATGCGCACTGTGAGGTGCGCTTGAACACAACGGGAGGCATCTTAATCAGTTCTGTTCAACTCTATTAAACTCATATTCATTTTCTTTTAGAATCCTTTTGACGTTACATCTAAGGTACTGTTTTCTTTTTGACCCGCGATGGAAACAAACGAGTGCTATAAGTTTAACGTCTGTTTCTGTGTGGCTGTCTGCGCCATCGGAGCTACCAAACGGCTGAACCGATTTTGCTGACGATTGCACTGTAACAATAGCTTGTAATGGCATAAACACATATGAAAATGACATTAATAATTCATTAATATCTATTATAAATTGGTTAACTGATAATAATTTAATAATTAATTTAAATAGAACTAATGTAATGCACTTTAGACAACGTACACAAATAATCAACAATCTTAATATTCAATTAAATAATATAAATATCAAAGAAGCTGACACAAGAAAATTTCTAGGACTAATAATAGATTCTAAATTGAATTGGAAACCTTTAATAGAAGCGCTTAGTAAAAAATTAAGTAGTGCAGCCTACGCTCTGAAACAGCTTGCTGTGGTTGTCAACACAGATGTGCTTATTACCGCTTAGGTACTATGGATTAGTTGAATCAGTTCTTAGATATGGAGTCATCTTTTGGGGGAATAGTGCGGACTATGAAGTAGCGTTTCGGGCACAGAAAAGGTGCATTAGATCGATGTTTAGGCTGCAACAATGGACAGCTGTAAATCTCATTTTATATGTAGAACGTAAGATATTGACATTGCCCTCATTATATATCCTGGAAACAGTAAAGTTTATTAAATCCCATTCTCATTTATTTCAGCGTTTGTCTGATGTTGTCCCTAGGAATAGACGTGATAATTTCAAACTCTGTGTTCACGGCGCTAAAACAACTCTTATGCGTGAGAGCATGGCTCCGACCATTTTTAATAAATCGCCCAAATCATGGAAAATATTAAATATCTATATCTGCTCTTAAAAGTAAATTGAAGAGTTTACAAACTGAAAGAGCATATTACAATATAGCAGAGTTTATGAAAGAGGATAATTTTCTTCGTTTTTGAGATGACAGTGTTGTATTTTTGATATGTTATTGTAATTTATTTTGTTTTTTGTTTTTTGTTTTTTGGTGTAATTATTGTTTGGAATGGACATTTTAATGACTGTAGTTCATATTTTTATCGACGAATTTATTTACCACGACTACTTTGGCATTGTATTGTTTATAATAAATATGCTTTTTGAATTGTAATGATGCCTAATCTTTAATTATTAAAAACGAACTACAGTCCGCCTTTTCGTCAATTTTCACGGATTGTTTTGAAAAATGAAATCTTCAAGTGACAGTGAAAGTATAGAATTAAGGCGGTCTTACTTAACAGGATATGGCTATTTTTAACCGACTTCAAAAAGAAAGAGGTTGTCGATTCGACATGTTCTTTTTATGTATGTTCGGGCATATATAAACGGATTTGCAAAATTCTTTTTGTTCGAAAGGAGTTTATCCCGAAATGGTTCCATGTAAATTTCATATAGATCTGATGATGTGTTTCGGAGATAGACAACGGAACTCTTCAAAAAATTACAGCAAATCAACTGCGATTGCTGCTATCGCATAAATATGCATTGTTTTGACCCCAAGGATGATGAAATTTCGAATTGGTGTGGGGGTTGTAATAAAAAGTAAAAAATAAAAAACTTAAAAAAAAACCAAACAACCGACTTCCGGAAAAACACTACAAAGTAAAAAAATACTTTAATTTCGGAAAGCGGTGACAAAAGAACAAAGTCATCGACTTCCAAAATTAAAGTAATTTTTCATTTTGTAGTGTTTTTAACAGAATAGGATAAATTAATTGCTATTACTGATTCTAATTATTAAAAACAATAAATCGCTAAGATCCATAATAGAGTTTTATGAAAACGGCTGAACCGATTTTAATGTAATGTTAAACATTTTTGTTTAATTATGTTTTGATAATATATTTCTGTCAATTTGATAAATAATACTTTTAAATAATGTTTCGATATCAAAACTCCGCGATTTTAATTATTTATTTAAGTATTACTTTGATGCACGTTACGAGTATGTAAAGACACGTACAATTTATGAAAATATATTCAATGATTAGTGACAGCCACACAGTCGGGTAATAAAAAAATACTAATAAAGTAGAGCCAACAAGTTCAACCGTTCTCGGCTTTATGTTCTTTTATGGAAGTATCTAATAATGGCTCCGTTTTGTAATTTTTAATACGTACCTACTACACGCAAACATTGTAAATATACTTATTACGACATAAATATATTTCCAATCGCAGGTGGGTTGGTAGAGATTTCCTTTAGAAATAAGCCTCACCTTTTGTAGGTACTTACGTATTTTTTTGTAATTTGTCCATTTTTACACGCTTTATATTAGCTTCACTTGTATGTATGTTTGTAACTGACTCCTTTAGACGCGATTTTGACCCACTTTAAACGGTCAGATTTCATTGAAACTTTGTAAACTTATCGAGGACCGATGACAATTCAATAATTTAAAAAAAATAATAGAAAAATGAAAAATAAAACACGTTTTTGTAGTTAGCAGAACTAAAAAATTTAAAATAAATAATAGTTTAAAAAACTAAAAAACACGCTTTAAAAACCAAACTAAAATAAATAATAGTTTAAAAAACTAAAAAACACGCTTTAAAAACCAAACTAAAAAAGGAGAAAATAATTTAATTCAATTAAAATGCGTGGGGTGCTTTTTGAGGTATTTTTATAATCAATTAATATCAAGCACCCCACGCTTTATAATTGAATTAAATTATTTTTTCTTTTTACACGCTTTATATTAGCTTCACTTGTATGTTTGTTTGTTTGTATGTTTGTATGTAACCGACTCCTTTGAGCGCGATTTTGACCCACTTTAAACGGTCAGATTTCATAGAAACTTTGTAAACTTGTCGAGGACCGATGACAATTCAATAATAATAAAAAAATTGAGAAAAAAAACACGTTTTTGTAGTCACGCTTTAAAAACCAAACTAAAAAAGGAGAAAATAATTTAATTCAATTGTGTTTTATTAACTATTATTTTTTTTTTACTTACGTGTACAATAAAAATATTAAATTAATAAATAAATAAAATAAAAGTATGTATAACAAATAGGCAGGTAAGAACTTACTTTTTCCGACACTGTAAAGTAAAATGAATCGATGTTAGAGTTTGCTAACATCGATTCATTTTACTTTACTTTTCTTTTAGAAATTCCGGAAACAAATGAGTAACGTTAATCCTTGGCAGTCCTATGTATATTGGTGTGAATCAAATAAGTTCATGCAAGATTGCAAGCACACACATCACAAGTAGTATTTCGTCCTTTTGTACGTCTGAACAAGCGTTGCGGATGGCGGCAGCGGCAGTGGACACTTTGCAAGTCTCAACACGTTGTACTGAATATTGAATATGCAAGTTTTTAACAGTCGCTGAGCTTCTTAAAATATTATCTGCATACATTGATAGGTGAAGTAAAACCAACACTTTAGTTCTTCATCATCGAAACCAGATATATTTTCGTGGACCCACGCGTACGAATTGTGAACACCCATTTTTTATCACGCCAACGCAGAACCGCGTCGAGTCTTCCGTGGACCCCTGGGGTCCACCTGGACCACTTTGGGAATCAATGGTCTAGATGTACGTTACGACTTGTCGCAAACACAGTTGAACTGATTTGGATGAAATTTAGCACACAGACATTTTCTTAAGCTATGGGTTCCTTCCCTATACATAATAATTATAAACTATTCAAAAGTATAACAGATTACATAAGCCTTAGGTGCTAGATTTTTCCAAATGCCCTGGACCCCACCCAAGTTCTGTTCTCTTCCCAAGTAGGTAAGGCAAACATTTTGATTTATTTATGTGAAGTAATTAATTTGAATAAATAAAACCAAACTGAATATCTCAAGTGTGGCTGCATGTACATAAGGTGTAGGAAACGTGCAGCCGCTTCAGTAATTACACTCACACGGAGAGGTTCGTGACAGCTCGCAGGTGTCCGCCATGACGTGATGAGTCAGCGGGAAGTGCAACAATTGGATAACAATAATTGGAACAATTGGATCGCGATATTTATTAAGTTTCTTATATTCTCGTCTCTGCACTCGCGAGGCACGCAACGCGGGAGACAAATGCTGTCATTATAATTGACGCGTTCCACTCCGTTCATACGTTACGGATATTGTGGGCTTATATTTTTTTTAGTAATCACCTTCAGCGGTTAGTGCTGTTAAAGTTTAATTTAAAATCCCCCGACACATACAAAAATCTTAAGTTTACTATAAGTTGTAGGTAAATTTTGATCAAATCGTCGTTGCGATGGGGGACGGCTAGCGAAAATAGGAAGTTAACTGCCGCTATCCTTTCTACAATAGCAGATATTCATTATTTATGGGCCTCTTTTTTTTGTTTTTGGGAATGACATCTCACAGTTCAACCTATGAGGTTGTCGTCTGCTTAACCGGGTTGGCCTGTGAAGACCTTAATAAATTAAGATTACCAGCCAGGGCTTAAAAATTTAAAAATAGAGCGACTGCTCGCTAAGGGCACCCCCTGTGGGTACGGAGCTCGGCTTAGGGCATCGCTGGTAGAGGACAGCAAGGGACAAGCTAAATCGGATTGATTATTATTAGGACGTACTTAATATTACAGGCTCAGCGGCGTGGGCTGGCTCGAGCAAAGGACGGGACGGACATTGAACGGGACGTCGCGCGTCGCCGTCGCGGCGGACCTCCGCGGCGAAGACGGAAGGACGGCGGTTTGCGACGGTGTACCCTGAGGGTACTGGTGAGTTTACTACTCTCCTGAGGGAGAGTTGTAGCGCCGTCGGGAATGTTAAGAGTATGCCTCGGTCAGAAAATTTTACTAATACGGGAGGGAGTGTAGCGGGCGGCTGCCGCGATCAAGGGATGAGATACTTCACAGCTGACTCGAAGAAACGCTTGGAGAGGCGTTTCATGAACTGCTGGCTAGTGGGCATTCTGAGATCCAGATGGAGATTCTCGTTTCGGACATAGAAGGGGGCTCCAGTGACCTTTCTAAGGAAACGGTTCTGGAGGGTCTGCATCCTATGGATGTGATGGGGCTTAGTTTGTGCGAAGAATACGTTACACAATTACATTAACTCAAAATAATACCATATTAATACTCAAAAACTCAAATCAATAAGTACCAATAAAATGTCAGAATATACAGGGTGATTGGAAGATGGGTGCAAAGCTTTAAGGCGAAGATAGTACAGACAATTTAGAACCATTTAAGCCATGGTTGTCTTAGGCGAAGTCTTACCAAATATTTTTAACCAAATTTTTAAGTTTTTTTTCGGAAATTCTCAAAATTTGGCCAAATTGAATGATAAATGAATTCATTTTTTATTTATTTAATTAAAGTAATGTGTAAGCAATCAAGCAAAACATGTTTTAGGCTTCTGTGTCATTAGACATTTTTTTCACAGACATTTAAAGCTCAGAAAAAATAAAAAAATTGTACAATACGTCTTTTAAACCTTATTAAAAAAAAAAAATTTGGTAAGACTTCGTCTAAGACAACCATGGCTTAAATGGTTCTAAATTGTCTATACTATCTTCACCTTAAAGCTTTGCACCCATCTTCCAATCACCCTGTATAATGTCATAATAACTAAGAAATGTCTTACAGTTTCAAGAAATAATTGGCAATGCAAATAAGATAATTTTAATAAAAAGAAATCGGACTCAAGTATTCACCCTAATTAAATGTATTTTTATATATTAATATACACACAAACTATCAGACAGGTATTCATTAATTGTGTACTTTGTATGTCTTACTTATTGATAGATTATTTAGTTGCTTCTAACATAAATAAAAAACAATGGATATCTTTAATACTTAATAAAGCATTAGGTAATCTATACTATAATATTATAAAGATGAAAGATTTGATTGTTTGTTTGTTTGCATTGAATAGGTTTCGAAACTACTGAACCGTTTTGAAAAATTATTTCACTGTTGGGAAGCTACACTATCCCCAGGTGACATAGGCTATATTTTATCGGGACGGGAACGGGAACGCGAACTACGCGGATGAAAGAAACCGTGGAGCGCTGCTTGTTTATTATAAATATGTGGTGCCATTCCTAGGAAGTTTTTACGGAATACTGCTTTTTGTGTTGCCTGCTGCTTATTTTATTTCTATGTCGCGAACTGTGTAATTTTTCAAATAGGTGGAAGTTTGTTTTGACAAATACGGCCACCCCATATATACGTATATAGGCAGGGTGCTTTCTTTTTCTAAAACCGTGTTCTTCAACAGCAAAAAGATTGTTACGTTCAAAGAATGTGTATAATGTATTGTACATCACTTTTTCTGAAATCTTAGATAATATGCGTATTAAGGCAATAGGCTGGTAGTTGGCTGGATCGTGTTTGCTACCCTTCTTAAATAGTGGTTTTATAAATAACTGCAAATTTTAACCTATCCGGAAACTCACCCGATTCTAAACATATATTTATTATATAACTAAGTACTGGTGCTACAATGATTGAAACAGATTTAATAACCTTTGTTGTGATGTCATCATAACCAGAGCTGTTCGTTTTATTTAATGAATTTATGAATTCTACAATGTCAGGGAGAACTGTGGGTATTAAAAATAATGAGCCTGGATGCATGTCAAATTTAAAATTTTGATTATTAATATTAATGTCAGTTACTAATTCAGTTTCATCAATAAAATATTCATTAAAAGTTGGGCGATACTTTTCGGGTCAGTTATATCTACGTTATTTATTAATATTAAAGTCAGTTACTAATTCAATTTCTTCAATAAAATATTCATTAAAAGTTGGGCGATACTTTTCGGGTCAGTTATATCTACGTTATTTATTAATATTAAAGTCAGTTACTAATTCAATTTCTTCAATAAAATATTCATTAAAAGTTGGGCGATACTTTTCGGGTCAGTTATATCTACGTTATTTATTAAAAGTTGGGCGATACTTTTCGGGTCAGTTATATCTACGTTATTTATTCTAAGTCTTGGGATTCCTACGACCGGCTTGTTATTTTTGCACTTATTTATTATTTGCCATGTACTTACGTAGCTTTACACTTATTAGACGCATTATTAATGTAGTTGTTTTTTGGGCTTGCTTCTCCCAAAGGATCGGCTTACCGTAGATAGTGATTGGGCACGCCACGATAGCGGCGGTGAGTCCCGTCTTTGAGGAGTGGCTTGAGAGGCAGCATGGCTTCCTCACCTTCCGCCTGACGCAGGTCCTCACCGGACACGGTTGTTTCGGGAGGTTCCTGTTTCGAATAAAGCGGGAGGAAACGCCCGGGTATTTCTATTGCGAAGATCGCCCTGAGGACACGGTGGAGCATACGGTGGAGGTCTGCCCGGCTTGGGCGGAGCATCACCGTGTCCTTGTAGAGGCGATTGGCGGCGGCGATCTCTCGCGTCCGGCCCTGGTCCAGGCCATGGTACGGAGCGAGAGTGCATGGGTAGCAGTCACCTCCTTCTGCGAAGCAGTAATGCTCGCGAAGAGGGAGGTGGCGCACGTAAGGGAGAGGTAGTATATGCGCCCCCACGACCGTAGCCGCCGCGGGAGACGCCCTGGGCGTCGGGAATCCCAAGCTGATTCCCGGCCACCGTAGGCGCGGGCTTGCGGATGGCGAATAATGAGTAGCTCGCTGTCGGGTAAGGTCCAAGCCCGGGTCGACGGCGCGTTGTGTTCCACGCGCGCCTTTAAGAGATGTCAGCACCAACTGGTGGGGTCGCAAGGGCCGATGCCTGCCAGGGGTGCGGATTGTTCGAAAGAGATACCGCAGCCCCTGGTACACAGGCAACTGAGGGAACACGGGTGGGTTTTAGTCAGTAAAAGTCTGACACGCCCTCCTGCTCCACCCAGAGCGGGAGAAGTTATTTAATGATTTCTCAAACAAAAAAAACCGTAGATAATGGTCGGACTGGATTTCCGGGCCTCGTCTGTTTGGCGTTTTTATTAGCTGTCCTCCGACGCGACGATGCATTGATCAAAACATTACCTATAACTTATAAACTCAAACTCAAGCATTTATTTCAATTAAACCATTTACAGGCACTTTTGAATTGTCAAAAAGTCGACCAGTTGGACAGTTGAAGCTAGTTGCCCATTCCAAAACGTAGATCTCTATGGAGAAGAACGGGCAAGAAACTCTTTTTTGTTTTTTTTTTTTTTTTTGATGATGGGAAATTATCAAATAACTTCTCCCGCTCTGGGTGGAGCAGGAGGGCGTGTCAGACTTTTACTGACTAAAACCCACCCGTGTTCCCTCAGTTGCCTGTGTGCCAGGGGCGACGGTATCTCTTTCGAACAACCCGCACCCCTGGCAGAAGAAACTCTTTATATTAACTTTAAAGGGCCAATAGATACCTACTTATAACTTTTTACAGGTTTTTGTTTGTGCGAGCCCAAACACGATACTTCTGCTGTTGTTGGTGAGGGAATTGGGTATCCTGCAAATTCCAGGTGATCTTCTAGTATCATTAGAGTAATAGAATACCAAAGTTCGACTCGATCAGACCCGTGAAAGATGCTAAGATAAGATAAGATTTTTTTATTTTTTTAAACATGGCGTACATGATACATTACATGCAAGATAATTACTATGTCATAAATAAAGTTCTAACATGTTCAGCCGCATATAGTGGCGTACAAATTGGTAGGAAGAGATGGTGCATAAACCGCGATAATATTAATCAAAATTACATTGAAGACATTGAAAACATCATTAATTTGATTTCTTTTTTTTTATTCAGCCAACGGCGCGACTATGGGCCGTCGTACCAGCCAGTCTTTATTCGAACAATATTTGCGTTCGATTTCATTGGCACTGAACACTAAGATGTTCCAAATTCAAAAAGTGCGCGGCAAAGATAATTGCGGCGCACTTACATACAAAGACGATTAAAAACTCATTACTGCCCGCTAAAAGTTTCTTAAAGAAAACACCACCTTTGGGTGCACTTAACCAAGTCGTCCTTTTCGAATAGATGGAATGAAAAAAGTATATAATAGTCTTTTATCAGGCGGAAACAAGGTGCGCGCTTCCAACGGTTGGGTATTGATGTACTCTTTCGGCGTACTCAAATGGACTCAGACCGAACTCAACGCTCTGGATAGGAGGGTCCGTACGTTGCTGACTGCATATCGAATGCATCACCCACGGTCATCGGTAATGAGACTGTATATCCCGCGAAAGTGTAGAGGTCGAGGGTTCTTAAACGCTAAGACCCTCCACAATCGCGAGATACGCAGTCTCAGGGAATATTTCCTAGAAGCCGACGTGGGGATGCATCGAGATGTGGTCGCGGTGGACAAGGGCTTCACCCCGCTCTCGTAGTGCTTGACACTAATGATTGCATTGAGGTATGGCAGAGTAAGGAGCTTCACGGACGCTTTTTCCGGGCCCTACATGGGTCCGATGTAGATCTTCTAGCGTCCATATCCTGGCTGCGTTTTGGTGACTTCTTTGAGGAAACCGAAGGTTTTGTCTGTGCAATTATGGACGAAGTTATGATGACGAACAACTACCGGGGATTTATTGTGAAGGATGGTATGGTTGACATCTATCGGGCATGCCACCGTCCGGGAGAATCAATCAGACACATAATCTTCGGGTGTTCTCGTCTAACTAACGAAGAGTATTTGCATAGGCACAACCTTGTAGTCAGGATTATTCACCAGCAACTTGCTCTGAAATACAGCCTTGTGGAATCGGAAGTGCCATACTACAGGTATGTGCCCGACCCAGTTCTCGAAAATGGACATAATCACACTGTACTGGGATTGATCCATCATCACTGACAGGACTATTGTTGCCAATAAACCTGATAAAGTGATGGTGGATCGACTAAAGCGGCGTGCAATGACCGTTGACATAACGGTCCCGCATGACGGGAACCTCGTGAAAGCCAAGAAAGATAAACAAATCAAATATCTTGACTTGGCTCGCAATGTTGTCGACATGTGGGATGTGGACTCAGCGATCGTTGTACTGATAGTCATATCAGCCAATGGTTTGATACCAAAGAGCGTCGACCAACACCTAAGGAGGCTCTCGTTGGGCAGCTGGATCAAGGGCTTGATCTAGAAAGCGGTACTCCTGGACACGGCTCGCATTGTTAGGAGGTTTCTCTCTCTCGAGCCCAAACCGCCGGTAGCTTGGACCCTGTTCCTGATACCGGTGGGCTACTATTTTTTATATTTTTAAATGTTTTTTTATATATTTTATATTCTAATATTTAAACATATAATTTGTATGTGTATATTGCAATAAAGGAAATAATAATAAAATTAATACGCACCTTAAGTATAACTCGATTATGTCTCCCTTTCAAAATGGGTGTAGGAACGGTCTCGCGGGACTAAGGAATTACTCCTCATTGACATGGCCATAAGCCAACAGGTTCGTCGATCCCGCAGGGATCTGTCGACATGCTGAATAGATTATAAGAAGGCCTATGACTCGGTGCCACATGCATGGCTCATGAAAATGCTGGAGTTGTACAAGATTGATGCAACTCTACGCACCTTCCTTAAGTCGTGTATGGGGCAATGGAGGACAGTTCTTCGCTATCCGGGATTTCCACAGATCCAGGGGGATGATGAGCCTATATGGATGAAACGGGGAATATTTCAGGGCGACAGCTTGAGTCCACTTTGGTTCTGCTTAGCCCTGAATCCTCTAAGCATACTGCTGGGGGATTCAGGTTTAGGCTATCGGCTGAGGAGAAGTGGTGAGGTTATATCTCACCTCCTATACATGGATTACCTTAAACTCCTTGCCCCCAACAAATTAAAACTGATGGAGCTACTGAAGGTAACTGAAACTTTTAGTAGAGCCATCAGGATGGAATTTAGTGTGGACAAATGTGCAGTCATGCATGTAAAGTGAGGTGAGATTATGGAATCCGGGGGGATTCAACTTTCGGATTCCATACACCTCAGAGCCCTCTCCTCATCCGAAAGCTAAAAGTATTTGGGTACGTCGGAAGCGTTAGGCATCAACGCTGCTGACATGAAACAATCGTTTAGGGAGCGTTTCTTTGGTCGCCTGAAGAAGGTATTAATTAGTCTTCTTTCAGGCGGAAACAAGTTACGCGCCTTCAACGGTTGGGTCATGCCAGTTTTGATGTACTCTTTCGGCATACTGAAATGGACTCAAACTGAACTTGACGCCCTGGATCGACGGGTGCGTACACTGCTAACTGCAAACCGGACGCATCACCCACGATCATCGGCGATGAGACTGTACATCCCGCGGAAGTACGAGGGTCGAGGCTTTTTAAATACGAAGACCCTCCACAACCGCGAGGTGTGCAGTCTCAGGGTTTTATTTTTTGAAGCCGAAGTGGGTATGTGGTCGCAGTGGACAAGGGGCTCACCCCGTTGTCCACAGCTAAAGAGAACTGGCGCAAACCTGTAATACTCTAACTATCGATGACCGCAAGGAAGTATGGCGAAACAATGAGCTTCACGGGCACTTCGATCGGGCTCTTCATGAGCCTGGTGTAGATTTCTTAGCGTCCGTATCCTGGCTACGTTTCGGTAACCTTTTCGGGGAAACTGAAGGTTTCGTTTGTTCGTTTGTGCAGTTATGGACGAAGTTATCTTGACGAATAACTACCGGAGACATATTATGAAGGACGGGACGGTTAACGTACATATGTCGGGCATGTCACCGTCCGTGTGAGTCCATCAGACATATTGTCTCTGATTGTTCTCGTCTGGCTAACGGCGAGTACTTGCACAGGCATAACCAAGTAGCCAGGATTATTCACCAGCAACTTGCTTTGCAATATAAACTTGTGGATTCTGAGGTACCGTATTACAAGTATGTGCCCGACCCAGTTCTCGAAAATGACCATGTCACGTTGTACTGGGACCGGTCTATCATTACTGACAGGACTATTGTAGCCAATAAGCCTGATATCGTGGTGATAGACCGGTTAGCGCGCCGCGCAATGATAATCGATGTTACCATTCCACATGACGGGAACCTCGTGAAAGCTGAGAAAGAGAAACAGATTAAATATCTAGACTTAGCACACGAGGTTGTTGACATGTGGAATATGAACTCGGCTGTCATTGTGCCGATTGTCGTATCAGCCAATGGACTGATGGCCGAAAGCCTCGATCAACATCTCTCGAAGCTCTCGTTAGGCGGTTGGGTCAAAGGCCTGATTCAGAAGGCAGTACTCCTCGATACGGCTCGCATCGTGAGGAGGTTCCTGTCTCTGGAACCCTAACCACCGGTAGCTTGGACCCTGCTCCCGATACCGGCGGACGACTATTTTTTATATTTTTAAATGTTTTTTGTAAGTTTATTTTATAAAAATATTTAAAAATATATTATAATATGTAATTAATTGAATAAATGAAGGAAATAATAATAATGCAGTTGGCTGAACTTGACCGCCATATAATAAATGTGTGCATCCGGCGCACATTGACTTGACGTCGGTGACTTCAAGCTTTAGCTTTCTCAGACACACTCAACAGTGCAGTGGACCTTCTGAGCGCATTTACTTAGTGCATGACCAACGGCGCCGGTGGCGGGCAGTGCAGGCCGCTCCCGTGCTGTTATCGGCTCCTTTCGCTTTCAATTCGAAAGGAGCCTCGCCTTGCCTCATCTCTAGCCAATTATACGCTGCCGCCTGATTGATCACATTTTACTACTTTTAACACAAAATTGACCACCGGCGGATGATGGTATATTATCTCATTATTGTTTTTAATTTGTAAAGTATTTTGATCCTACTAAATAAGAATAAATAAGGATATTTAAAGAATTAAGATTATCTATGAGTAGAGCAGTAAACAGTGGAGCAGAGGTGACCCTGTGGTAACGGCCGTAACTTACGAGTTGTGTGGGTGGGTGGGTCGTCTGTTTGAACTCAGACATGCACTTCACTTTAGGCACATTATTTAATAACCAGTGCTCTCAAAAGGGTGAAAAAAAAACATTGCGAGGAAACTGGCATGTCCTAGAACCAACAATTCGAAGACATGTGACATCTACCAACCCGCACTGGGCCCGCGTGGTGGATCTCGGTCCGCTCCCTCTCACAAAGAGGATGCCTGTTTCCCAATGGGAAAACTACGCTTTGGAATGGGCAACTAGCTTCATCTTTCCGACTCTTTGACAATTCAAAACTGCATGTAATTGGTTTATTTGAAATTAATGCTTTGAGTTTGAGTTTATAGGCTGATTGAGCATGTGTAAGTAGCGGCGCCAGTTAGTTTTTACTGACCAACAAAATATTGACGTGTAAAAGTGTCTCCAACAAAATAAACATTTAATTTAATTTCAAGGAATTATACCTTTCTTGTATATAACTACATAATGATATAAAAACATAAATTTTATTCTTAAATATACATAAATGTTCAAGAACCTTCTGCTCTCAAGGTGAGATGTTGACGAACCTCCGAGACAGGGCATTGTCCGCGGCTTGAAGGTGATTCCGCGGGGGTTGGCAGGGCTCTTAACTTTCTCTTCACTTAATAGGTTGGCAAAGGGAAGGCTGGAGGGGGATGCTACAACAGCATACAAGTCGGAGCTGGGAGTATTTAATGACACCGAAACTTGGAACCTCGCTCCGCACCTCTACACAATCCTGTAATTCGGCGACACAATGTGATAGTTACCCCGTGTCCCTTATGTTGATAATTTCGTGAACCAGTGTATCAGACCAGAATATGATGAGTACTGTGATCCTAGGTATAACGTGTCTCTGTTACAATGACAGAGCCACTGGGGTGTCGTAATGAGCTGTGTGTAATTGTGTGTAATCCTGCCACATCGTCAGTAATGCCACCGGTATGCACCGCTGCTGATCGCATCACGCTTCACAATTGTGTCGCTATAATAAGCGGCTTCCGATGGCTCAGCAGTTCCGCACTGGTGGTAGTTCTATTGGGCATGTGAATAGTTGTTACTCAGCACAACCACACATTCTTTGAGGCAAAGCTATTCGTATTCAGAACCGAAACTGCCAGATTAAAATCTATTACAAGATAAATCGTTTCTTCGTTTAGTCGTATTTCATAAGTTCAAGTCATTCTCTTTGTACCAACACATCGTATGTACGAGTATGTACCTATTTAACAATTTCATGATCGGATGATATCTTAAGACAATGTATCGAAACATAAAAATTCAGCAGGAAATTTACCTTGGGATCCAGTTTAACTTTCTGCTACATTGTGTTTTATACTTTAGTGCAATAACTATATAGCTATAAATATATTACACATGTTTTATGCTGCAGTCACAAATAACCAATAACAATATTCACAAACAAGAATGAAGAAAAAGTACCGTATATACCTAGTGGTATTTAATTGGTCCGAATATAGGTGCTGAAGCTACAGAAATAGCTGCATGAGCTGAGCAGTGATAACCTCTGTGAGTTGTTCACTAACAGCGATGATCCGCGGCTAGAACTTGCTCAGTTCATTAACAACTGCTAATAGAATTCGAAGGTAACAACTCTTGGGCACGCCACGATAGCGGCGGTAAGTCCCCTCTTTGAGGAGTGGCTTGAGAGGCGGCATGGCGTCCTCACCTTCCGCCTGACGCAGGTCCTCACCGGACACGGTTGTTTCGGGAGGTTCCTGTTTCGAATAAAGCGGGAGGAAACGCCCGGGTATTTCTATTGCGAAGATCGCCCTGAGGACACGGTGGAGCATACGGTGGAGGTCTGCCCGGCTTGGGCGGAGCACCGCCGTGTCCTGGTGGAGGCGATCTCTCGCGTCCGGCCCTGGTTTAGGCCATGGTACGGAGCGAGAATGCATGGTTAGCAGTCACCTCCTTCTCCGAAGCAGTAATGCTCGCGAAGAGGGAGGCGGTGCACGTGAGGGAGAGGCAGTATATGCGCCCTCACGGCCATAGTCACCGCGGGAGACGCCCTGGGCGTCGGGAATCCGGTCGGCACGGGCTTGCGAACGGCGAGTAATGGGTAGCTCGCTGTCCGGTAAGGACCAGGCCCGGGTCGACGGCGCGTTGTGTTCCACGCGCGCCTCAAAGAGATGTCAGTACCAACTGGTGGGGCCGCAAGGGCACATGCCTGCCAGGGGTGCGGGTTGTTTGAAAGAGATACCGCGGCCCCTGGCACACAGGCAACTGATAGAACATGGGTGGGTTTTAGTCAGTAAAAGTCTGACATGCCCTCCCGCTCCACCCAGAGCGGGAGAAGTTATTTGATGATTTCACACCCAAAAAAAAAGGTAACAACTCTCATATCATCTCGCATTACACACCCTTATCAATGCCGCACTATAGCTTAAATATGTACCAGACTTATGGAAGGTGGCTGAAGTAATAATGATAGCTAAGCCAGGGAAACCGGCTCACGAAACATCATCATATAGGCCTACTTCCTTGCTACCAATGAGAAGTCTAAAAAGATTTTAGAAGTTCATTAATTTTGATAAAAGAGGAATTTTTGAGGAATAACTGGGACTTGTTGCCAGCTTTTCTTCATAGGAAAGAAAAAAATGGCTTCTGACGTTTCAAAAGTACCGATTCCAAACTTTTTGAGTAAAATGGCATATTTTTTTTGCTGAATTTGAAACACCAATTCTGAAAAAAATATAATATATTCGCTCATTGCAAATTTGGAAACCACCTAAAGTGGAAGAATTTTACTTTGATCAACTACCTACACCTACATTATTTAGTGCATCTCGTGATCTCAAGCATTCTGTTAATATATCCCAGCTATAGAAAGAGCTTTATTTTACAAAAATTGGTAAGTACGTATTTAGTTAGTTTTTTCTGTGTAAAAGAAAGAAAGAAAGAAAAATTGTTTATTTTGCTCAAACAGAACGCACATTATAAAAAAATATATATATGCTATTATTATGTTATTTTATGTTATTCAACTGTTGATTCTAGCTCGCTTGATGAGATTCTGCTGGTATCTTTGGTCTGAACGTCGACTGCTTAAAGCAAGCCGAATTTCGGCACCTCCGATGGGCCGACAAAAACAACCTGGTAAGCTTGTAACCTACACCGAAGTGGTTTTGCTTTGATCAGTTAGAAGACTCGACGTAGAAACTGCCTTCTCTCTACTTCAGAACCCACTTGATTTACCCGTCTGTTGCACGGCACTGACGACGACGAGTGCTTTTATTGGACCATCATATTCACACAATTTATTTTGGTTTTACTCACATTATTTTTAGTTTCTTCCTATAGGTAGTTAAGTTTAATAATCTTTTTTCAAATAATATTTTACAGACCCACGATTTAATTTAGTGTTCTTTACCGTAAAGGGAGCGTGATTTTTACGTGCATATTTTTACGTGCATATTTTCACGTTATTATTTCTGTATTTAGTAGATTGCAATCGCTTGAGATAGGTCGTTTAGCACAATGATTTACGTAAACGTGGATTACCCACTAAGTTTACTCGTTATTAAATGTTTTCTTTAAAATTCAAATCTGCAGTTATTAATTGATATTTACCCTTTTTTTGTATCTACTTTTATGCAGAAATGTTGTTTCCTTTTTACTCTATGCTACATGGTGTAGGTTTACGTGAAATAAAATATTATGATTTTGGTTTTTAAATTAATCTTATAATATGTACTATGTAGGTACTTCAGTTCAAAACTTGCATATAAATGTACAGTATTGAGAGCATACACGCAGTCACAACTCTTTATACAATTTACTTCTGATAGACTTTCACTGGACTGGTTTGGATTTGATAGTTTTAGATAGTAGCCCCGTCGACAAACGTTCACTTTCAGATTTCGAGAATGAATGGTTCTTTTTCAAAATCTGAAAGAGGAGTCCTGATCACGGGACTCCTAAGTACCTGATACTTTCATATTTGTTTTCGGTTTTGTCTCATCATGCCGCATCTACTACCTATCAAATTTCACCCTGGATAACTACGATTGCTCAAAAACCCCCTGGGCTCGCCTACTCGTTTAAGTATGAAAAATATTTTAATTCGTATATTTTGTTGAAAATGGAATGCACGACGCTTATAAAGTCAAGTTAAAGGACAGACGCAGTCGCGCCCTACGCGCCCGTTGCCGCTTCGACCGCTCCCACCGCTCCAACCGCTCCGTCCGTTCCCAGCCCTTAGTAGACCAACTTCTGACACCCGCCGACATTTATGATACCTTAAGTTAGCAAATCTTTGAAATCTTCTGAGTATAGAGAGGCTTACAATTATTTATTTAAATCATGTTTCTAAAAGTCTAATTAATTTGATAATGCTTCAAAGATGTTTTTTTTTAAACTTAGTGCTCAGCCGTAGGCAACTAATATTAACTTGTGTAACGAAGTAAATTAAAAATTATGAAGATGCCGGCCACGTTTCTTTGAGCGAGTGACGTAGGAGCGCGACGGGCGCGAGAGGGCGCCGCGGGGCAGCGGCGGCGCGCGGATCGATCGCGTGTTCATCAGGCGCGCCCTGCACTCGGGAGCTGTTTGTTATGAGCCTTAATTATGTTGCGCTCCGGTCATGCGAGTTTCTCCGCGCGTTCTCTAGGATGACTCACGTGGTTTTAACCTACAAATTGGTCCTCAAAACGCTTCGTGTCATCGTTATCTACTGCCGCGCCGCCGACACGAGTCGAGAGGCACACAGAAGATTCTCGTCTTCATGGTACACTGACGCTCACAGGAATATTACGAACAAAATTAGTACTGAGTCACAGTATGTAACTAGACTCTGTTCTATGCCCATGTGGCTATCTCAAAGCGAACAGCGGTGTGTCCTCGTCGTAGCAGAGACTATCGTGTGGCGTCACATAGGGCGCCTCTTCTCTATGTCACTGCGAACATATTAAATTAAATTTTCCTCAAAAGCTATGAACATGCGCTGCAATTTATCTTGTTTGTTTTATTCTAAGAAACTACAAACTTTACAATATTTAAAATAGGTAGAGTTTATGCAAAAGTACATTGACGTCAAAGCCAAACTAAATGAACGAGCCAGGACACAAATTAAAATAAATCTTAGAGCTGTGAGGCCTTTACTAACATAAAGTGATCGCTGCTATCATTTATTCGTCGAATCTGAACGCGTCTCAGTTTCACGAGCAAACGACGAGCATAGACAATGTCCTACGAGAAAGCTTTCGCGTGACGGTGGCATATATTAGGACAGGGTCAAATTACCGCGACGATCGCTACGTATATTTTGCTTTTAAAACAACAAATGACGAATACAATTTAAAACGTATACTTGTAAAAAACGTGGATATTTTTAACCGACTTCAAAAAGGAGGAGGTTATCAATTCGTCGGAACCTTTTTTTTTTTTTTTTTATGTATGTTCCCCGATTACTCGAAGATGGCTGGACCGATTTGGATTTTGTTTTTTTTTGTTTGAAAGGGTATACTTCCCAGGTGGTCCCATGATCATCAAGTCAGGATCTGATGATGGGATCCTGGAGAAATAGAGAGAACTCTTCAAATTTTAAGATAAGATAAGATAAGATTTATTTATTTGTCTAAACATTGTATACATACAAGAGCATGCAAGATATTAGATACATCGTTTGAGTCCATTCATGTTTAGCCGTAAGTATCGGCGTACAAATATTTCCATAACATTGAGAAGAATTACCAATAAGACAAATGAAAAAATAATAATAATAATACCTGGAATAGGCACGTAAATAGTCTATAATTTAGAAAATTAACAATTAGAAATTATTTTATGTTATTATGTCAAAATTCCATGTTCATATAAATTTAATCTAGTGTCAGGAAAAGATAAAATTATTCAATCAAAAAAAACTTTTTCGTCTATAAATTCGGAGACACTATAATATGCCTTTTGCGAAAGAAACACTTTTAATTGTCGCTTGAATGCCTTACTATTTAGCTCCTTCCAACGTTTAAGCAATTTATTAAATATAGTAGGCGCCATGCAGACGATACTTTTGCGCATGAGTGCCGTTTTTGCTGGATAGACTCGAAGACTGGTCATATCTCGTCTATTACGCGGTACCTTTATAGGCACACGAAGCGATTTAGCTATTTTTTGGAAGAGTACTTTCTCGGAGTGGTCTCATTTCAATTTGGTGAAGATCTGATGAAGAACTTTGGAGATAGGCAACGGAACTCCTCAATAAACGATAGCAAATGGACTGGGATTGCTGAAATGTCATGTCTGCCTATTGCTAACACCAGTTCATAACATAACATCACGCCGGTATGCTGTGAAGGGGTAAGCACATGTGAACCACTAAAAAGTGAAAAATAAAAACTTTTTCCAAAAAAAAAACAACCGACTTCCACAAAACACTACAAAGTGAAAAATAACTTCAATTTCGGAAGGCGGTGATAAAAAATTCAAATACAGCTCCAAAGACACCGACTTCCGAAATTGAAGTTATTTTTCACTTTGTAGTGTTTTGTGGAAGTCGGTTGTTTTTTTTTTGGAAAAAGTTTTTATATTCTCCGTATTATGATTACTTGTGGAGAGTGTAGTGGTGTGGTAGCGTAGCTCACGCGATTCGCAGATCATCGAGTGCTCGTAGCAATCATTTTGTTTGTCGAGCGCTCGCAGTGAGCATTCCCGAGTGCTTCTGAATGCAGCGCCTGATGGACCGGGAAATAATCAGCAGAGATTATACTTTAATGTAATAAAGTTTTCCACAGGTTTCTTTGCATAATTTCTGAGCTCAGTGTGTGATGGTCATTAATCTAGAAAAATGGCGCATGTCACACTGTGGTACGACAAGTTACGTCACATCAACACATTACATAATTTATCGTTTTGTCTTAAGAATTTTGGCTGCAGAAGACCTCGCGACCATTGTAATACATGTTCATATCTGCTCTGATATTATATTAAAATTATGAATAGCTCCGAGTATCAGGTGTCAAGTATAAAGGTATTGCTAACAATGTGTACGTTGTCAGCTCGATTTTGTACATTATGTAATGTACAATACGTCGGGAGGCGTCCTGTAATTGAATGGGACTTCTAATGCGGCCCAGATCCGATCCGTCGCGTGCCGGACTCACCGCCTGTCGGATCGGACTGATGTTTTGATTTTTTAAATCGACAACTAGTCCAGCTTTCACTCGTCAACTGTGAGGTTGCGAGTGCACACTGCAGAACGTAGCGCAGAATATGCAACCTACACACACAATATCAGTATTCTTGGTTCAGTAATGGTGGCGAATAAAAAGTGATGAAATATCATCTTGTTAGTGCTAGAAAAATATGCTTCTCTCTCGCCGCTCCCCGGTTTAATCTGTAGCTTGATAAAGTGAAGAGGATTTATTGCTAGACAATTCTCAGTTTTAATCTGGCATTACAACTGTGCCCAACAAGTAAAGATAAGTTTAACTACACACGTGTGATTACTACTGCACCTCTCTGGGTCCGAATTCACTATGGCCACTTAACGATTCCTTACTGCGAAATCACGTCAATTTCTTAGATCACGCACGACATCTGCTAATAAATATCGACAAATTGTCTTGGAATATATTGAATATGACATTTTGATTCCTTATCGTTACATTGGTTTCTACAAAACACGATATTGACGTAGTAAGATTCCGCGGAGAATCATTATAACCATACAGAATTAGGACCCTGGTGTGGTCTCGGGGACGACAGCTATCTACGAGTGACACAGTTCGGCACATTACGATCGATAACACATGTCTCAAGTAAGCGTAGTGACTATGCGTGATTGAGCTATAGCTGACCAGCAGGCGATGTATCCCAACTTATTACGGTGTGCTGCTAACAAAGCTCATTTGAACACGTGAGGTATTCTCCCGGATCGACAGCTTTTGCTTATCGAGCGAGTTTTACTTACAGTATTCAGCCAGTTCAGGCAAGTGCATGTTACCGAGCATGTTACATCGTTGTGCGGAATTTAAGAGCTAGACAACGGGTTTGCATGTGAGAAAGGATCATTACTTTTTTAATACTTACCTGTTACACCAAACCGAGCTGAGTGTTTCGTGAGTTTTGTATTTAACGTATACATTAATATGTGTGAGTTCATATAGGGGGAAATCAATTTCGCTGAGTACACAAATATCTGCGCCGTTTCGGAAAAACACGAGCACGTTACGTCTCACACATGATCACATGCACATATCAACAGTTGCAGTAACGACGCTTGGCTGATGCTTGTACACTCCGCACGAGCCGCGTCCGACGCTGGTTCGCACACGCATTGCTAGTATGAACGACTCTACCGAGTAGCAGTTAGGAAACTAGTGAAGTTTGCATACTTTTAGTGCCTTCCTAGTGTGCGGGATGGTTTGCTCGAGCGCGCGAAACCCCGCGGCGCACTCAGCACATGGTGATGCTATCTCATGTGACTGACGGCGGCCTGACGCTGCGCGTCTTTTCTCGCTGACTCATACATGTCTGCCGTCTGTGTACGCGTTGTCATTTTGAGATCAACATCACGGTTAATAAATGTAATGTATGTAATGTAATGTAATGCACCGATCCCAGCGTGGTTTGACCAGACTCGATTAATCGAATGAACCCCAAGATTCGCACTAGCCCCTGTAGCCTCATGCTTCATGGTGTTACAGAGGCCATTGCATATCAAGAAGTAGACCGGGGGGCGCGGTAATGGTCAGGTAGACAGGCCCTTAGGATAGGAAAGGATTGCGAGCCTACCGGATATGCATCCTTGAGTAAGCATAGGACTAGTGGAGAGACGGGTGGTATTTTTTATAGGAGGGCATCTTTTCACGACGTCGCCGGCATGTTGATTCAGGTCGAGCTTCTTGTGCAGGTTTAACTGTTTTCTTAGCTCTTTTCTATGCAGTTGCTTCACTATGTTCTGTGTTGTTGTTTTCATATTCGTCTTCTGAATTCTCACTGCTATCAGCTTTTGTTTTTTTGTAGATATCGTTAGCCGCTTTCTTGATCTTGTTTCTGTCTCCAGCCATGTCCTTCCAATACGTGATTCCCATGTTGAAGTATTTCATGTCCTGTTTTAGGTTGTCGTTCCATGTGTAAATAGGTCGTCCAACCTCCTTAGATTTAGCCTTATACTGCATTGCTGCATGCAATAGGTGTGGTTTATCCCGTCTGAAGACGTGTGCCAAGTAGCACATCCTGTGGTTCTTGATGCGTTTTGTTACGGTTTTCCGTCTAAGATTTGGTGCATCTTCTTAGTTCTTGGTTTATTCCTGGCATGGTTAATCAAGTCTCTCATGATAAGTCGTTCATATTTTCGGAGTCTTGATCTGTTCGCCTTGGTGAGGGTCGATATTTTTAAGCCTTATATCATACAAGGTACGATAACCATTCGGTACATAAGTCTAGCTAACTTCCAGTCCATCTTTGAGTTTAGTATGAATGGTAGTAATGATTTGGCGTTTCTCGTGGCCTGTTGGCATCATTTTCTAATTGTACTTTTCCTGCTTAATGCGGATGTTATGTATGCATGCGCCTAGGTATTTGATTACGTCCACTGTTGGTATACTTACTCCGTTGAGGGTCACGTTGGTCGTTTGCTGTGATGTTATGGGGTCCCTAATTAGAATTTTTGTTTTTCTTTCATTTATTTGGAGGCCTACGCTATTTAGTAAGGCTTTAATGTAGTATAAGATACGCTCTAGACCTTCTAGATTATCTGTATTATGGATAAGGTCTTCCGCAAATGATAATACCATGGAAAGTGAAATATCGCGGTCCTGATCTAGTTTGATTAAATGATAGTGTCTTCTAGTGTTCTAAGGACTTCGTCAATGACCAATGTAAAAAAGCGAGGGGACAGGGGGCACCCTTGCTCAACTCCTTTTCCTTTGACAATCCAACTGCTTTGCTGACCACACCATTTGATGCATGTTCTTTCATTCCAGCATGCCCTGATTATCCTGTTGGTCATCGATTTGTTGGTTCGTTCCAGTAATATATCTCTTAATGCGTTGAAGTCAACGTTGTCAAGGTTTTTTCTATGTCGAGGGCGAGTACGTAAATTCGTTTACCTGCACGCCATCCTTCGTCTAGAACCCTTTTGAGCGTAAAAATATGGTCATCTGTTGATCTATTGTTTAAGAACGCTGGTTGGTAATTTCCCAGCTCCGTTATTGTATCGTTTACTTTTTTTTTTGTAAGTATGAGGCGTAAATTCTGTAACCCGTGTTACAAATGGTTTATATGCGGCAGAAATCGTCCGCGTCTTTAGGATTTTTTTTTTTTGGGATTGGGACTTGTACGGTCTCAAGCCACATGTCGGGTAAAGTGTTCTGTGTCCAGGCGTTATTCATGTGTTTAGTAACAGCTTCCTATAGTATTTGGGGCATCGCTTTGTACAGTTCGATTACCATTTGGTCCGTTCCAGGGGCTGTCCCGTTTCGCATTTTATTGATGATTCCTGTTATTTCGTCCACCGTTGGTCCTTCGCAGTGTGGTTCGATTATCGGTTTTGTTATATTAACCGTTGGTATCAGAAAGCCCTCGGATTTTTTTAGTTTTCTTCCCATTTCGCCGTTCGCGTGCCATTTGTAGCGTGTGGAGCTGTATGCTCCTGAATTCATCCGTTTCCTGTAGGCTGGCTATATGAATGCCTCTGCGTGAAAGTTCAGCGTCTATTCGATTTTTTCCGGGTTTTGAGGCGTCGCGGACGTTCCAGGTTGCAATGCACAAGTCTGGGCAGGTGTACTTAATTACGATAGAGGTCGGGTTTCTTAGTATTGTGTATCCGGTGTCGTCCGCAATTACGTCAGATAACGGTGTAAATAGTGTTGCCTGTCGTTGTTCACACGGCGATAACGGGTTTACCTGTTGGGGGCTGTTCGTTTGAGGCTGGGGTTTCGTGGGTTTTTCCTGTTCTTGGCGTGTGTTGCACCGGTTACTTCTTGGTTTGATATGATGTGGTGTTTTAATGTTGGTATTTGCATTAGGAGTTTCGGGTTGTTGCTGTATTGTTTTTCACTATTCCGGACCCAGCTATCATAGTGGTGATTCTGATAGAGGATGTGTACTCGTATGTTGCCGGGTACTGGATCGCCCGTGGGTAATACACCTGTGTATTTCCGTTGATTATGTGTACATGCACGTTTACGAGGTAGAATTCAGACGCGGCGATAATTATATCTTCGCCACTCCAGAATGTTTCGTTAAATTGCGCGGTTATATAATTTGTTATCCTTTGTTCCTGGGAGAGAATGCTGTTGGGGAGAAATTCCTGTATATTATTTAGAAGTGTTGTTGATGTTCCAAAACATAGGTGGCTAGGTCTTGACGGACATTTCTGTGATCAAATGTTAAGCCCATTAAAATGTTTATTTGGTGGGCTAGTGCCCTAAACAAACAATTTCCATCTTTTAAAATGGGCACAATTGTATCCATTGTAAGCGCTTTTGTTTGTAGGGGTAGTCAGAAACACATGTATGTAGGGGCTGAAACTTGCTAACCTTAAAGTTTGTTTTATGGGCTGACCTTTTTTTTTGTTAGTTTTAATTCTTTGTTTATCTGTAAAGCAAAAACGTGCAAAGCCAACGGAATAGTTCGGGGTACCTATTTAGGCCATCTGTTTCCGATTGAATATTTTTTTGACCGTGGCCCCTTGCAATCCACTGTGGAATTCGTTACACTGTTACAATAGTAAGATCCTTAAGTACGGTGTCTTGGACGGTACCGTATTTTGTGCTAGAATATTGGCGTGTATCAAGTTCTTTCCTCTATTACAGTGGGTGTAAGCACACTGGTCCACAAAGGAGGTGATTTGATTTTCAGAGATCACGCGCGGCGAATAAAGGCCCGCAGTACCTATAGCAAACGAATCCCTGTAATAATAGGAGCGATCTCACCAAGTCTGCCTCTGGGGTCCGTCGTCCTCCAGCAGCCCGTCTCCACTGCAGGCTGAAGCGCACTTCACTATCACTTTTGCTTACTTTTTTGTGGTTAAAGTGTAATCAAAACTATACAAGGCCTCTAATTGAGTCAAAGAGAATTGGATCTTATTCCAAGGGGATGAGACTCAATTTTAACTGCATAAGTTAATGCAAATGTCCACACGATTTTCTATAACACTGTTGGCTTTAACATAATTTTTTATTCATTGTATTATGCTTATAGCTTAATGCTCTAATCGGGGTATTTGAGGTCTTGCGTTAGTTATGTTACACTTTCACCAATTTTACAAAATACACTGTGACAAAACACACGCGGTTTGATTTCAAATTCGAGGCCCCAGTCAACATCTGTTGCGAGCTCAAAGAAGGCGACCGCTCGCTTCAACGGCTCAACTCCGAATCATCAACATCACGGTTAATAAATATATAAAATTATTATTCTAAGTCAAAATCGCCTGGCTAAATTCATGAGGTTTAATAGGTAAAATGTAAGTTCACAAAGTAAAACCCGACAAGAAAATATGCTCATCTGGAAGCGGTGGTCACTAAGTACTTTTCGTGTACATGTTACTTACAGCCTCCGCTACCGCGAGGCGAAGCATCTGCTCATCATCGGCGGCAATCGGCATTCTCTCCGTTCATATCAACGAGATAATACAGCAACCACAGGACACGAACATATTGTTTAACTGACACCGTACGACCATACCGCTACCGTACGACCTACTAGCATATATTATAATATTTCATTACATGTCTCCTCGTTGCCAGGACAACAAGTGGTGATGACAAATAGATGTTAGCCACGTGGTGGTGGTGGTGCGGCGCCTCACAGCGCCTCTAATGCGTTTTGTTACAACCCTGACTTGCAAGCAAAATTAAAAACAAGTAATAAAGAGAAGTACATCCTGCACTTCTCAGCATTCCGATCTCAGGATTCTCAGGTATCACTTATAAGGGCTAACCGTCGTGCGTCGTCGCCCAACGCCGAGGTCCGGTTCAGCAGTCTTACTCCGTCATTAAATGATAAATGATTTTATTTCTGTAAGTAGGTTTGTACAAACACTTTTACATGTCAAACATATTTTTTTAAATGAGATGAGGCCGGGGTTTCCTATCTGACTACTCTGGGAAGAAAGGCCGAAACAAACTCAGAGATCACAGTCTCTTTTCAAGTCCAGGAGACATAATCTTGGTCAGATCATGTGAAGACCATGTGGATTGGTGTCCGAAATGGTCTTTTGAGGAAAGAACCACACAGATTGAGTGGACTTGTCCAATCAGTGCCCGCATTTATCAGTAATCATGCAGCTCAACTCAGAACTTTATGAGCTCAATGATCCGACGAACAATACCAAAGAAAGGACATTTGGGTAGGCCGCATAAATTACTCAAACTGCCAGACCATGATTAAAACTTAACGGGAAAAAAAAAGAAACCAAACAAAAATAAAAACACCCACACAGGCATCACATTCACAATAATTAAAGCAATATAATACTTTACAAAGTAAATATTCATGTCCTAATTTAAATAAAATTCATCAATGTCGATGTGTATATACAAACAAAAAAAAACAGAAATAATCGTATTCAGATCATTTGAGGATCATGTAGATTCGTGTCTAATATGGTCTTTTGAGGAAAGAACCACACAAGTTGAGTGGACCTGTCCTGTCAGTGCACGTATTTGTCAGTAATCATGCAGCTCAACTTGAACATACGGAGCACAACGATTCGATGAACAATACCAAAAAAAAGGACATCTCGGTAGGCCGCATAAAGTACTCAAACTGCCAGATTAACATTAAAAATTTACTGAAAAGAGATGAAAATCAAAAAAGAAAAACATGATCTACACAGTCCTCACATGCACAATAGTTGAAAGAATAATAATATTATACTTCTCCAAGTAAATATTCATTTCAAATTGTATATAATAATCATCAAAATGTTAAAGAGTATAAGTTTGTAAAAACAACATTCAGTATCCAAATTTGGAGCAGCTTTATCCCAAGCTTTTTTGTCCTCAATATAATCTTTAACGGTATAAAAGGCTTTCAGGCACAACTTACATTTAATGAACGATTTGAATTTATTGGGACTAAGATCTTGAACATGGCTTGGAAGTTTATTATAAAAGCGTATACATTGACATCTGAATGACCCACCTATTTTCTTGAGCCTTGCTGGCGGTACAACAAATTTGTGTTTGTTCCTAGTATTTATATTATGGATATCACTGTATTTTTTAAACAATTTAATATTTTTGTTGGCATATAAAAGATTTTCAAAAATATGCTGTGCAGGCACAGTAATTACATTAATTTCCTTAAATTTTTCTCTGAGAGAGTGTCTCGGACTTAATTTATAAATTGATTGAACAGCTGTTTTCTGCAAGACAAAGATAGTCTGAATGTCGGCAGCATTTCCCCACAACAGAATACCATACGACATTACACTATGAAAATAGCTAAAGTACACTAAACAGGCTGTCTCTATGTCAGTTAAATTACGAATTTTTCTGACAGCGTATGCTGCAAAGCTTAGCTTTTTCGACAATTTATCTATATGTGGGCCCCACTGAAGCTTGGCATCCAAAGTTAAGCCCAAGAATACAGTGCTATCTTCAGGATTCAATTCTTCGCCCTTTATCAACACATTAGTTTTCACCTGCCTAACGTGAGGTAGCGTAAACTTAATGTATTTGGTTTTTTTTTCATTAAAAAGTAAATTATTAACAACCAGTGAACTACTTTTGCAATTGCACTATTTACATCGTCATTAACTAGCTGCTGACGTTTAAGTTTAAACAAAAGTGAAGTATCATCCGCAAACAACACTATATCATGATTATCCTTTATGAGGTAAGGCAAGTCATTAATATAAATAAGAAACAAGAAAGGACCAAGAATTGAGCCCTGTGGGACTCCCATTGTTACTATGGATCCGGGAGATCTTTTTCCATTTACGTCAACACGCTGAATCCTTTTACTCAAGTATGAAATAAGAAGATCCAGAGCGGTGTTCCGGATCCCGTAGTGGCGGAGTTTCCTGATTAAAGTTTCATGAAGCACGCAATCGAATGCTTTAGACAAATCACAAAAGATGCCCAAGGCGTCGTATTGATTTTCCCATGCATTGTAAATATGCCCTAAGAGTTCAACACTGGCATCGGTAGTTGAACGACCCCTTGTAAAACCGAACTGTTTGCTATGTAATAAACTATGTTTATTAAAAAATCTTTGCAATTGGTCTAAACTTGACGACACGGTTGGCGCAGTGGCCAAGCGATTGACTGCTGCGCTGCGTGTCGCGGGTTCGATTTCCGCACGGAACAAATATTTGTATGACCTACAAGTAGTTGTTCCGGGTCTGGCTGTTTGTGATGTGAGTTTAAATGTTTGTAAACGCACCCACAATACAGGAGATATTCGTAGTGTGGGGCATCGTTTTTTTTTTTTTTTTAAAAAAACTTAATTTCTCAAAAAAAAAAATTTCGCTAAGGGCACCTCCTAGGGGGTACGGGCCTTGACTTAGGGCATCGCTGGTAGAGGGCAGCAAGGCTGGATCAGAATGAGCTATATAATAATATGCAGGAGGCTAATGAGTTGGCAAACTTAGTTAAGTACAATGCAGAGAGGTACGAGTCTCTAACAAATAACCTCTTTTTTAGCTGTGCCTGTTCCCAGGCACCTCAGCCGCAACTGGTCACACCCACAACCTCAGCAGTTCAGCCAGTAGGTAGTTGTGATTTTAATTATAGTATGAATGATTTGATTAGAACAACATACATGTTTTTTCTGACAAATTTAGTCAAGGTTTTGGTAGCATATTTAATCAGTGTTCTCAACAATAATTATGTAATTACCTAATAATTGTTCACCCGGTGCCAATATTAGCAAATTAATAAGTAATATTAAATTGTCAAAAATAAACCCAGTTCAACTGTTATATTATTCACATTACTTGTCTGATGAGAAAAACAGGCACATTTATATTTTAAATAAATGTTAATTTTTAATAGGACAAGTCGTCACAGTGACGCCATTTTGTTTTTTTATTGTAATCAGTTTATTTCTGATTACAAACTGACAAATTATACTATTTATTTGCCACCTCGTCGTAGGAGACAAATTGCTAATCTCTTAGCATACAATTTACACCGTACTTGTAGAATACCATCGCTTACTGTTAGTAGTACTACTAACACAACTTTTGATACGCCTAGTAGTTTAAACGATTTTTTTTTTTTTTTGGGTGGGAAATCATCATATAACTTCTCCCGCTCTGGGTGGAGCGGGAGGGCGTGTCAGACTTTTACTGACTAAAACCCACCCGTGTTCCCTCAGTTGCCTGTGTGCCAGGGGCCGCGGTATCTCTTTCGAACAACCCGCACCCCTGGCAAGTGGTCATGATGATACGGACAAGTAGGTTAAACAGGAAAAACAATTAGAGATTATGGTCAACAGCAAATTAGTTAATGAAGCTGCTGACGTAGCTGAGGCATTTAATGAGTTTTTTGCCATCATACCTTTGACCACGACTCACACCTTAAATTCGTCCCCGTCTAAAGCGGAATACCTTTTGCATAGTAGTATGCCCAAATGTAGTTGCTTATTTAGTTTCGTACATGTACCGCCTCGTCATGTAGTTAATATTTTAAGTCTAAAAACACTGGTGATAACTGGGGTATCTCTATTAAACTTTTAAGTAATATTACTTTTAATAAATGTGTTGACTTAGGAACTTTTCCTGATCTCATGAAGACTAGTAAAGTCAAACCATTATATAAATGGGTAATACAAATAACGTTGGCAATTTTAGGCCTATTTCTATCTTACCTGCATTTAGTAAAATATTTTAAAAGTTAATACTCAAGCAGTTGCTATTGCAATTAAACGAAAGGAAATTTAAAGCTCACATTAAAAGTAAACTTTGTAAACTAGCGTATTACAAATTAGAGGATTATATCCAAGATAAGAATGCTTGGAAACATGCTGCTCCTGCTCCATAGGACAATCTAGAGTCTAGACAAAATCAAACTGGTTGCTAATTGAATTGTATAATGAATTATATTTATGACATTGATTTACACTCAGTGGTTACTTTAACTCACACACTGACTCATTACTGGTTGATATTGTAGGAAAATCGTACCTATACTTACTTTTACAATGTTTGTAAATGTGTGAACACCATGTATCTATCACAGAATTAATTTGTCTGAATTGCTTCAATTTGATTCTGCAGGAGTCCGCTGGATGCGGGAAGCACAGAACAGGTCGAAGTGGCGGTGCTTGGGGGAGGCCTATGTCCAGCAGTGGACGTCTTTCGGCTGAAATGATGATGATGATGATGATTCTGTTTACCTATTTTGGCATTGGTTTTCACACATAATCATATAATGAATGTAAATATTGTACTTGGAACATTTTAAAAGAGTAACGGTGGAGTTTCTTGCCCATTCTTCTCCATACGAAACTACATTTTGGAAGGGGCGACTAGAATCAATTCTATTTTAATGTAAATGTTGACGTTCAAAAGTGCCTTTTAAGTGCCTATTTGAAATAAATGCTTTGACTTTGACTTTGCTAAGACATGTTAATTTACATAGCATCCTTCATGATGAACAATATGGCTTTACAAAAGGTCGTTCGACTACAGACGCGGGTGTTGCTCTGCTGAAACACATATTTAACGCATGGGAGAGCTCACAAAATGCTATTGGAGTTTTCTGTGAACTTTCCAAAGCATTTGATTGCGTGCACCATGACACGCTTTTGCGTAAACTAAGTTATTACGGTCTTCAAAATTAAGCTCTCAACGTAATACATTCTTATTTAAATAATAGGCACCAATGTGTAAATATGAATGATGTGAAATATTCCAGGCTACCAGTTCAGTTAGGTGTACCTCAAGGCTCAATACTGGTTCTATTCTTATTCTTAGTGTACATTAATGATTTACCATTCTATTTAAAGGGTATCTGTGATGTTGTATTGTTTGCTGATGATACCTCTCTTATCTTTAAAGTAGACAGGAATAGACATGATTTTGACGACGTAAACAGTACACTCTCAATGATTACGGATTGGTTTACCACGAATAATCTAGTTCTCAATGGCAAGAAAACTAAATGTATAAAGTTCACTTTACCGAATTTAAGAAATCTGGGACCCAACATCGTCTTAGGTAATGAGGTGCTTGAAACTGTAGACTCAGCAGTTTATCTGAACATAACAGTAGATGCCAAACTTCAGTGGGGATCACATATATCAAGCCTAGCGGAAGGCTCAGTTCGGCCACCTATGCCGTCAGGAAAGTAAGACAATACACTGACGTTGATACAGCTCGGTTAGTCTAGTTTAGTTATTTTCTTAGCGTTATGTAGTATGGTATTCTACTGTGGGGCAAAGCCGCTGACATTAAAAATATTTTTGTTCTTCAAAAACGAGCTGTTCGTGCAATTTACCAACTAGGTGCTAGAGTTTCTCTGAGAGAATTTTTTCAAGATATTGGATTTTCACGGTGGCATCGCAATTCATCTTCGCTAATATCTTATATATTAGGCAAAATATACACTTATACTTTAAAAACAGTGATATTCATAATATTAGATGTCACTGCTTGCGGTAGCGTCGGGGGTCGGGTTGCCCCCTTCCCTCAAATATGGCGAGGGGGGTAGTGGCTGATCTTTGCGTTATGCTCGTGAACGGGTGCTGCTCGTGATGATTGGTCGTCTTGCTGACCATGGTTTTGTTATTGTTAATTCTATTAAGTTTTTATTAATTTTAGTCCAGAGGTCCTAGTTTAACTTTAGTTTAACTTTTGTTACTTTAAGTTATAGCTATATTTGCATAATGCAGAATTGCATATGTAAGCGGGTATGCCCTTTATTCCTGGAGGCTTTTATTTAGATTGTAAGTTCTGTTTACGTTTTATTTTAATTTTTTATTATTTTTAGTTAAATTTTTGATGGTATATTGGCGTGTGCTAGCTGACATATGGCAATTTTACGTTTTTTTTTTTTGTGTTTCGTAATTTTAATTACCTATTATTGTATAGAATTAAGTTCTTCTAACTTAACAGACAGTTGTGCTGCTGGAGAGTTTGTTGCGCTACTTCTTCCCAGCTACGCTAGCTTCGCACTAGGAAGTGGTGAAGGGCGGGCATTTTGGGGGGAACGGTCTTATGTAATTTTGACGTTCAAAAAGAGCTGTTTCTCAGCCTAGTTTGAATAAATGACTTTTGATTTTGGTTTTGATTAATACTAGAAATAAGGACAAACTACGTGCTCTCTTGCACCGGCTTTATAAAGTTCATAACTTATTTGTTTGGCTTGGTATAACCTTTTATAACAAGCTTCCCTCTTCTTTGCTAGATTTACATTTTAATGCGTTTAAAGCTAAAGTAAAATCCAACCTTTGTTCTAAAGCATACTATTCCATCAACAACTACTTAAACGATAAGAATTGTTGGTTACTGTGATTAACTCAAGAGAACGTTTGTGTTCTTTCACCAGAATTAGCTTACCTTCTGACATCGTTTAAGTAGTTGTTGATGGAATAGTATGCTTTAGAACAAAGGTCAAATCAACCCAAAAAAAACAAACCTGAAAAAGGGTACTCAACCTGCCCTGACTGCGGTCCGTAGCTCCTTGCCAAGAACTGGCCTAGTTGATGAGGAGGGTTTCACGAAGGTAGAAAAGAAGAAGAAGAAGCCCTGCTCTCGTAACTTGTACGGTACCGCACCGAGTGGACCCAGCATGTTGCTGCGCCCTGCTGTACCTACGACGCAGCTGTACATTTCGCGTCTGCATCATTCCACGAAGATTGAGGAAGTGGTGCAGTACTTGAAAGTGAAGACCAACTGGACTCTGAGGGTCGAAAGGTTGGAATCGCGCCACGACGTCAACTTTAAGTCATTCGTGGTACGAGTTCCAACGCACCATCTATAGCACTGCTTGAAAGAGGACTTTTGGCCGAAAGGTGTCGTATATCGACGTTTCCGGGGACGGTTACGTGACACCTCGCAGCAAAACACGATGCCGACGACTTTACGTGTTTAGTTATAGTTTTAAGCTGTTTATTAATATGTATTAGTTTGTTATTATTGTTTAAGATTATTTTTGTGTATTTTATCTATGGGCCTTAGTTGCCTGATAATAAAGTGATTATTATTATTATTATTAAAATAATTATGAGTTCCTTCATATCATTGTTTATTTTATTTGATTGTATAAACCTCTTTTTTTATTTTTTTATTAATGATTTTTTTTCATTTATTGTTGAATCTTAATTACGAGTACTTACCTATTATTGTTTAGAATCAGGTTATTCTAACTTAACAGAACACAGCAACAGCTATGCTGCTGGGAAGTTTGTTCCGCCACTTCTTCTTCCCAGCTAAAGCACTAGGAACTGGCGAAGGGTTGGCGTTTTTTTTGGGGACTGTCTTATGTAATTTTATGTTCAAAAAGTGCTGACTCTCAGCCTAGTTTGAATAAATGACTTTTTATTTTGATTTATAGCCACTGTAGAGGAACTATAAATAGCAAAGCCAATAAATTACGTGTCGAAAACGATTGCTGACACCGGCTATGGTATAGGAACTAGATATAAACCCTAAAGTTAATTCACACAATACCTAAGTACTACTCATGTGAAGGTCAAATTCGTCCATTAATTTAGGGCACTAAACTACTCTCCTGTTTTTGTTAGCAAATAGGTCGCGTATAAAGGCAGACGGTGGGGAGAGAGGGATCACCCGGGTGCCCGGCGAAAGCGGCGGGACTACACACTCATAATAATTATGCGGCGAGTTTATAATATTTGTCCAATAATTCTATTAGCTCACTCGCCAAGCACGGAATACTAACCACCCGAGCAGGCGCACTTGTTTGAATACATTACTTCTGGCGACGCATCACTTCTGGAATAATATCTAATGTGGGATGCGCGATTGAATTACCTACGTTTTCGTTCCAGTCGTGCCTTCATACAAGTCGTGCTCGAGGCCCGAGCTCACAGGCGTGCGGTCGGCTCACGTGCGCGCTTTCTTTTTATTAGCTTTTTTTAGTTTACACTCGTATTTTTCAGGTGCTATATTATATATCTACACTATCAACGTAGTAAAATAACAGGTACATTTTTTTTACCTACTCTCTAAGCACGAAATCCGTCGTTTTGGTTGAAGTAACGGGCGTTTCCAACTCCTTATCGGACAGAAGATTAGTTTGGAGCCCGAACTAAGAATGAATGACAACAAGATTTGACAGCTGTCCCTACTCCCGATATGTTTATGCCCATCAAAAAAAGTTAGTTAATTGGCTGTAGGATTCACTAAGAAGTTTCAAACTACTTTCGGACGGGCCCGTATCTTCGTTGACGGAGTTAGAGAGTAAGCCCCCTGAACCGCAGGTTATGACGGATCAAAATAATTAAGTTCTTCACCATACGTCCGTACGTACGTTCGTCTCGTGTCCCTCATAACTGTGGCTCAGTTTCACCCTGGGTGGCTTGTAGATAGTGCGCATGAGACGTCCACTTAGCGAGTGGTCCCGGCGGTGTCCCGAACAATGCCGCGACGGACGCACGTCGGTATCAGACTCTGAGCGGTCATTAACAGCAGAATATTTGACGTGACACCCCTTACCCCCTCACCCACGCACCCCTCACCGCGCGACCATTACCCTCTTTATATTGTTAAGGGATTAAATGTTGAACAAAAGTATTTACTTACAGGGCGCGCTGTCTGACGAGATTGTAACCTCTTGATAGTGATGAGATATTTTGTAAAGAAGACGCCCATGGCGCGGCGGTCAAATTAAATTGTTATGAGGGTAGCGCGGCGGACGCGAACTGCGCGGACTAAATTACTTCAAGTTTTTGTGAGCGTAACGACGGCTGTGTAATTACATTTGGTTCCGTACAACTACAGTTGTTAGTTAATGTGTCGCGACTCCACGGGTGCGGCGGCGCGCGGCGCGACCCGCTACCTGCCGCATCTATTATGTATAGCGTTTGCGCGACTCTCTGAAAAGGTTAAAATTAATTAAACTTGTAAATTAAATTACGCGGCTTGCGGGTGTGGGGCGCGGGTCACGCTCGCGGGTCACGCGCGCGGGTCACGTCGCTGGCGGCTCGCCCGCACTGGTACCAGCCGCGTTGCGCCCCGTCGCTGGCGGCTCGCCCGCGCGGGTACCAGCCGCGTTGCGCCCCGTCACTGGCGGCTCGCCCGCGCGGGTACCAGCCGCGTTGCGCCCCGTCGCTGGCGGCTCGCCCGCGCGGGTACCAGCTGCGTTGCGGCCCGCGTCACTGGCGATGGCGGCTCGCCCGCGTTGGGCTCCTTCACGCGAGTTATTGTTTTCAAAACAACTAAGTACTCTTGATTGTGAACTGCGGCCGCTAGGGTTTGGGACATTTATTTTGATCTTAACGTATTTGTGATGTCATGTACAGTCACGAAAAGAAATATGTAACCAGGACCGTCGGATATACCTAGTTGTAGTTTAGTAAGAAACCGATAGATGTTTTCGAATGAAATGTAATTGAATAAATAGACTGTTTGTTTTATATTAATCACATCAGACTCTTATTAAACTTCAACTAAGTATTATAGCCGACGACCCTGGCTACTTATCTCTTTTGGTGACCGAGATCTTTGGCTGACGTTTCGGCTAGTAAGAAGCCCGGAATTCTGACAAACATTCTTACCACGTGTCTCGCCATGTTACCCAGTAACTGAATTGTGGAAGTAGATTAATAGGCAATCGCTCCATACAATATACTGGTATTCAGCTGAATCCAGTTAGACTGGAAGGCTAGAGAATAGATAGTAAAACAAATTAGATACCTACTCATATTCCTGTATCAACCGGTAAACTGATAAAAGATAAGTATTTATCTCTTCTCTTGCTGGATCTACATCCATCAACTGCACATAATATACCAAAAACATCGATATCATAAGAATTTAAAACTAACTACGTCACGTCGACCGAAATAATTTTGCGTGTGTACGCGCCTCGCGGCTGTCGGCAACCCACTGAGAAATGGGCCGCGTGCGGCCCGGCGCGCGGCGGCCGGCTGGTAGTTAGCGAGCGTAAGTACCTACATGGAGTGGCACACCACTGGCGGGCGAGGGCTGTAAACTACACGAGGGAATACATATTATTGGACTCGAGTAATGCTTTTCACAATAGTCAATTTTTTGGCTTATTCCCAAACGCTTGCTTAGGAATCCTTTAGGTACAATAAGCTCTTCATTTTATTTCAAATCTTGTTACTATTGTTTTACTAACATATGAATCTTAAGTTGGCTTGTTTTCACCATGTAAACATTAGTATCATGATCATTCCATTATTTTACTTAACATAACATCTCAGCATCCCTATCTTTCGTGGCCCGGAATATGTTCGGTGTTTTCACCGAACACCTTAGTTTGCAATATCGGCGTGACGCGGTCACGTAATTTTCATATATTAGATTCAGTGCGCTTTTGTCTACTGCGTTAGCCGGGTGTATTCATCAACATTTAAACATTAAGAACAGTTTGAGAGTGAATCAATAAATTGTGTTCAACATAAACAGTTCTTTCTCCTCAAAACACCAACACCTTGCTAAGTACCCCGACAGGTACTTATAATTATGTAGATATAATGGTATCAGGTAAGTAAATACTTCCTGTAAAGTTATGTTGTAGACGCGGCGATTTGATCAAATAACATCAATGTGTTCCACAATCGACGCAGTCAGCAGAGCTCGCGTGTACGGAACAGATACGTTGTTAATCTCGGGTTCTTTCGTGTGAATGAACACAATCGTGTGCGTCCGGCGCTCGTCCAGCCGTCCGCGCTGGAACCGGGAACCGCTGCATCAGCTGATGAGGCACACAGAGGATACCCCCCGCACCCCAAGCAGAGCCTTGCCAGGAAATACAGAGAAATGAAATGAATCGTTAGGTGTAAAAATAAAACATTAAAACATTGTTATGTTCACGCTTGCCTATCGCTCGCCGCTATATTATGCTCGCTCAATTCGCGGTAATGTGCGCGCTTCACGAAATCACGAATTGTCTCCAAATCGTAATGTAATAACTTCCTTGACTTCTTTTTTTAGCATTTATAATAAGTAATAACACTCAGAGATTGTTGATGGCGATGCTGAAGTGAGACATGCACATTGTCGCTGTTTACTAGGAGACTCTTGTTTCCATAGGGCTAATATGAACTTTAATCGGAACAAAATAATCACACCTAGTTTACAAAATATCAACATATTTCATCAGAATTTGTGTGGTATTAGTAATAAGAAGCACGAATTGGATGTTTATATACAAACTCTTCAAATCGGGGTAGACTACATATGTGTTACTGAGCATTTTTTAAACGACAAGTCCGTAATTTCATTTGCTTTAGACAACTACAACCTGATTTCATGTAATACCAGAAGTAAAAAGACTAGAGGTGGTAGTTTGATCCTGGGACATGTGGATAGAAAAGTAGAGAATATTGATGTTATTAACAAACTTTATAAGATGAACAGCTTTGAAATATGTTGTGTTAAAGATATCGATACTGGTCTATACATATGTTGTTGTTATCGTAGTTCTTATGACAAGAATTTTGATTTTTTCATGACACGCATGGAACAATTGCTGGAACATTTATTTAATAGGAAATGCATAATTTGCGGAGACTTTAACATAGATTTACTTTTAGATAATAAAAAACGCACTGAATTTATCAGCTTATTAACATGTTACAATTTTAGGCATCTTGTTAACACTGCAACTTTTGTTCGAAACGACTCATTTTCATGCATCGACAATATGTTAACTAATCTGCCTGAACCTTTTATACACGAATGTCAAGTAGACCATAATGGTCTGGCTGATGGACTTGGAGGTCTTTTGGGAAAATTTTGTTTAGAATCTCTGACTACCAAGTCAAGTTATAAAAACCAGCATGTTGTTGTAAATAAGAGAGTTTTCAGTTCTGATAACGGCACAAATTTTAAGCATGGCATATCGACACATAACTGGAGTAATATGGGAATCAATGCATTTATAAAAAAGTTCTCAGAGATTTTTAATAACAGTTACAAAAAAAAGAAACGTAAAATAAACCTTATAAAGAGTACCAAAATAAAATGGGTCACCAAAGGTGTGAAAATCTCTAGTAAAATGAAACGCATTTTATGCGCTAATAATGGTAATAATCTTGAAACCAGTGTTCTAAATTACAAAAATAAATACATCAGAATTTATAGAAAGGTTATCACGAAAGCTAAAAAAATTACAGTAAGTAAGGGAAAAAATTAATAATTCAACAAACTCTAGTAAAAAAATCTGGAAAATTGTTAACAACTGCACAAACCGATCTAAAGTAATGCATACGGAACGTCTACAACTTAAAATTGATGCCAAAATGATTTATGACTCCGAAGAAGTAGCTAACACCCTAGCAAAATATTTTGATAACAAATGTCTCACCTGTGAAAACGAAAATGAGGAAGCGACTTTGTTACTACAGCAGAGTACACCACGAGTCGAAAACGAACTTTGTTTTACACTTACCACTCCAAATGAGATTTCTAATATAGTCAGAAAGATGGACAATAAACTTTCTTGTGGATATGATGAAATTCCTATCTCTGTAATTAAAGATCATCTAAATATTCTTGCCGAACCGCTTTCTTGCTTCTTTAATAAATGTATTAATGATGGAATATTCCCAGAACAGCTAAAAATAGCCAAAATCATACCGATTCACAAAAAAGGCTCAAAGACCGATCCTAAAAATTACAGACCAATCTCTTTGCTGCCAACGCTTTCAAAGATATTCGAAAAAATAATCAAAACCCGGCTTTTACTACATATTAATTTAAACAAAGTCTTACATAGTAGGCAATTCGGATATCAAAAAAATGTTGGCACAGGAGACGCCATATATACTCTTGTTAATGATGTGGTCAATCAGATAAATAATAAAATGAAAGTAGCTGGTGTATTTTTAGATTTAAGTTCAGCTTTTGACACTGTTGATCACGATCTACTCATGACTAAACTAAATCACTACGGAGTGAGAGGCAAAGCCTCCCAACTTTTGATGTCCTACCTCAGAAACAGAAAAATGTATGTAGAAATCAGTGAGATGCAAGATGGACATATACAAAAACATAAGTCATCCTTTTTCAATATTGTTTCCGGTGTTCCGCAAGGATCGATATTAGGGCCCATACTGTTCATTTTGTTCACCAATGATTTAATCAATAAATATAAACAAAATTCTACCCGACATAAAACTCGTGGTTTTTGCGGATGACACGAATGCAATTATTGGGGCAAATGACACAAAAGAACTCACGAAGAAAGTTAATGACGCCCTAAGTTACCTTTATTCATGATTTACTGTAAATAAGCTTAAAATTAATAGTTCAAAGACCAAAATAATGTTATTTAAAACAACTGCTCGTAATAAAGACACCATGGAAATAAGACTAAATGATAACAATATTGAACTCGTGAGAGATGCAAAATTCTTGGGAGTACACATCGATGACTCATTAAATTGGAAAAAGGAACTAGCCGCACTAGATGCATCTATATCATCTGCGTGTTATGCTCTAAGAACCCTTCGAGACGAAATTGACACTAAACAATTAAAAATAGTATATTACGCGCTAATTGAGTCTAAATTTAGATATAGTATACAATTTTTGGGCAACAGCTATCATTATAACTGTCAAAGAGCTTTTGTCCTTCAGAAAAGAGCTATACGTACTATTGTCCGTATTTCACAAAGAGAGAGCTGCCGCCCACATTTCTTAGATTTAAAAATACTTACTGTACCCAGTCTCTACGTTCTCATACTCCTGACTAATCTTAAAAAGTACTTACATGAATATGAGACACATGAAGAAAGATTGGTTAGGGAAAGCACACGTAGGAAGGATTTGAGAAATAAGATAAGTCCTCACTTCAACATTGTGAAACACAGTTTACAATATCAAGCAGTGCAGTTTTTTAACAAGTTACTACTACATTTAAAAAGCTTGATTTATACATCTACTTTTAAAACAAATGTTCAAGCGTTCTTATTAGATAAGTGTCTCTACTCCGTTGACGATATGTGATTAAAATATGACCAACCGATTTATTTTTATTTTTTTTCCTGTCAACTTAAGTAACTGTCTGTTTTTTTTTTGTGACTACTGTATTATTATTCCTTTTATTTATTGACGTTGACATCAAACAATTTTATTGGTACTTTTTTTAATTTTTTAATTATTTACTGTTTTAAATTTTAGTGAGTTGACATCGAATAATATTATTGTATGTGACTTATGTTTTTAATGTTGTTGTGTTAAGTGTTTTTATGAGTGTTTATTTTAATTTTTATTATGTAGTAATATTTCAAACACAATGTAAATTGTTAATGAATAAATTGAATTGAATTGAATTGAGTTCTTTATGGTATTACTATGAATGGTCATCCAAAACAGGCAAGGAAGATATTTGTAGTCGATATTTTTAGCTTTAGAACAACCCATACAAAGTAGCTTCGTCATAATTATGTTTGCCTCGTGTTAGCAAACACCGCGGTTCATATGGGTATAATGAACATCGCGGGAAGGGGACCAGTGTGAACACCGCGCCACGTGCGCTGTGTGCCACCTGCATGTGGTCACAGACACTGATGTGGTGTTGTGTTGTACTCATTCGCGGCACACAACGCGAGCCGATGCCCGTCCATTTAGCCACTGTATGTACTACACAAAGTATCGGCCGCCTATTGGAACTGTGATCATGGTACGAGTATACAGAAAAGCCACCGATTCACCGACACGACCAGCCTTTTCGCGTTGGTGTAGGTATGTCATCACATCACAGGCGCTTCGTAGGCAGTTAAGTTGTGAGCATGCACGACCAAACCGACTGAGCCTTCTGTCCCAGCGTAGCTATGTATTTAGCATGTTAGTTATTAGCAGTGATAGGAATAGGTAGTGCCTATTTGCCTAAACTTCGAAGAACAGAGACAAGAAACGGAGACTTCCTTAGGACTAAATTTTTTCCGAGACATTTGTCCCGAAATATCGAGACAACACATAAATACATTTAAAAAAAATGTTATTTGGAATAAGTAATTCATCTATATTTACCTAAAGTTTGCGACTAGATATATCATAATAAAATAATAACATACACAGTCGTTACAACCATAAAATTTTCTGATTTTTTTTTTCTATTGTTTTTGTATCCCATGGGAACTATACTTTTTTTTAATAGGAAGTAGCATATGTGCTACACCTTAATCTATATCACTACCAAAATCAGCATTTTCAGTGGAATTGAGTAATGGACATCCATACAAACTATCACATTTATAGGCAAACTTTAGATAAATATAGACGAATTACTTATTCCAAATAACACATTTTTTTAAATGTATTTAAGTGTTGTCTCGAAATTTCGAGACAGATGTGCCGGAAATAATTTAGTCCTAAGGAAGTCTCCGTTTCGTGTCTCTGTTCTTCGAAGTTTAGGCTAATAGGCACTACCTATTCCTATCACTGGTTATTAGTAGTGTCGGCCAGGAGTTCGCGACACACATTTTGAGTGACGCGCGATAAACATGACCGCGCGGTGTCCGAGGCGCCGCGCCGCGCCGCCGTGCTTATGGAAGGTGCTACATTATGCCTCTGATTAAAACGCCGCGCCGCCATTGTTCGCGCTCCACGCTCGTATCGCCGTGTTTATAAATTGCCCCTCGCTGTTACATCAAATGGAACTGCGGCCTATTTATCCGCACAATATACGAGCGGCCATTGTGTTAATATCACCGGCTTATGATGTAACACGCCATTTATATTCACGAGTGCGTCTGTGCGCACCGTGCGCCACTACAAACGGAAGAAGTTTCCGAGTGTCAGCAGTCTAACTGGCCGTTAAGAGCATTTTAACCGTGGTAAAATTTTAACGATAGTTTGACTTTTAATTGTATTCAGTATCTTGACAGTTCAAAGAAAAATAGTGTTAACATACCAAAGTAGTGAACGATTTTGCGTAAAGAACAAATGATAACAAAAACTTCTAAAAAGTAAAAAAAATAAATGGCTTTTATGTTGTTACCAACAATATAAAAAGCCATTATTTTTTTTTGATCAAAGCATTGTCACGTCGGAGGACGGCTAGTAAAAATGCTATCATTTCTACAATAGCATAGTTACATTTATTATTGCTGGGCATCGTCTGTGTGGCGTTTTCATCGGCCGTTCCCCGACGTGACAACGCTTTGATAGAAATATTACCTACAACTTAAAAGGCCAATAAATATTCACAGACTGTTCACCCGTTCGGGAGCTACGATGCCACACACAAACACGTCAAACTTATAACACCCCGTCGTTTTTGCGTCGGGGGTTAAAAATAACATTTTTAAACTCAACCCAATATATTATAATAAAAAAAATGCTATTGGTAATGGTATGGTAATGTAAGGTAAATGGTATCCACGCGCGCCTCAAAGAGTTGTCAGCACCAAATGGTGGGGTCCGCAAGGGCCGATGCCTGCCAGGGGTGCGGGTTGTTAGAAAGAGATACCGCGGCCCCTGGCACACAGGCAACTGAGGGAACACGGGTGGGTTTTAGTCAGTAAAAGTCTGACACGCCCTCCTGCTCCACCCAGAGCGGGAGAAGTTATTTGATGATTTCCCACCCAAAAAAAAAAAAAACCAATATAATTAGTTTGGGCACAGGTAAAAGGGGCATGTCGAAAAAAAGTCTAAATATACAAGATGAAAGAAATTAAAAATTATTTGAAGATGGGGTTAGTAATGTGACTCCTTCGTCATGGAGTGCTTGCGTATCTCACGTATTAAAAGTAGAAGATGATATGTGTCGTATGGACCATGTTATTGATAACATCACTGATACCTTTATAATAAATGATATGTGTCGTATTGACCATGTTATTGATAACATCACTGATACCTTTATAATAAATGATATGTGTCGTATTGACCATGTTATTGATAACATCACTGATACCTTTATAATAAATGATATGTGTAGTATGGACCATGTTATTGATAACATCACTGATACCTTTATAATAAATAATATGTGTCGTATTGACCATGTTATTGATAACATCACTGATACCTTTATAATAAATGATATGTGTCGTATGAACCATGTTATTGATAACATCACTAATACCTTTATAATAAATGATATGTGTCGTATTGACCATGTTATTGATAACATCACTGATACCTTTATAATAAATGATATGTGTCGTATTGACCATGTTATTGATAACATCACTGATACCTTTATAATAAATGATATGTGTAGTATGGACCATGTTATTGATAACATCACTGATACCTTTATAATAAATAATATGTGTCGTATTGACCATGTTATTGATAACATCACTGATACCTTTATAATAAATGATATGTGTCGTATGAACCATGTTATTGATAACATCACTAATACCTTTATAATAAATGATATGTGTCGTATTGACCATGTTATTGATAACATCACTGATACCTTTATAATAAATGATATGTGTCGTATTGACCATGTTATTGATAATATCACTGATCCCTTTATAATAAATGATATTATTATGTGTCGTATTGACCATGTTATTGATAACATCACTGATCCCTTTATAATAAATGATATGTGTCGTATGGACCATGTTATTGATAACATCACTGATCCCTTTATATTAAATGATATGTGTCGTATGGACCATGTTATTGATAACATCACTGATCCCTTTATATTAAATGATATGTGTCGTATTGACCATAATAATAATAATAATAAAAACTTTTATTTTCTCCACCACATAATGAAAAAATCAGTACAAAACATAATAATGATTACAAAAAATAGGTACATTGATGTTGTGGAGACTGGAGCCTGTACTAGGAATACCTGTGTTACAGGTCTCCAGGCCTCCAAACTATCCGGACGAGCCATTGTAATACAAACATCTACTAATAGTATGATAATTTAGGGAGTGAAGACAAAAACAATTTAATAGAACAAAAAATAAAATAAAAAACAACGTATTATTAGACAGCAAGGTAGGGTGTGTGGGTGTGGGTGTGTAGAGTGTGTGGATGTGGGTGTATAGGGTGTGTGGGTGTGTTTGATAATCAAAACTGGCTTTTTGATAATGATGACTAATGTAAAACTTAATTATGAAACGACTTCCAATAGTCTCTCTGTGGCTTCATAATCGAGAGATTGAAGCCAGTTATGTACTTTAGACTTACAGTTGAATTTGGATAAGGAGTAAATGGAAATGGCTTTATTGATTTTGTTGTAAAGATAATCTCCCAGGAAACAAAAGAATCTGCGGCTGTAGCTAGTTTTGAAAGGTTTTGATTTACAGACTGTGTGTTTGCGCCTCTTGTTAAGCATTTCGTCAGGGTCGTAATGAAGTTGAGTATGCCTGCGAATGATAGTGCTCAAAATGAATAGTTGGCGAACTGTCAGTACGTTGCACTGCTGGTAAAGGTCTTTCGTTGGAAAGAGAAAGGGAAGCTTACGACTAACCTTAAGGATAGCTCTCTGAGCTCTCTCTAACTTCAGCAAATGTGTCTTTGGGGCTCCGCCCCATGCCGTTATGCAATATGATAAGATTGACTGAACTAGTGCAAAGTATACGGTGTCAATAGTCTTAGTTTCCGCCACATGTCGTAAATTTTAAAAAACAAAAATCAATTTTCGTATTCTCGCTGTAAGTGCGTCTACGTGCGGCTGAAAACTAAGACCACTGTCAATCTGAATACCCAAATATTTAATAACAGCTGCTTTTTTAAGAGTAGGACATGAACAAGGATTGTTTTGCAGGAAAGAGCATGTGTGCGATGTTATTGAAAGATTTGCATTAGAAGGCGTTGCGTGATTTTTGATGGAAAACGGAATATACATTGTTTTGGACACATTAAGAGTGAGTTTGTTGTTTTGTAACCACTCTGCAACTATGTCGAAACCGAGCTGAGCATTTGAATAGACCTCCTCCCATGTGTCCGCGTGGAAAAGCAGAGCTGTGTCGTCCGCAAAGGTGACAATCCTGCCACCACGCAATTTAAGGTTACAAAGGGCGTTGATATACGTCAAAAATAATGTGGGGCCAAGGATACTACCCTGAGGTACCCCATAAGTGATGTCAAGATCATCACTGCACATATCACCAACCCTTACTCTCTGCATGCGATTTGTAAGGTAGTCCGAAAATAATTTAAGTTATGTGCCTCTCACTCCAAATCTCTCCAGCTTTTCTAGGAGGAGCGGGGCAGAGACTGTATCGAAAGCTTTTGCTAAGTCCAGAAAGATCGCCAGCACCTTCTGTTTACCATCGAGATTTGTGGAGACAAAGTTTACCAGTTCTTGGACGGCTTCACTCGTTGACTTTCCGGATCGGAAGCCAAACTGAGACGGTGATAAGAGTTTGTTTGACTCGAGGTATTTAGTCAATCGTTTGTTTATTAACCTTTCTAGAATCTTGGATAGGGTTGGCAAAATAGAAATAGGTCTAAAGTTATCGACACAGCCCCTGTCCCCCCCCTTATGTATTGGGAGAACTTCAGCAAGTTTAAGAGCGTTTGGGAAAGTGCCAGTGGAGAACGCAAGATTACAAATATAAGCCAAAGGCGGAAGTACAATCTCTCTATAGCGCTAGGAGGGATGTTGTCACGACCTACCGCACAGTCGTTTTTAAGACCTTGGATTATTTGTTCAACCTCCTCTACATCTTTGGGAAGCAAAACAAATGATTGTGTGAGTGATTCTTTGGCATGTACTTCGGGGAATCGATTACTGTTTGGTGGTATTTTCTCAGCAAGATTTTTACCCATATTTGCAAAAAATGAATTTATACTGTTCAAGTCATCATGCGGGTTGTTTTTAGATAGTAGTTCAGTGGGGATGTCCTTAATTTTTTTCGTGTTTGTAACTTGGCTTCCCAGAGCTTTTTGTTGCTAATAGAGGCAGCTCTGCTGATTTCGGATCTCTCATAATCCGCTCTAATTTTTTTTAAAAGGTCGTTGCAAAAATTCCTGTATCTTTTGTATGTTATTTCAAGCGTTTCGTTATGTAGGTCCTTTTTCATAAGATCTTTAAGTTTTTGATGCATGTTGTCGCGGTTTTTCATACATTTCAACAAGCCTCTAGTAATCCAGGGTTTTTTTATATTTTTTCTATTTGAGGTCTTTATCGTAGAAGTATTATTTTTAATTGCTTGATTCAGGGTGGAAATAAAATAATTTGTAGCAGTGTTGACATCACCGTCACAAAATATTGAAGAGAGATCGATTATGCTCATGTCATTGTCCAAGGTGTTATAGTTTATTTTTTGAATAATTTTAGAACACGGCTTACGGCTTCGAGAATTTAGTTCGATTGCAAAGAATATACTATCGTGGTCAGTTATAGAACTTTCCGCTATGTAACAATAAGCAGGTAGCCTAGTCTTAAGCATGACATGGTCTAGACATGTTAAGCTATGTGTGCGGAGTGTATGTGCTGGTAACATACCATGAGAGGCTAACAAGTTTAAGTACGAAGATGAATTAGAATCAGTATTATGAGGTGTAATGTCGATATTAATATCTCCAATAAGTATGACGTTTGAATAAACGGAATATTTACTTAAAAGGGTATTTAGGGACTCAATAAATCTAGCTATATTTCTAAAACCAGCCGGCCTGTATATTGCAAGAAGAATGGTATTTTCGTTAATTTCCAACATGAGACAGTTGGCGAACCATGTTATTGATAACATCACTGATCCCTTTATAATAAATACTAGCGTTTGCCAGTGGCTTCGCCCTCGTGAAGGTCAGAAATTATCCCACAGGAACGTATTACCGGGATAAAGACGTTATATGTTAATCCTGGTCATAAATTATCTGTGTGCCAAACTTCACCCCAATCCATACGGCCGTATTTGTAATACTCAGTAAATAAGCGACGCTCCAACATTATCTTCAAGACTGAACTCTGCAGATAGCTTTATAATAAAATAAACAAGAGAATCAAAATCTACCCTTTAACAAGGAATTCCCTCAGAAAAAAAATTACATTATAAATAAATTCACATATTATGAGTTCTCTAGAAATAAAAGAACGCGTTACATACACACATAGTCATACATACACACACTCACACACAAACAAACACTCTCACCCTCACGCCATAAATAAATAAATAAATATACATAATCGTGTTTTAGTGTTTTTTGATTTCATTATTAATTATTTATTTTTCCTTTTGTAAATCTTAATTTATTTTATGACTCTTAAGATGTGAAAGTCTGGAACAAATGTCATCAATGTATTTTTTGTGGGGCGTTGATAGCCGCGCCACAATATTTTACTTTTGCAGCTATTTTCGTGTCTTTTATAATGCTTTACCTAAATTTAAGAGACATGCACAGGAGCTTGACGACGTAAATAACGCTATAATTAAGGTCCATAATTGGTTTACTGCAAATAATTTGGTATTAAATGGAAAGAAAACTAAATGCATAAGATTCACGTTACCGAATGTTAGAAGTAGTGAATGTCACGTTGTATTGAATAAGGAGATTCTAGAATTCGTCGAACAGACGGTTTTCCTGGGGATCACGATTGACTCAAGGCTACAGTGGGGTTCTCACTTAACATCACTTGCAGGGCGGCTAAGTTCTGCCGCTTACGCTGTTTGGAAGATCCGTCAATTAACAGACGTGGATACCGCGAGACTGGTCTATTTTAGTTACTTTCATAGCATCATGTCTTACGGTATTTTGCTATGGGGACGTGCTGCGGATATTGAGTCGATCTTTATTCTGCAAAAGAGGGCTGTCAGAGCCATCTACAACCTACGCAGACGCGAATCTCTTAGGGAACTGTTCAAAACAATTAACATCATGACGGTACCTTGTCAATATATCTTTGAAAACATTATGTATGTGCGTAAAAATCTACATCTTTTTAGTAAGATAAGTGACAGGCACAATTTTAACACTAGAAATAGGAACAAATTAGATCAACCACGTTTCCGATTGTCTAAAGTACACACTTCGTTTATGGGGTACTGTGTAAAATGTTATAATAAAATACCAGCCGATATTCTGGAACTAAATGAAAATAAATTTAAATTATGCATTAAACGCACACTATCTAGACAAGCATATTATAAGTTAGATGATTATATTGTTGATAAAAATGCTTGGCTTAATGCTGGTCCGACTCCACAGGCTCCTGGGCTTACTATTTAAAATTTTCATATTTGGAAGAGATGCGCCCCTTTTTATGTTTTCTGACATTATGAACATTTCTGTTCCTATTATTTTTATTTTTTGACATTACGAATAAGTTTTTATTTTTACTGAATCAAGTATTATTTATTAAAATTTCAAAAGATGTTAAATATTTTTCTTTCTTTTTGGAAATCAAATTTTATTAATTTCTCAAATACATTGCAAACTATAATTTTATATAATTTAGAAGCATTTTGTTTAAACTTTGTAAATGTGAGTACCATGCATAATAATAATTATGTTGTTTTGATGTACGTTGACTTGAAAAAGCGTGGCAGTCGAGAGTATGTCATGCTCACTTAAATGTCTCGCTGATGGTGGCGCGTGTGTTGGATCATTCGGTTCCCTACAAAATGGTTGAGCTGGATGGTGCTGATCCACGCGTCAAGTTCGTGAACGGGCGCCGTCGGTTGAGACTGGTCATCTCCTAACTTCCATGGCTTATTTTAAATCTTATATTTAGAATTGTTTTTTTTTACATTGTTCTCACATATAGAAGCAACAAGAATATTGTTCCCAAGTTTTTGTAATACTTGAACATGATTAAAAAGAGTGTCCATGGAGTTTCTTGCCCGTTCTTCTCCATAGAGATCTACGTTTTGGAATGGGCAACTAGCTTCAACTTTCCAACTGGTCGACTTTTGACAATTCAAAAGTACCTTTAAATGGTCTAATTGAAATAAATGCTTTGAGTTTGAGTTTGAGATTGATTTTTCCTAATAAACTTTTATTTATTTAAACATCTAAATATCCAAACATACAAACTTTCACATTTATAAATACACATCTTTATCTAAGTTTTAAATTCTTTTTATTTATATAGATTACCTTACTACTGAGAAACAAAATAGATACCAAATTCTATAATTTTTAATAGTGCATGTCATGTTTTTATGGCAAGTGGAATGGCAGCTTCCCATACATTGTTTTATTTGCAATTAAATGTCTACGTCTTTATATGAAAAATACCTTATTTTAATCAACGTCATTTTCTGAGCTAGCTTGTGCAAGATTTTTGTTAGAGAAGGCGGAGATTAATAGATACCTATTCAGTGTTGAACTTTTGTAGGTTATATTTTTATGTCACTTCTAACGTTAAGTAAAATAGTACATAATTATTATTCAATTTCAAGGAAGTTAAAGGGCTAGGGCTAGGGCTAAAGAGTATGGGTACTTACGCATTAGTATTACCCTCTCTTAGTTATTTCAGCATGCCTTGACCTTGACTTGTGAATATTGTAAAAGGTAGGAATATGTAAATAATAATCTGGGGGCACCCCAGTGCCCCCGCCAAATTGAGCAAAAACAAACGAACAAAGGCACAGCCTAATTTTTATCTCTACAAGTCTGCATTGTTATTATTAAATCCTTTATTCAATTAAATATACATATAAATTATATTTTTCAATATTGTTTAGATATTGAAAGTACCTATAATAGACATTCATACTATATATCTAGCCCTCCTCCCAATCTAGCTTTGAAATTCCACACATGCCAGAACCAACCGCACACATCACGCGAAAACTGCTCATGCGACTGTATCAACCGAACACAATCTATTCGTTACTTAGGTCTACTCATTGACGAACATCTTTCATTTAAAGCCCATATTCAATTTCTTTCTGGCCGAGTAAGGAAACTTATACATGTAATAAAGAAGCTAAGAGACCGCACTCCAAAAGACATCCTACGTATGGTTTATTTTGCAATATGCCAGTCCATCATACAATATGGCGTATCTATTTGGGGTGGAGCTGGAAAAACTATAATGATTGAGCTTGAAAGAGCCCAGAGAGCTGTTATAAAAGTTTTATTAAAAAAACCATTTTTTTACTCCACTGACTCCCTGTACAACGAGTTCCAAGTTCTACGTGTCCGCCAACTATTTATTCTCAATGCTTACCTGCGCATACACAAAACCTTAAAAATCCGACCTGACTACCACTCATTGACTTCCAAACGTGTCTTTCACATTCCGCTACAACGAACCACATCTCTCCTAACAAGACGCTGTCCCGCCTATTTACACACTTTTGTGTATAACAAGGTCACCACCAGTTTGCCTTGTGACCCTAAAGAATTCTCACTCCCCACATGCAAAAATGTTGTCAAACAATGGCTATTAGGTCTTTCATACGATGAATCGGAAAACATTCTCACTTCACTCAACCCACACTCGGAATCCTACTCTCACCACAGACACTGACACTTCACACACCACACGCGTTCACTCGCACACACTAACACGGATACACACTAACACACTCACACCTTATTTTTGATTTCCAAACATTTTATTTTTATTATTGATAGTTTATATTTGTTTTAGATTGTTTAACATTTAATTTTTGATTGTTTACTTGTTCACTTTATTTTAAATTGTTTAATATTTTAGTTTTTATGCGTTGCTTAGTACAAATTAAGCTTTATTTTTTGTTTGTTTTATGTATAATTTACGATTTACGTTTCACTCTCACTTTGATCTCAATTTTCATTTAATTTCGTTTTATATAATCGTTTGCAATTACGTACCCATTGTCACCTTAAACTCCAGTGGTAAATAGCACTATGTCTCAAAACTCTGGTCCCCAAGATACAGGCACCGCCTAGTTTGGGGTCCGCCGTAAAGACCAAAACGAAAATCACTAATAGTTACGTACCAACATTAAGTTAAGTTAATCATAAGGTAATAATTGTAACATTGGTTCAATAAATTTATTCTTATTCTTATTCTATTATTTAACTTCGTGCAACTTAATGCGTTAAAGATTTGATCAGGCGTTTTGTGTGACTGTGAACTAGTTTTAAGTCTACCTACATATATTTTTGTCATTACTTTGTTCTCTCGGAATACATACGCATTTTACAGCTCCAGTTTATAAATTTCATTTATCCTGCCTAATCACACATCTCAACATAATTTGGTCCATATCGAGCTGGATAAGTGATCTAGAAATAAGGATAAATCCAGGAAATATAAAATAAATCGGAAATACTGCCGTTTGGAGTTTCGTGAGTAGCTGGCTAAAGTCAAAGGGTCACAGGGAAGCATAGTGCAGTACAGTGCAGTGTTCCTATTATCGTTTATTTCAGAACCCATTACTCATATTCAGGTAGCATTAAACGGTTTTTATGGAATTGTAAAGGTTGGTACAAAATTGATCTAACTTCTTTGTTCATTTGTACATGTATAATTTCTTTTCAAATTATAGTTATAATTTTCAGTCAATTTATTGCATTTAAGGTAATTAAGCCGCAAACTAGGTTGCAATCATTGTTAACCATTAATTTAAGCAGTTTCCTTTGTTATCTTGCAATAAATATCATAAGAAATTTTACTTTGTCAAGTAAAAGTTACCTACCTACGTCGTATTGTATTCTGTTACATTTTAAATATTTTTTTAGTAAAGAGAATAAGTTTAATTAGGTGATTAGTTCAACCGACAATCACATTAATTTTGATTTATATAATCTAGTAAGCAGACAATTAATTTGTTGAATGGTATTATGATGTTGTATCGCTACCTTCGCTTCCTTTGTTGTTCGTTGTGTTGTTGCTTTGTGTGTTCTTTTAATTACATATGGAATGCAATAAAGAATTGAGTATTGAGTATTGAGTACCTACCAATAGATTTTGTGTTCACATTACAACAATTATCAAGTTAAAATAAGTAATTTTATTGTTCAATATTCGTTATACCGATTTAGTTAGCCCTTCAGGTATTTATTCTTGTAATTTATTTAGTTATTAAAACTCAAACTTGTTATATTTCAGTTTGGTTACCTGCTTCCCAAAGAATGACTGATAAGGAAGAAAAGGAGCTCATCAAAAAACGAGCAAGTTATAAAGGTCGATTAACGGTATTTTCTAATTATATAGAGGATTTTATGAAGGATTCTTTATCGCAAACCCAGACGAACGAACTGCAGTTACGCCTCGGTAAGATTGAACTTGTTTATTCCCAATATGACGACGTTCAGTTAAGGTTGGAATGCATAGCTGATGATATGTCAACACAGTTATCAGAACGTAATGATTTTGAAGCCTCATATTTCAAAGTTGTTGCGAGGGCACAGGAATTACTAGCCAGACACAATGACATTGCCAATGAAGATAAGTTTTCTCGCGTTAGTAATAATAGACTGGTTAGGCTACCAACCATTCAACTACCTAAGTTTGACGGAACGTATGACAAGTGGTTAGAGTTCCATGACACGTTTTCTAGCTTAATACATTTAGATGACCAAATAAATGAAATAAATAAATTTCATTACCTCCGAGCTTCCTTGGAAGGGACAGCCGCCTTAGTCATACGGGCTATTGAATTCTCGGCTAATAATTATTCCATTGCGTGGAATTTATTATGTGAAAGGTTTGATAACAAACGGCTCCTCATTCAAAATCATGTGGCAGCCCTATTTAACATTGAAGTGGTTAATAAAGAATCCTCAGATAATATAAAAAACATCATTGATACTTTAAACAAAAACTTACGAGCTTTAGAATCTTTAGGTGAGCAAGTTAAGTATTGGGATACGTTAATAATTTATATAGTTACCCACAAGCTAGATTCAAGGACTTATCGACAGTGGGAGGAAGAAAAAGGGCATATAGATAAAGATAAAACAATCACATTAGAAATATTTTTGGAATTCTTGAGATCTCGTGCAGTTTTGCTTGAAACCCTAGATTTGTCTCGCAATCAGGCCAATAATAATAGTGGTCCTAAATCTAACAAGCATAAAACAATTATATCAGTAAGCAGTGAAACACCACCACAGAAAAGTAAAATTAATACCAGTTCCTCATCGGTGTCATGCCCGCATTGTAATGGTAAACATAATTTACTCAACTGTCCACAGTTTCTTGGTCTTACAAACGAAAAACGACTGGAGATTCTACCTCAATACAAGGTATGTTTTAATTGTTTTCGTTCTGGTCACTACGCAAATCATTGCAAATCGTTTGGTTGCAAGATATGTAAGCGTAAGCACGATACACTGGTTCATATAGCAGGTGCGTCACAAAATCCTATATCTAATGCTTCTTCTTCGCAAACTGATAGCACTGTTACTGAAAACTCAGCTGAAAGGAAACCCAATACGAATGTAACACTATCTGCACGTGCTACAACTTATCTAAAAAATAAAAGTAAAAGTCAAGTTCTATTAGTCAAGTTCTATTAGCCGGAACCAGCAGTACGCGACCGGTTAGCCAGTTGAGTCCCAATGTTTTACTCGGCTCATTTGAACCAATGTTTAAATTTAATGATGAACTTGTGACTTGATCTGATAAAACCAGGGTATTGTTGGATTTCCACTTTCTAAGTGGCATGCCAGCGGCAGCCAATTCAGCAGTGACTTTCTGGCGGATATTTATGACGTCACATATTGCGTCCCCACCTGTTAGTAAGTCATCAACATAAAAATCATGGATTATAATACCAGCAATCTTCTTATCCTTACAATCTAAGCCAACTTGTTTCAAACACCGAGTTGCTAAAAACGGTGCACTAGCTGTTCCATAAGTCACAGTGTTCAATTCATAGGTTTTAATAGACTCTAAAGGGTTCTCACGCCACATTATTTTTTGCAAGTGTCTGTCATCAGGGTGTACCATCACTTGCCGATACATTTTTTCTACATCAGCAGAGAGAACGTATTTATGTTTTCTGAATCTAAGAAGTAAAGACATTAAGTCGTCTTGTACAACTGGACCTACCATTTGTAAGTTGTTAGATGAAACACCTGAAGTAGTAAGACTACTGGCATTAAACACTACCCTTAATTTTGTGGTTATACTTTGTTCGCGTAGAACTCCGTGGTGTGGAATAAAATATGCCAGTTTTTTTGAATTAACGGAACACTCAGACATGTGTCCTAATGAAATGTACTCTTTCATGAAATCGCAATAAAGCGTTTCTAACAGACTCCGATGAGCTCTGTTATTCAATTAGTAAACCGTCACTATCGAATAATGTGACGAAGCGTGAAGTTCTGTCAGTAACATCCCAAATATTTGACCCTCTAGGTCTATTAGCCCCTTGTGTAATTCCAATGAAAGTAATCATGCAAAAACTTTGGTTAAACAAATTATCTTGGGATGACTGTTTACCACTCGATGTCGCTAAGACATGGAAAGATATTGTTAGTAGGTTATTTATCTTGAATAGTTTACGCATCCCACGTTTAGTTTTTTGTGATTCTTGGAAGGTGATAGAACTACACATATTTTGTGATGCATCACAAACTGCTTATGGTGCATGCATCTATCTAAGGAGTATAAATAACAATAATGAAGTTATGGTCCGTTTGCTTACAGCAAAGTGTAGAGTGGCTCCTATCAAGCCAACTACAATTCCACGGCTCGAGCTCTGCGCCGCCGCCGCCTTGGTTGGAGTCAGGCTATATGGAAAGGTGATTGAGTCACTTGGCGCGCCAATTCAAAGTAGTACGTTTTGGAGTGATTCTACAATAGTGCTGGGGTGGTTGAAAATGTTACCAAGTAAGCTGCAACCATTCGTACGCAATCGTGTAGCAGAAATAGTTGAAAAGACGAATTCTAATAATTGTAACTGGAGACATGTTCCCACGCATCTTAACCAAGTCAAATTCAGAGTAATAATTTGTGGTGGTCGGGACCTCATTTTTTAAGCCAAGATTCAAGCGAGTGGCCTTCGTTTCCAACCACTGCAGTGGAATCGCTACCAGAAACGAAAACTGAGATTTCTTTATTAACTACTTCTAAGACTCCGAGTCCTTTAATTGATTTTACTCGTTTTTCAAACCTTTCTCGACTTAAACGCACAGATACGCTTACGATTTATTAATATTTGTAAAAAGCAACCACCTAGCACTTTACATCTTAGTGAAGATGAATTACAAAATGCATTAAACATAATTGTAAAACTCTCTCAAATAGAATCATTTCCCGAATATGAACTATTAATAAAAAATCAGTGCTTACCAAAGGGAAGTCCACTGACCAAACTTAATGTATTTTTAGATGAAAATAAATTAATTCGTGTAGGTGGTTGCTCACAAAATTCCTTATTTTCACATGAGAAAAAACATCCTTTAGTTATACAGTCCACTCATCAATTTTCTAAACTATTATTTGAATTTAAACATAAAACTCTAATGCATGCAGGACCACAACTACTATTGGCTTGTATAAGAGATACTTACTGGCCAATAGGTGGTCGCAACCTGGCTAAATGGTGTTATCACCGTTGTGTGATTTGCAGTCACATTACAGCTAAACCAATTAATCCCACTATGGGAAACTTACCTAAACGACGCGTGGCGTCCGGTGGTCATCCATTCGAATGTGTTGGGGTTGGTTACGCTGGACCCATACTGTCAGCGTCTCGACAAGGTCGTGGTTGTAGACTTGTAAAAGTTTACATTGTCCTCTTCGTTTGTTTTACGACGAAGGCAGTTCACATTGAGCTGGTGGGTGACTTAACCAGTTCAAATTATTTATCAGCACTTCGTCGTTTTATGTCTCGCAGAGGTAAACCTACGCACATATATTCCGACAGCGGAACCTCGTTTGTAGGTGCATATAATGAAATCGGCAAATTTTTGAAGGCTAACAGCAGTTCGTTGTCTGGTGACATGGCCACTGAAGGGATTAATTTTATATTTATTCCTCCCTACGCTCCACATTTCGGAGGTCTTTGGGAGGCAGGTATCAAATCAGTGAAGTTTCATTTAAAAAGAGTAATGGGAAATTGTCATTTAACTTATGAGGAACTAAATACAGCACTGGTTCAAATCGAAGCACTCCTGAACTCTCGCCCGTTCACGCCGTTGTCATCGGACCCTAATGACCTTCTGCCGCTGACACCTGGACACTTCCTGATAGGACGCACACTCACATCCTTACCAGTGTCGTCGTATGAAACTACTTCCATTACTCACAAGAAGCGTTATGAGAGAATAGAGGCATTACGTCAACATTTCTGGTCCAGGTGGAATAAAGAATATATCTCTGAACTACAGCAGCGGACAAAATGGAGGTCTTCAAAGGCGGTCTTAGAGATTGATCGCCTTGTGTTAATAAAGGAAGACAATCTGCCACCATTGAAATGGCGATTAGGCCGGATCTCAGCAATCTACCCTGGACGTGACGGAATCAGTCGTGTGGCTGAAATTAGAACTGCGACTGGACCCATCCGGCGTGCATGCAGCAAGATATGCCCACTGCCTTTATGTGAAGATTCTGGTTGAAAGATTGCCTTTCAACGCCCGGGGGCATGTTTAGATATTGAAACTACCTTTATAAGACACTCATACTATTATTTAACTTCGTGCAACTTAATGCGTTGAAGATTTGATCAGGCGTTTTGTGTGACGGTGAACTAGTTTTAAGTCTACCTACATATTATTATATTTTTGTCATTACTTTGTTCTCTCGGAATACATACGCATTTTACAGCTCCAGTTTATAAATTTCATTTATCCTGCCTAATCACACATCTCAACAAATATTAGTATACAAATATAAAAACATTTAAAAATATAAAAAATAGTAGCCCACCGGTATCGGGAACAAGGTCCAAGCTACCGGCGGTCAGGGCTCCAGAGAGAGGAACCTCCTAACAATGCGAGCCGTGTCCAGGAGTACCGCTTTCTGAATCAAGCCCTTGATCCAGCTGCCCAACGAGAGCCTCCTCAGATGTTGGTCGAGGCTCTTGGCTATCAAGCCATTGGCTGTTACAACAACTATCGGTGAGTCCACATCCCACATGTCAACAACCTCGTGAGCCAAGTCAAGATACTTGATTTGTTTATCTTTCTCGGCTTTCACGAGGTTCCCGTCATGCAGGACCGTTATATCAACGATCATTGCACGCCGCTCTAGTCGATCCACCACCACTATATCAGGTTTATTGGCAACAATAGTCCTGTCAGTGATGATGGATCGATCCCAGTACAGTGTGACATGTCCATTTTCGAGAACTGGGTCGGGCACATACCTGTAGTACGGCACTTCTGATTCCACAAGATTGTATTTCAGAGAAAGTTGCTGGTGGATAATCCTGGCTACTAGGTTATGTCTATGCAAGTACTCCTCGTTAGCTAGACGAGAACACCCGGAGATTATGTGTCTGATTGATTCTCCCGGACGGTGACATGCCCGACAGATGGCAACCGTGCCATCTTTCACAATAAATCTCCGGTAATTGTTCGTCATCATAACTTCGTGCATAATTGCACAGACAAAACCTTCGGTTTCCCCAAATAGGTCACCGAAACGTAGCCAGGCTACGGACGCTAGAAGGTCTACATCGGGTCCATGTAGGGCCTGGAAAAAGCGTCCGTGAAGCTCCTTACTCTGCCATACCTCCATGCGATCTATAGTGTCAAGCACTACAGGCTTGCGCCAGTTCTCTTTACCCAAGGAGAGCGGGGTGAGGCCCTTATCCACCGCGACCACATCTCGATGCATCCCCACGTCGGTTTCTAGGAAATAATCCCTGAGACTGCATATCTCGCGATTGTGGAGAGTCTTAGCATTTAAAAAGCCTCGACTTTTAAAAAGCCACATTTTCGCGGGATATACAGTCTCATTACCGATGACTGTGGGTGATGCATTCGATATGCAGTCAGCAGCGTACGGACCCTCCTATCTATGGCGTCGAGGTCGGTCTGAGTCCATTTGAGTATGCCGAAAGAGTACAACAAGACCGGCATGACCCAACCGTTGAAGGCACGCATCTTGTTTCCGCCTGATAAAAGACTATTAAATACTTTTTTCAGGCGGCCAAAGAAGCGTTCCTTCAATGATTGTTTCATGTCAGTAACATTGATGCCCAAAGCTTCCGACATACCCTGTAATAGTAATACTAATAGGAATCTGTACAAGTCTATGCATTTGTTATTAATATCTAATAACAATGCATAGATTTGTACAGATTCCTATTAGTAAGATAAATCTAACTAATAGGATTAATAAACTGCCTACCTAGTTGTTAAGGTAAAGGAAAGGTCAACCAATCCAACAAGTTTTATTTATTTTGTATCAATTTATTCTTCGTCATCCTCCTTTACTTGATTACTTCCTTATCGACTTGATACAGCATGTTGGTCATCACTGGCCGAAGCTTCTTGTTGGAAAGCATGATTAACTTTCCACATTGCAAGCTCTCTGCATGCTTCACAACATAATCATCTTCAGTAATCTAAAACATATTGAAAATCTTGTAATATGGAATTGGGAGAGTTCAAATTGCACTGAAACTATTATTGTATCAATATTATATTGACTGGAATCTTCTCCAGGATATTTAATTAGATCAAAGTGATCAGCTCAGCGCTTTGACAACATTTTTCTAAGAATTTAGCAATATACATTCTTAGAAAAATGTTGTCAAAAATCCAAAATGTAAACTATTGAATAATACTATGGCTAATTAAGATTTTTAACAACTTACGATTCGGGCATGTATCCAGCTACACAGTAATGTGATAACTCTAGTGTCAAGTTCTAAGGTAGGATATCGGCGCAGTGTATTTACGCATAATACAGTTATTTTAATACACATTACAGTTGACACAGGATTCGTTTCAGTCTATCCCGACCACTCATCTTTACCAGTAGCAAACAACCAGTTCACAACGAAATCCAAACAATGAGGCACGATCGGTGTCCAAAAGAGAAACAGCACAATGTCCCACAAGGAAAATCACAAAGTCTTTTGGCACGCATGAGTCATACACGGGAAATATCAGAGTCCATTAAAGCAGTCTAGGTCAAGTGAAAATTCAAAGAAAACGGAAAAATAGTCGAGAGAAAAACAACACAGGGCTGAGCGCAAGCATCTGGTCAAGAGTTGTAAACACAGATTAGGTACTCTTATGTAGCAAGCTAGTTGTAAACTGTCAACGGTCAATGGTTGTCAATGAATCTTTGAATTTATCGTTTTATTTGTCGAGTTGCTACTACATATTAGATATTTTCCCAATTTACCTACTTCAATATTATTATATAAGGAAGAAACCGAATAAACTTGAATACAACAAACAAATGTGTTAATTATTCATCTAATCCGTGTAAATAAAATTACAAACTAAAAATGTCAAGACCACGATAATTATGCTGTATCGCCTATAATAGGAAAATTAAATTAAGTGGCAATACTACCAAAACGTCATAATCTTTTAGAACGAATTAGTCAAATTACTTTTCATTAAATATAGTTTTTTCCGTCGGCCTTAACTAGATACTATTATAGTTTTAAAAAACGTATATTATTATTTGTATTTCTTTCGTATATGTGTCACTTTTAGACGCTCAAATTTGTCTCAAATAAGATTTCGCCATTGTTCTTTGCTTGTAAGTACACTATTAATTTCAATTTCATTACATTTCGTTCATTCTTACACCACCTCACTATCTTTTTTTTGTCAAAATCTAGTACCCATTCAACTATCAAGTTACTGAATACAATTAAAAGTCGAACAATAAGTTAGTAGTAAAGAAAAAAGAGAAAAATACCATTAAGTATAATAATATACGTATGGTCGGTAAGGAAATCTTGTTGAGTACTTACCGTTTAATTGCCGCTAATAGGCAGCAGTTAGTTAGACGTAAGCCTTTAATCAAGCCTACCTACTAGTGAGGTAGCTTGTAATTACCCGTGTACACCCGCCACATTAACGCTTACATTTGGCGGTTGATGAGAATTAGTTGCTCTATTAGTAAAGTGACTGCATATAATTATGTCAGCGCCAGGCTAGGCCACGACCCACCGTCGCGTCGCGTGAACAACGCCTGCAGTACACTTTTTAAGCATGATTATATATGATCAAACGAACTTCTTAAATAAAGTTCGATCGATATAATATTTCGTGTTTTCATTTTCGATATAGATAAACAGGTAGTCCTTTGACCTACAACGCAATACTCGCACGCTTTTAAAAGTTATTTATAATTAGAATAACGAATCGATTTATTTTTAAATAATAATAGATTCAAGTTTCGGCTCATCTACCCTACACTATAACATAATCATTTTATTATCAGGCAGCCAAGGCCCATAGATAAAATACACAAAATAATCTTAAAAATCATAATAAACTAATACATATTATGAAACTTATTAAAACTACTAGCTGTGCCCGCGACTTGAATTAAAATGGCATAATTTATGTTGATTATCATTTACCACCCCAACTATTTTTTTTCGAAATATTTTGAATGTACAGAAACAGTTCGTCTAATGTAAGATAAGATAAGATAAGATAAGATAAGAAAGATAAGATATAGAATATAATAGAAGATAGAAGATAGATAGATACAGATTTTAATGTGTTAAAAGAAATGCGAAAAAAAATCAATACAAATTGTTAATTACGTCATTACCTACGTATTTTTTGGTTTAAAATTTATTAAAATTATTCAGCCGTTACAGAGACAAATTACAATTTAGGTTCAAAAAGGACCTATTTACTATGATTTTTTCCTAAAATTTGGGAAAGTTTATTACAATTTCAAACAATACAATTCATTTTTAATGACCTAGCTTTTATATCAGTTTATTCAAAAAATGATGACCTTAAGTATAACATATATTTTTTGTATGGAAAACGCAAAAAAGGATTCATCAACAAACTTCTTTAAATATACGATATTTTAGGGATTTGACCAATGTAATCCCCTTAACTATAATAATAAATAAAATCCATCACAGGATGCAGTTTGGTATTTGAAATTTTTTAGTATATTTTTTATTATAAAAGTCGTATTGTATCGTGCAGTTTTTTTAGCTCTTGTGTGCTCTCCGTGACCGGTCTTGCCGATGAGGCACTTCAGCGCTGTGAGAAGTCACAGAAGTATTGCCAACGACGCGTTGCTACTTCTGTGATTTCTCGGGCCCATCTGACCCATAATTTTCTCAAGATTAATAAGCTGCTCGTTTGCTCCGCAATTATACGGTATAATGTTCTTCACTTATTGCCACGGATACACCAGTAGGTACCTATTGGTGGTAGAGAAAATGAACTGGGAAATATATTGCTAGAAAATACCGAACTACATAAACAAATAAAAAAGTTATGTACAGAAAATAATACTTTAAAATCCTTATGTCATTCTTCCTCTTTATTCGGATATCCGGGTACAAGCTACAAGAAAAAGAAGCAAGCCCTGACACAACAACACTACGTGCATTCTACGCCATCCTCTCCATCGTCATCCACATTGAACGTTGAAGTTACTGATCACGTAAATATATTACGCCTGCAACAGGAAATCCTAACCCTGCAACAGCAATTAAGGACTGCAGAAAAAGAAATTCTAACTCTTACAGAACGTATTACATTATTGATACAGAGTCAGAATACCTGCGAACTTTCCATCAAAGAACCGAAACGGAATACGGCTAGTTTTAAAACTTGCACTGCCAAGCAAGTACAAAATCTGATTTCTGGGAAGAAAATATATATTTTCGGTACTCAACGTTGCGTTGGCTTAGCAGCCGCCTTATCACACTCAAGAGTAAATTCACAATATGAAAATTATCAACTCGTTGCCCAAACTAAACCAAACGCACCATGTAACGAAGTAACATCCAACTGCAGAAATGTAAAATTAACAACAGACGATAAAGTTGTAATTTGTTTAGGTGAAAATGACCGTAGCATAAATATTATCTTGTCTCAATTGAAAAATATATTGGATATATTTAGTTGTAACACTGTAATTGTATTAAATGTCGTAAAAAATGTATTCCTCAATGTCAATAAATTAAACAATTCTATAAAAAATGTATGTAGTAAGTATAAAAAATGTCACTTTGTAAACCAAATAAGTACCGAATTGTCTGATATGTGTAAGTCAATTAATTTTGTTATAGATTGTAGTGACTATAATGATAAATATTTGAACCCTAGTGAAATTCGAAAGAGAATAGCAAGTGGCAAATCAAGTTTCAAATTGAGCATTGGTAGGTATACATGAAACAAAAAAAGGGACAATTCCCTACTACTTTAAGAAACAAAGTCGCATTGAAACTGACCATTCAAGAACTAAAGGACGATAATAATGACCCAGATGTAATATGCCTATCTGAAACTTTTATAAAAAAAGATTTGGACAATTATGTAAAAATAAATAATTATGTAATGGCTACTAACTTCTGTAGAGAACAACAAAGGGGTGGCACTTGTATATTAGTAAAAAAAGAGCTAAATTTTAAAGAATTGTCAATAGTTAAAAACTACGCCACTCAAAATACGTTTGAAGCCTGTGGAATAGAATTAATGTGTGGTAAATTAGTTATTATATGTGTTTATCGCACTCCTAAATCTGATCCAACACAGTTTTTATTAAAATTACACAAACTTTTGCACGATTTAATAAAGTCTAAAGTTAATATAGTTATAGCTGGTGATTTGAATATAAATACACTAAAAAAAGGTAACATTACAAATCAGTTACAAGACTTATGCAATAATTATAATTTGAAAATGCTGATAACTGTTCCCACACGTAAATTGGCTTGTATTGATCATATTTTGAGCAATATTTCCAATGCTACTGCAACCGTACTACCTTTACATCTATCAGATCATGATACAGCACAAATGCTTAGCTTTCCTTCTCAAAATGTACCACAAAAAGCAACAATACACTACGTTTATAAAAGAGATTACAACCTAGATAATATCCGAAAATTCCGGGAATGCTTACAAAGTCTTTGCTGATCTGATATATATATAAACTCAGATTCAAATTCTGCCTTTAATGATTTTCATGATCTGTGGTGCCTCTTTTACAATCTCTGTTTTCCTAAGGTAAGAGTCAGGGTCAACAGTACCGCTAAAAACACGCAAAAGTGGATAAGTAAAGGTCTTAGACAAAGTTGCAAAACTAAGCGAAAATTACGCTATGAATTTTATAAAAACAAAAATAATTCTAATAAATTAATATATAAAAAATATTCCTATATGCTTAAAAAATGTATTTACCGCTCAAAAAAGAATGCGAACATAAAATATATTGAAACACAAGATAACAAATGTAAAGCCACTTGGACTGTCATCAAAAATGAAATAAATAAAAATACCACCCCTAAAGATAATATAGATGCAATAAAATTAAATGGTATTGTAGTTACAGACCCTGTAGAAATAGCTTCTACATTCAATAATTATTACGTGAATTTGACGCAAACGTCACCGCAAGATCCAGCTGTTCAAAATTATAGGCTAAATAGATATGTCAACTCAATGTTTCTTAAACCAATGTCAGAAAACGAAGTGCGCCTTGAAATAATGTCCCTGTCCAACACTAGATCAGAGGGCTATGACGAAATTAGTACTAAAATCATAAAACCTTGCTGTAATGAATTTACTAGTATTTTAACCCATTTAATAAACATGTCTTTTGCAGCAGGAACATTTCCCGATAGGTTAAAATTATCAATTATTAAGCCGTTATTTAAAAAAGGAGATAAATGTGATATTAGTAATTACCGTCCAATTACATTGATACCTATTTTTTCAAAAAATTATGAGAAATGTATGTATAAAAGGCTAATAAAATTTTGCAATAAATTCCAAATAATAAGTACTGAACAGTTTGGATTTCAAAAAAAGAAATCCACATCATTAGCTATTTACTCTCTTATGAAGGCAGTACTTTCAAATATTAATAATAATCATCTGACTACGGGACTTTTTTTTTATTTATCAAAAGCCTTCGATTTTGTGTCGCACAGCATATTGTTGGATAAACTAGAGACTATTGGGATTAGAGGACCTGCACTTGAATGGATATCATCCTATTTAGGCAATAGACAGCAAGGTGTCATTATTAGTAAAATTAACAGTAATAGAGATATGATACCATACTCATCAGAATATAAGCAAAATAAATGTGGCGTTCCGCAAGGAAGCGTGCTTGGTCCAATATTGTTTCTTTTATATATTAATGACATCATAAAAATAACCAAACATAAATGCATTTTATTTGCCGACGATATATCAATCATAGTGACATCAGATAAAAAGAAAAACAAGACTGACCATGAGTTTGACATAAATAATACAATAGACAAATTACTGCTTTGGCTTGACATGAATAATTTAAAAATAAATTTCGATAAATCCGTTTACATTCAATTTAATCAATCAAATAATAATAAAAACAATATAAAACTTAATATTAATAAAATCGAAGAGGCAACCCATACAAGGTTTTTAGGCGTAATAATAGACAAAGATTTTAACTGGAAAGAACATGTAGATAATGTAAGCACTCGAATCAATAAATTTGTATACGCACTGAAGCAAGTTAAAAACGTAACTAACATAAAAACAGCAATTATGTCATACTACGCTTATGTTGAGTCGATACTGCGATATGGTCTCGTAATGTGGGGTAATGGTACCAATATGAATAGAGCATTTATCGCACAAAAAAAGTGCATCAGAGCAATAAGTGGTATTAAACCTGATGACTCATGTAGACCAATGTTCAAGAGGTTTGGTCTGCTACCTCTACCATGTCTGTATAATATATATGAGGTATGTATATTTGTAGTTAACAACAAACATTTATTTAATTCAGCAAATGATGTAAATCCCAGAAACAGACGAGATCCTCATAAACTGGTATTAAGAGATTTGCCAAGACTTGCGAAATACAACAAAAACTGCCTTGCAATGTGCGTACGTATTTATAACAAAATACCAAGTCGCTTTAAAATATTGAACTCGAGAAAGTTTAAGATAGAATTACACAAGTGGCTTATTGAATGTAATTTTTACAGTTTAAAAGATTTTATGGATGTGAGATGTTGATTCCTTTTGTTAAAATATAAATTTTTGCATGCTATGTTATATCTTAGCGAAACATGTTGAGCTACTGTAATAATATTAACATCAATGTATACCATTTTTTTCGCAAATAAATGATTTACTGAGGTATTCCATGAAGCACACCCAAATGAAGCACCCAGACGAAGCACACCTAAAGTATTCCACTTAGCACACCCGTAGGTGGGCTTTAAATAAAAATTTAAAATAATTAATTTCCTATTCCACGAAGCACACCTACGAATATCACTCGCATAATGCGGGGACTAAGAAATAAAAATGTCGATAGAAGAAAATATTTATTATTTAAAAGACTAACTTAAATTTCTAACATCATTCAGTTTCATTATAATAATGTGACACAATATTTGACATTACTTACTTACTTACTTACTATTTAACACTAGGCTAAATAGATTCCTTGTTTATCCTTTTGTAGCATGTCACCACCGACGAATGCGGCACGTAGATGCATCCGCTCGTCCCGACGCGGCGCGGCCCAACTTGCGACAAACTATCGTTAGAGAGCCGCCACCGCCACCCGCTGCCTCGCACTGCCGCGCCGTGCTAATGACGTCACACCTGCCCGCGAGGTAATGGCTCCCGACGTGCTTCATTCAGCAACATGCACGTGTTAGCATGTTTCAATATTTATCTAAGTAGGTACGTCATTATTTTATACTATTGTATTATATTGTTAATAAAATTATTCATTTTTGTAAAAATTGAGTCATTAAATTTTACATTATAAGAAATTGAGCTACTTAACATTATAGAGGGCACCAGCGCCACCCGAACCGTGATTTGTATTTCAGTGCCTCACAACCGATGCGGTGCATCAGGGACGCCACTCTCGTACGTACGATCGCCTTATAGCAATCCGTGTTAGCCTTAGCAAACATACCTGATACACTGCAAAAGCGAGGCAACCCCATCAGCATCCTGAAACCACTATTGTATAGGACCATTGAAAGTATTTGAAAGATCCACGCGTATACCGGACCTACAGGCTGCAGGTATAAAATTACTGGCAGTATGCCTTAAAAAGAGCAATTTTCACGTCTTTTGAGCACCGCCATACCTGCACGCCAGCATATTGCATCTCACCACCAATGCCCTACGTTCCCGCTCGATATCCAAATCATCTGAGAGGTTCTCGGTGACCCACTGACCCAGGTACTTAAATTTGGTGAGCCTACTTTTTAGGCATTCCTCCAAGTGTAACTGGAGGAACGGTTTTCGGACACTTACTACCCGCCTTGAAAATAAGTAATTCACTCTTCTTACTGTTATATCTGAGGCCATGTGACCCCACGTAACTCTCACAGATACCAATGAGGACGTTTAGGGCTCTGACAGATGGGCTTAGCAGGACCATGACGTTGGCATAGGTAACTAATGTTGTTCATACACACACCATCCACTGAACAACCGACACCAGCCCCGCTGAGGTCATCTACCAGCCCATTCACGTACAGGTTGAAGAGCCGTGGTGAAGGCAGACCTCCCTGTCTTACTCCACACTCCAACCTATACTCTGATGAACATGAGCCCGCCCACTTAACATTATTGGTCGTACCAATATCGCGATATATTTATAATTCCACTGGGTGTACTGGTTTTTCCCCGGAGCTTAACTCACAACACCTTATAGAACACCAGGTCAAATGCTTTCGACAGGCCCAAGAAACAACCATAAATAGGCGTTTTCCTTGTAACATAGTACTGGACAGTATTCTTGAGTCTCAGCACTGCAGTTTCAATCGATTGCCCAGCCCTGAAACCAAACTGAGCCTCGTGCAGATCTATCCAGTAAACCAAACATTGACGCATAAAAAATACACAAGAGCAAATGCAAGGTCTTAATACGAGCAGCCATCTCCGCTACCGATTGCATCTGGAACGCCATTGTCAGAGTAGAAACCACAAAATATTTAGGCATCATAACCTGTCTTTCAAAGCACAAATTCGAACACTCGATAAAAAGACTCGCAAGTTCATTTAAATTGCGGAACTTTTACGAGTCAGTGCACCTAAGAGTATATGTTTACGGGTTTACACCTCCTTATGCCATTATATCCTACAATACCGTATAAGTGTCTGGGGCAGTGCCGCTAAGATATGCATGCTGGAAGTAGAACGAGCCCAGCTGGCAGTCCTCAAGGTTCTTCTGGGAAAGCCGCGGCGTTTCTCAACGGACAAACTATATGCGGAATCTGGGGTTTTACGCGTTCATCAGCTGTTCATCCTAGGGTCAATACTTAATCTCATTAAAGTGAACAAAAAACGTTCGAGCTGCAGTAAGAGGGGTAGGAAAATAGCTGAAAGAATCCCCCTTCCAATAACAAAAACCCTGTTTGCGACCCGGTTTTCGTCGCTTTTACCAATTCGGGTGTTTAATGCTATAAGCAAAACCTTCCCTATACCGAACAACTACTCTGAGGCCAAAATTAAACTAAAAGAGTTGTTGCTGGATCGGACTTACGAGTATGAGGAAACAGAAAGTATACTTTGCAGCACATGTTAATATACACTCTGATAGTACACATACCCTCACTCACACTTACACCACACACTTACTCACTTTAACTGTTTTGTAACTAACTATGTCATTTATTTTCTTTGTTCTCACATAATTGAAAAATTTAAAAATTATACGGAAATATTGAATTGTAACAATCTTGCGCTAGCAGAAACAATAACTTTGTGTACTGTTTGGGTCACCAAGATACAGGCTGTGCCTAGTTTGGGAACCGCTGCTTAATCTGTGTAAGTCTCCTGTTAGTGAAAATTTCATACGATGTAAAACCACTTTGTATATTTAAGAACTATGTGTAAACTAAATAAATTAATTTGAATATGCTCACTTAGGTGTTTATCAAGCAAACCATCCAGCACTTTCGCGATCACCGTAGCCAATAAGATGAGTCTATAGTTGTCCCCGTCGGAAGCATCATCCCTCTTATTTTTAAGTATTAGTATCACAGTGGTCTCCTTATGCTCCTTGGTTAAATTTGAATGGCCAAAACACAAGTTGAATAGCATTACCAGCGCCCAAGGTAAATGAACACCTGCGAACTGCAAGTGCTCTATACTAAGGTTTTCATGGCCTAGAGACTTACCTCTAGTCATATTTTTAATAATATGGGCGACTTTTTTCGCCTTAAAACTGAACCGCTCGCACTCTGCACCCTCAGCATCGAGCACCTGCTGCACACATCCTAGAGGAGACACTACACTGAAATCATCCCTAAATAATTCGGCTATAAGGCGTGGCTCATTCCTACCCTCAACACTCACAGGTTCACACGGTCCAGCTTCCAGTTTCTTGGTATGCTTCCAAAAACGCTTGATATCTCTCTCCTTTTAGTATGATGCTAAGATATCCATTTTCATTTTATGTTCGTTGTCTTGACACCATTTCAATTTATATTTAAATCGCTTTCAAGTTTCACGCATTATCATATACATCACCAGACTCGGTTTTACCAAGAAGCATCCAAGTCTGAAAGCTGTTTCGCGTTTCAACAAGAATCTTTCGTACATGCCTATTCCATCAAATAACTTGTTTCTGCTTTCTACTTTTTCCTACGCTACGACTCTCTCGCGCAGCTTCCGTCGGACAACTAACAATGCTATGATATAACTTTTCGATATTTACATGATGATAGTTATCACAACAAACATTGTCGGCACACAGACTAAGTTCCACCGGAAAATTAATATCCCTTAATTTACTTGTACACCATTCCGCATACATTTTTATCTGACCAGCGTCGATCTCATCCCATCTTACTTCACTGTAAATATTCCCAGTATATTGCACTTTACATGGTAATATTCCTAAATTACAATACACTTCCAGTGGAAAATGGTCCAACCAGTACACATCATAACATACCTTAATGTCAGTCACACATTGCCAAGCTGCCTCTGTTGTCAGACAGTGATCAAGCTATCACTTACAGTTATCATGACTTTCAGTTTTAACATATACGTACTATATACGTATAGTATCCAAGCGAAGCTGTCTGCTTCACAAACGTGTAGCTGTTGCTGTTGGATTGTAATGACACTACCCAAACATCACAGCTGAACAAAGACATAAGTTAAACGGTTAGCGTCGGTGGACTACACCACCAAATAATTGGATAGTATTTTGGCACAAAGGTAGACCTAGCAAGGTGTGTAAGGCGGTGGACATCGTGGAGTACGTGCGCCAGAAGACAAGATACACGCCGAGGGTGCAGTTACTGGAATTGCACCGCAACGTCAACTTTAAGGCGTTCGTGGTGCGCGTGCCGAATTATTATCTGCCCGTCGTCATGGAAGAGGTATTTTGGCTGCAGGACGTGGTGTTCCGCGGACGAGTTCCACAGGACAGCACAAAGTAAAGCTAGTGCAAAGTGAAGTGCTAGTAACATACTAGTAGTCTTAGGTCTTCTTTATTACACAAGTTTTTGGCTTTTAATAATTATGTATGTTAGTCTATAAGGTATTTATGTTATGGGTCTTGTTGCCTGACATAAATGTTGTTTTTATTAATTGAATAGAAGCATTTTAACGGTCAGCGAGCACGTGCACTCTACGGCCGCATTTGAGCCCGTCTGCGCGCACCATACCAGATTCATGACAAGCTCTCGAGGTCAAGCACTCTAGCTTTTGATAATGTGGGAGTCTCGCAGACACAGCATTTCAGTAATAATTTGTGTCTCTCCTAATTTTATAACACGTCGTCAGTGCATACGGCACCCTAATTGCGTAACTCACGATTCATCATAATTTGTTTCGTTTTGAAACAGATGGCTAAACCATTGCTTCATATGTTCGAAAAATGTGTCTGCCTAACAACGTGAATAACGCAGTGAATATTGTTGAACTGTCAAAATGAAACCGATTATGATTAATCGCGTGTTACGCAATTAGGGTGCGGCTCTGCTCACAATACACTCTCACCGAGTAGTAGTCGAGTCACTCACGCGCCGTGCCTTACGCATCCCGTGCCTGGCGCGTCACGTGCTGAGCGCTCACGAACCGCTTCAAAGTCACGAAGGAGTGTTGTTCTATTCTTATATACCTGGTAAACGTATTCTTACATTGTTGAGTATTATAACCTCAATTTAAATAATTATGATTGCGCGCTTGCCACCGTTACCGAGTACCGCCCGCCTCCACCCAGTCTGTCTCTCTCAACGTAAGGAATTACAAACAAACTTCATTTAACTAATCACATTGTCGAATGTAATTTAGTCATCTTGTAACCATAACCTAATTAACAAAAGTTACTATGAGCGTACTACCAAGCGCCGAAGACGCGCAGCGCCACGTGGCCACCACGCGATCGCTACGCCACAGCCACGCACTCTCTACGCTTCTCACAACACGCTGCGGTGACATTTTCGAACGTGGTTTACTGACTAATTAGTAATTAAATTATTACATAGGTACTTTAATATTAATTGCAATTTTATATTTATTAAGGATACCATTCGATAACCGTGAAGGGTACATTTAAATCCCCGGCGGCTGATAGCTACTGTATTCTCATCTATGGCACGTAGCTGACGTAGGGAATCGTTCGGCTGTAAGGATAAGCATTCATTACGTAATGTAAGAAGTACGTAGTTTGTTCGTTCGTGGTTATGAAAAAACAGCGGATTCGACAGCCCATCTACGACATGTGCAGTCACCAAAAAGTTATGTAACCAGGGATCATCGGATATAGATGATGTTGTCGAAGGAAATTTAACTAGATGAATAAACTGTCTGTTTTTTTTTAAATTAAATGAAGATTTATTCGAAAATGCACATCGGTTTCTTGCTAAACTTTAACTATATCCGACGAACCTGATTACTTATTTCTTTTGATGACTGTACATGGTAAGTCGAATGACATAATTATGAATTTACACTATGGCCATTTGAAACTTTAAATAATGCTACAAATCGGAATAGTTACGTATGTCGATCAAACTGTTACGTGTATAATATAGCAGCACGAGACTTAGATCTACAGGCATAACTGTCAGGCAGCTTGCTGAGCGAGTGCATGCTACCCGGTCAGTCTCGGGACAGGCCCTCTACACATTACAGTGTTCTGCATTTCTCGTCGTGAGTTGATGAACTCGTATTTTAATATCCCAACTGTTTTCCGTCGCCGTCGTCTTGTAGCTTTTCTCGTGAGTTATTCTGTGATTCAGCCCCTCCCCACCCTCCCCCACGCCAGCGTCGAGTCGTGGCGGAATTGTTTATGCAAACCTGAGTTACGGCCGCTTTACCTTACATTAAGCATACGGAAACTAACTGAAAAATTCATTGTGAAGAATTCACTCACGAGCAGATTCGGGACGTCTTAATACAGTATGCGGGTATCACTCAGTGTCACAGTGATGACGTGGATAAGGTAGAATAGCTGAAACATTATTTTACTTTATTTTACACGTGTGTGGTGTGCGAAAGGCGACGCTATTGTGGGTTCGACAGGCGGCTGGAGACAGGTAGTTAGAGATGAAAGCCGGCGGAAGCCGTGAGCGCGCGTACCTACCAATCGTAATACCGGTAGTAATTTCCGCACGTCGCGCGCACGTCGGGCGCACGTCAACGCACACCACCGCGATACACGCACAGTCGCACAGCTAGCTAGTACGTGGGCACTAGCTGTGCAACTAGGTGCCTTACTGTTTTTAGATAGGTACTTAAACTGAAATAAATAAAAATAAACTAAAAATCTAAAATTAATTATAATCGCGCAATGTATAGGTATGTTTAATATATATTAATGATATGGTAATTATTATTAATAAATAATATAATAATAATAAATAATATAACAAAAATAACCGGCACGGTTGGCGCAGTGGTTCAGCGATCGACTGCTGCGCTGCGTGTCGCGGGTTCGATTCCCGCACGGAACAAATATTTGTATGATCTGCAAGTAGTTGTTCTGGGTCTGGCTGTTTGTGTATGTGAGTTTAAATGTTTGTAAACGCACCCACGATACAGGAGAAATTCCTAGTGTGGGGCAACGTTTAAAAAAAAAAATGAATTATAATAGCAATAATAATAAATTAAATAATAATAGTCTATGGCGTCTGTCAACGTCACAATGAAAAATTCATGCTCAACATTTTTTACATAAAATAAATAGTTTCAGAGTCAAGATCACACATTACTATCCAATAAAATCATCTACAATAATACCAAAATGAAAGTTATAATGAAAAACTCTCTAAGATCGGACTACAAATATTTACAAAAAAAAATGGACCAAATAATATGTATATGCCAATGTGATGTGAGTCAGTAAATGATGCAGACAAGAGCCAAGACACGACAGCAGGCACACCCACCATCTCCGGACTTGTCGCTCGGCTCCGCCTCGCAGCCGCCGGTACGCTTCTCAACCGTGAGCGCCGTGTCACCGGTCGCTGCAGTTGCGTCGAGCTCGAGCGACGAGTTTTTCTCCCCACCGTTGTCCCCAACACCAGAACGGCGGCGAGGAAGAGGACGGCCACCAGCGGGCTTGGGACCTCGAAGCCAACAGGCCTCGAACAGGGTCCCCGCTGCCGGTGGAAATGTGTCGCGCATACGATGGACCCAGTCCATGAACGAAAATGTGATGCGCGCATATTATGGGGCTACAGAGGGAGGAATTAACCTGACAGCGTACCGAGTTCGGATGCTCTCTCTGTTTCAGGTGCTTGAACCAGCCGTCGAAGTCTCGGCCCAACGATTATCGGATCAGGTGCGTGTCATTCAAAACAATCATAGATTGGATGACGCTACACTTGATCGACTGCGCTCGGAAATGCAGAATAGTTCTGCTAGTAACCCTCCTCCACCCCAGAATGTCGTGCATGCGCCTGCCGACGTTCCATTGCAGGCAAACCAGCACGATGAGGAGGAGGAAGCCAGGACTATATCTGCAGAAAACCTGTACAATGTGGACATAAGGAGCATTCTGGAAGATGCCATCTGTGAGTACCGGTTCAAATCACCTGACCTTAGACCACGGCTACCACGTTTGCCCATGAATAAAAAAAACAGAGCACTGGTGTGTGCCCTGGATGCGCTGCTACCAAATTATATTGAAAGCAGCGCAGACCTTTGCGATACACACTCAATCTTGTATTGCACGGCTGTTGCGGCATGTCGTATAGCTCGTGTCAAATTCACAAATACTGATCGAGCTACACGACCGAAACCCACCGCACCAGCTTGGCAATGCAGGATTGAGCGTCGTATTAATGAGACCAGGGTACTCATCGGGAAGCTCATCTGCTTCAGGGAGGGCAATACACGCCCAAGAGTGATGCGCTTTGTGAGACGGGCGTTCTCGGGAACTAGTATTAATCCTCGAGAGTATATACCCCGTGTCACAGAGCGCATCGACTTCCTGAAGCAGAAAGTATATGCATGGGCAAACCGTATCCGTCGGTATAGGCAAAGAGTGGATCGGTACACTCAGAATCGCATGTTCCACAACGATGAAAGGTGGGTATACAGAGCTTGGGAGCGACCCATTCCCACTCAAGGTGTGACTGACGCGCATCTACCGGATAGTGATGATATGAGTGCGTTTTGGCGGAGCATTTGGTCGGTGCCCGTCAGTCACATTGAAGGTGATTGGATGCGTGTTGTTGAGCGGGCATGTGATTCAATACCAGACATGGAGGCTATCACCATCTGCCCTCTTGATGTGGCCCGTGCAGTCCGTCCGTTGCCCAACTGGAAATCTCCAGGACCGGATGGACTGCACAATTTCTGGATTAAATGGCTACAAAAGTCACATGCTTGCTTAGCTTCACAATTTCAGTCATCTTTAGAGACTGGGTCACTACCACTGTTCTTTACGACAGGTATTACCCACCTGCTCCATAAATCGGGTAGTACTGCGGAACCTAAAAATTATAGACCAATTACATGTTTACCGACGGTCTATAAAGTTCTTACATCCATTCTTAGAGCAAAAATTTCACAACATATAGAAAGTAACGCAATTATGTCGGTGTCTCAGAATGGATGTAGGAATGGGTCCCGCGGTACTAAGGAGCTGCTCCTTATAGACATGACCATAAGCCAACAGGTTCGTAGATCCCGGAAGGATCTGTCAACATGTTGGATAGATTATAAGAAGGCCTATGACTCAGTACCACATACATGGCTCATGAGGGTGCTGGAGTTGTACAAAATAGATGCGACTCTACGCACCTTCTTGATGTCCTGTATGAGGCAATGGAGGACGGTCCTACTGTATCCAGGATGTCGACAGATCCGGGGAACCAATGAACCAATTAGGATTGAGCGTGGAATATTTCAGGGCGATAGTTTGAGTCCGCTTTGGTTTTGCTTAGCCTTGAATCCTCTAAGCACACTGCTGGAGGGTTCAGGTCTGGGCTATCGATTGAGAAGAGGTGGTCAGGTGATATCACACCTCCTTTACATGGATGATTTGAAACTCTTTGCCCCCAACAATTTGCAACTGATGGAGTTACTGAAGGTAACGGAAACCTTCAGAAGCGCCATCAGGATGGAATTTGGTGTGGACAAATGTGCAGTCATGCATGTAAAGCGAGGAGAGATTATAGAATCCGTGGGAACCAAACTTACGGATTCTATACATCTTAGATCCCTCTCCTCAACCGAAACCTACAAGTATTTGGGTATGTCGGAAGCATTAGGCATCAATGCTACCGACATGAAACAATCGTTGAGGGAGCGCTTCTTTGGCCGCCTGAATAAAGTGTCAAATAGTCTTTTATCAGGCGGAAACAAGGTACGTGCCTTCAACGGTTGGGTCATGCCGGTTTTGATGTATTCTTTCGGCATACTCAAATGGACTCAAACGGAACTTGATGCCCTGGATAGGAAGGTCCGTACATTGCTGACGGCATGTCGGATGCATCACCCACGGTCATCAGTGATGAGACTGTACATCCCGCGGAAGTGTGGGGGTCGAGGCTTTTTAAATGCTAAAACCCTCCACAACCGCGAGATTTGCAGTCTCAGGGAATACTTCCTTCACACTGACGTGGGGATGCATCGAGATGTGGTCACAGTGGACAAGGGCCTTACCTCGCTCTCCTTGGCGAATGAGAACTGGCGCAAACCTGCAGTACTGGATACTAACGATCGTAAGGAAGTATGGCAAGGCAAAGAGCTTCACGGACTCTTTTTCCGGGCTCTTCATGGACCCGATGTAGACTTTTTAGCGTCTGTATCCTGGCTGCGTTTCGGCGACCTCTTCGGGGAAACCGAAGGTTTTGTCTGTGCGATTATGGATGAAGTTATTATGACGAACAATTATCGGAAATACATTGTCAAGGATGGTACGGTTGACATCTGTCGGGCATGCCACCGTCCCGGTGAATCAATCCGACATATCGTTTCCGGTTGTTCTCGTCTTGCTAACGGCGAGTATTTGCACAGACACAATCTAGTAGCTAGGATTATCCACCAGCAACTTGCTTTGCAGTACAACCTTGTGGAGTCTGAAGTACCATACTACAGGTATGTGCCCGACCCAGTTCTCGAGAATGGTCACGCCACATTGTACTGGGATCGATCTATCATCACTGACAGGACTATTGTAGCCAATAAGCCTGATATTGTGGTGATAGATCGACGAGAACGTCGTGCAATGATTGTTGATATCGCTGTCCCTCATGACGAGAATCTCGTGAAAGCTGAGCAAGATAAGAAAATCAAGTATCTTGACTTAGCTCACGAGGTTGTCGATATGTGGGACGTGGACTCAGCAATCATTGTACCGATAATCGTTACAGTAAATGGCCTAATAGCGAAGAGCCTCGACCAACACCTCAGGAGGCTCTCATTGCACGGCTGGATCAAGGGCTTGATTCAGAAAGCAGTACTCCTAGACACGGCACGCATAGTCAGGAGGTTCCTTTCTCTAGAGCCCTGACCACCGACATCTTGGACCCTGCTCCTGATGCCGATGGGCCACTATTTTTTTATATTTTTAAATGTTTTTTATAAGGTTGTTTTAGAAAAATATTTAAAAATGTAACTTAATATGTATTTAAATGAATAAACGAATTAAATAATATAGCAGTAACAATTATTCTTATTCTGCTAAAACAGGGCTTCCTCTCTCCTACCCATTTGTTGTGCCCTTCAGGGTCCATAATGAGCTCAATTATGGACAAGCCACACTACCCATCCGTTTTGGTGGGCTCGGCGTCCGCAAAATTTCTAGTGTAAGCTTACCGGCTTTCCTGTCCTCGGTCCACAGCACCGAAAAGTTAACCAGAAAAATCTTAGCCCCTTCTCAGGTTGACTCTGAAGTGCCGTGTTTGACTGATGCCATGAACGCCTGGAAGATGGCTTGTCCGAATACGGTTCAGCCCGTGAACCCATCTTCCCAGAGACAGTGGGATGAGCCGCTCTGCAGGTTGGTACGGAATAATCTCATTAATACGTCCACCAATACTGCTGAGCGCGCCCGCCTACTGGCTGTGGGAGAATGGGAGTCGGGCCTATGGCTTCAGGCGCTACCGTCACCTAATGTAGGTACTATGCTGGGTGACTCTACCTTCCGGCTCGCTACAAGTCTGCGTCTGGGTGCTCCATGCGTGGCTCCGCATAGCTGTCAGTGCGGTGAAGCAGTTGATTGCCTCGGACACCATGGCCTTGCTTGCAGCAAGAGCGCTGGTCGGCTGGCACGGCACGCCAGCTTTAATGACATCATCCGTCGGGCTCTCGTCACCGCCGGGGTGCCAGCTGTCTTAGAACCCAATGGCTTGTCACGCGACGATGGGAAGAGGCCAGACGGAATGACCATAATGCCTTGGAAGTTGGGTAGATCTTTGGTGTGGGATGCTACCTGTGTCGACACCCTCGCGCCATCCCATCTTCTGAGCACGGCGGGCTGTGCTGGTGCGGCTGCTGCAGGTGCAGAAAGCCTCAAACGGCGCAAATATAACAACATTATTGGGAGCTATATGTTCGAGCCGTTTGGGGTTGAAACACTACGGCCGTGGGGTCCGAGTGCTCATCGAGTATTTCGAGACATCGCCAAGCGGTTGGTCGAATCATCACGTGACCTAAGGGCTGGCCAATTCTTAGCTCAAAGAATCAGCGTTGCCATCCAACGTGGCAACGCTGCCAGCCTTTTGGGCACTTTTCCCACTGACAGCGATGCGGACGAATTCTTTGATGCCCAGTGAGCTTTTCCATTTTTAATTTATATACTTGTTCATAATTCTAATTTTACTATAAGTTTTAGCATCTTTTGAATAAAGTATGATAAAAATCTCAAAAAAAAAAAAAAAAATTATGCTCAATTATATAGTTACCACCTGAGTACACATTATGGTAAAGCAATAAAGATATATAAGAGTAGCCTCCATAACAGTGACATAATTGTATAAAGTGTGTCTCCTTTACTGCGTATGCCCAAGTTTCTTGCTTTATTTTTATCTGATTTTATAAAGGAGGCGACTGTTTTTTCGCCCCCGACGCAAAAAGAGGGGTGTTATAAGTTTGACCGCTATGTGTGTCTGTGTTTTCGTCTGTGGCACCGTAACTCTTAAACGGGTGGACCGATTTGGGTGTGACTTTTTTTCGTTATTTATATGTCACGCGATATCTCCAGCAATTGTGGATTGATTTCAAAAATATATTTTTTATTTGATAGAATATGCCAAATTTTGCTATCTTTGCTTGGGTAAATTGTCAGTATGTAAAAGTTTATTAATGTAGTTCAAATTAATAAAAAAAAAAAACTTGAGAGGTGTCAAGGGACACCCGGATGGAACGAAGTTCCAGTACTTGCCGCCAGTACTTGCCGCCAGTACTTGCCGCCAGTACTTGCCGCCAATAGTTACTGCCAGTACTTGCCGCCAGTACTTGCCGCCAGTACTTGTCGCCAGTAGTTACTGCCAGTACTTGCCGCCAGTACTTGCCTAAAGCACTGGCCGCCAGTAGTTGCTGCCAGTACTTGCCGCCAGCACTTGCCGCCAGCACTTGCCGCCAGCACTTGCCGCCAGCACTTGCCGCCAGCACTTGCCGCCAGAACTTGCCGCCAGAACTTGCCGCCAGAACTTGCCGCCAGAACTTGCCGCCAGCAAATGCCGCCAGTACAATTGCCGCCAGTACTTTCCGCCAGTACTTGCCTCAAGCACTGGCCGCCAGTACTGGCCTCAAGCACTGGCCGCCAGTACTGGCCGCCAGTACTTGCCGCCAGTAGTTACTGCCAGTACTTGCCGCCAGTAGTTACTGCCAGTACTTGCCGCCAGTACTTGCCGCCAGTACTTGCCGCCAGTACTTGAGAGAGAAACATGCGCACGCCGCACGGCATACATACAATAGCTTACTATAGCAAAAAGTGTCGTGACAACTAGTTTTCAATTTTTGATGGTATATTGGCGTGTGCTAGCTGACATATGGCAAATTTTATGTTTTTTTTTTGTGTTTCGTAATTTTTATTACCTATTAGAAAATATAATTACCAATAAGGTTGTTATACTTTCGCAGCTTGAAGTTTTCCGCAGCCGCAGTGGCAACGCCAGCACAGCACATCGAACCAGAAAGATGGGATGGCGCTAAGCGACCCGCACTTCGGCTGCAAGATAGGCCGTGGTGTCCGAGATAGTTGATAACTTCGCCACAGTAACAGCGATGATGAGAACAACACGGAGCAAACAATCGTAGGAAAGCAGCAAGGCAGAAAGTAGTGTCATCGAACAAAGTGCCAATGTTCGACGACGGTAGTGCATGAAGCCACAGACCCGACTCCCATTTACGCACAGCCAGCAGTCGGGCACGCTCTGCAATCTATTCTCTACTTACTCTGCCTTCTCTTTATATTCTAGAAAATATCTAGTATGTTCGCAAAAACTTAGGTCTTTTCAAAAAAAGATGCGATTTCCATAATCTAAATACACGTAGTAAAGATGAAATTGTGATTCCAAAATTTAGATTAACTAAAACTAGCAAGTCATTTCTAATAAACAGTATCCGCTTCTATAACAAGTTGCCAAAGTCGGATACAGAACTTAGCGCTGGAAAGTTTAAAACTCACATCAAACGTGTCCTTATTAAAAAAGCATATTATAAGATAAAAGACTACGTTGAAGACAGGGAAGTTTGGCATTAATTCCTTCACATGTGGCTTCCCTGGTACCTCATTAACAGCAAAACTGTGTGAAAGTCTATTAACTGCTCCCAAATTGCAATGTTAATTTTTATTTTTTACAATGTCTGACATATTCTCGTCATTATTTGACATTATACATTAATTTTACTTTCGACTATTTATTATTAGTGATTGTCATCGAAATCATGTCACTTGGTTCAAATAGATTCATTTAGGTAGATTCTTTTACATACTGTGAATGAGAGAACGTTGTAGGCCTTAGAAACTAGATTTGTAGACGTTTTTCTATTCTGTATTTTAATTCCTCTAAGTACCTGGTACTTATTGACTGGCCTGCACTGTCCTCCCATACCTATTATCACTGTAATTTGAAAACATTGTAAAAGCCAATTATTTTTAAAAGAGTAACCGTGGAGTTTCTTGCCGGCTCTTCTCCATAGGAAACGACAAATTGGAACCGTGCACCTAGCTTGTGACGTTTCATAAGTGCCCATGCAGGCTTATGTGAAATAAAATATTTTGATTTTGATTTTGAATAGTAGTAGAAGTGTTCAGTAAATTGTCTTGTACGACTCTGCAGAGCAGCTCATCCCACTGTCTCTGGGAAAATGGATAATCAGGTAAATTTAAATTCGGGCAAGCGTGTTTCCAGGCATCCATAGCCTCGGTGAGGCACGGCACATCAAAATTAATCAGTGTGGAGGCTAAGATTTTCTTGATTAATTTCTCAGTACGGGGAGTTTTGCGGGGAATTTTGCGGACGCCTAAGCCTCCCATACGAATGGGAAGAGTAGCTTGTGCCCAAGCTCGGTCGCCCATGGCCACATTTAAGATTGAAGTTAGTGTGTGTCGGATAATTTGGTCCATTCTGTCTAATAGGTGACAGTACTTCCATAAATGAAGCGCGAAGAAAATAGGTTAATTTTGATCCGAAACAGCAGTAACCAACTAAGGTGATGGCCGAATGCATGTTAATTTGGAACAATCTTTCCGAAACGTCGTTGAAATTTTGTGTTTTTTCCTCAATAAAAGCGGGAAGGAAATTCTCAAAGATTGGAGACCCAAGGAGACGAAGAGAACTTTTTTCAATAATTTTGATTTCTGGAGCTATTGCGTTAAAAGACAATGCCAGATCCTGCCCCACCTTTTATCAATTTACAGGAAATGTAAGCTAATCAAAATTATCGCATGAAATTATGACCTTTTGTTACTTAACTGTTATTATGTTACACTTGCGGATAAAAATTTTATGATAAAAAGGAATTTAAAAACCCAAAGCCTATTTCCTGTGTTTGTCGCAACCATCCGCGTTACTTAGCAACGCACATGACACGCGGAACAAAACGAGTTATTTTATTTAAAAACGACATCTATTAATTTATTACGTACGGATTTTATATGTATTTGATTTCAATACACACAGTTAAAGAAAATAATGTACCCATGTAATATTACTAAGAATGTATGTTTTAATAAATCTTTCGCATTTGAGCATTAGTAGGTAGGTCATTAGGTGTAACGAAACGTCATTGACGAGCTAATAGCAATGTCAAAAAATCATTCATTGCTCTGTCCGGTTTACCTTTGCATTTTTGCTTGTATTTTACGCTCCCTAATCTCTTCGCGATCACAATTATTATAGTTATATTTTCACGACGATTTTTACTTTTGTACACGGACATCACATCCTAGAATAGCATTGTAATAATATACAGCACTCATCAAATATTTCTACAATTATTATAACCTACACAATGAAATTAAATGTAATAATTGTTTATAGATTTAAACGAAAACAGCAAGTTCTAAAGGCATTTAAACATGTTTTAGTTATCACTAATAATGCAGCAATAGAATGCTACATTTGGCATGCCTGTAAACCAACTTTTATGTTATGGGTCAAAGCTCTATAGAGTTCCTGGCATTCTCCTTTAAGAAGTGTAAGATATCTGTCAGTAGTGTCCGCTAAGAATATTTCACATTTTGAAAGGTTGAGATCAAGGCCAATGGAATGAAATTCATTTTTTAAGAATTGTAGGTCATTTAGAACAGTTTCTACATCGCCTCCTAAGGTTCCATCATCAAGATACCAACCGTTAAATTTTGAATTTAGGTGTCGAATAATTGGGTGAATGGCTAAACTAAAAATCACTGGCCTGAGCGGATCACCTTGTTGGCAGCAAACAACAGATTCCAAAAGTTTGTCCCGAAATAGTCATTTAGATGGGTGTCTGTAACATTGCCAAAGGAAAACCTCATACAAAAACTTCATACAATAAATCACTACCTACACCAACAACTTATAGGGTAGACTAAGGTACTGTAAGACTACGGTGTCTTTTCACACCGCTTGCCTACTGCTCTTATTTCCGAATGATTCCAATACCAAGCAGCAGCAAAATGTAAGTATGATTGGCCGACAGTCCAGCCATAGGAGCACAATTTCATTACAGCAACATTACAATTTATAAAAGCTTGTCATACGAGCACGACACAACACAGCATGGCAATACACAATACCGCACCATGATATCTGGCGCCGGAGACGCGCGGCGCGGGCGCCAATCTGATACGCCACACGCTGCCGCCCACCTCGCGCGCAGTGCCGCCGGCCCGTACTAGCTCATGACGTTATCTCTCAGGTGCACTGCAACGTCTGCAACTACACAATGTGAACCGCATGTCCTACTTATGTTCACAACTTTATTATTTGTTTTCGTGCTTTGTAATCTATAGAACGATGAATGATATTTTTAGCGAGTTACAAGCAATATGAGAAATGCTTCGACAATGTACCGACAATGTAATGAACGCGGTCGTAGTGATTTGTGTCATTGGAAGAAAGAGACAGGCACATCAGACTACAGTAAATAAACATGCGAAGGAACAGAAGGTCCACTCATGGTGTTCAAAATTATATGTATCGTCGCTTTTCTACATAAACAATGAACAACTTTGATTTAAAACTAAAAGAAAACCATCAAGCCGTTATGGAATGAACTTGTAACTTTACTTCGGCAGCTCTACTACGCACTGAGTGACTGAGTCCCACGTCTTTGGTGTCGACCATTCTGTGTCTGGAAAGATAGACTCTGACTTGACTCTTACTGGACTCTTTCTACCAAAAATGTGTTAATTTTTATCTTTAACTGGCTTACCCGACATAATTACGTTGTCCCAAATACTATCAAACCACTTGACTGCGCATACAGTGCCCCGACGCATGAAAACTATTAGTATTTTATCGCCTATGTATATGCTACGGTACTAGTAACAATTTTAGTTATGACCAAGTGTTAGACCTATGTGCACCCTAAATAATTACAAATTGTTATAATTTTTTATACAATTTATAACGCATAAAAATGCATTCACGCGCGGTGTAGTGGTGTAGGAAACATTCCAAAACATCTAGTTACAAAAGTAAAAACATGTGAACCACTAAAAAGTGAAAAATAAAAACTTTTTCCAAATTAAAAACAACCGACTTCTAAAAAACACTACAAAAGTGAAAAATAACTTTAATTTCGGAAGGCGGTGACAAAAATTCAAATACAGCTCCAAAGACACCGACTTCCTTCCCTTTGTATTTTTATCGTAAAACTCTGTGTTGGGTTACCTATGGCTGAAGTCGATATCGATAATAATGAATTAAAATAATAGAATCAACAAATCATTTGATTGAACTAGCAAGATGCAAAATTCAGAAATATTATGTATACGCTCGTTTATAATTTTTTACCAAGAACAATCAGAACCCTAAAACTGTAATTCGAAAAACATAGACCAAATTAATTCATTTTAAAAATCAATAATGACAGGATACTTGTTTTTCTTTTTGTAATTGATTGATTTGATTAAATATTATTATGTGATTTTTATTGAGTATTTTTTATAATGTTAAAATCCATTTTATCGATATCGACTATTTTCCCTTAATCAAGTAGAGCAATCCCTAACCAGGCATACCTACGCAACTTGACCTTGAACTGACCAATTGCAGCCGCGCATTCTTCCTCGTCCCCCGGCCCGCAGTAGTGAGTCATGTACTTTGAAGAAATCGGCCTATACGCTCTCTAGTGGTTTAATACACTATGCGTTGTCCTGAGAAGTCCTGACCTTTCAATAATTCATACAAAAATCCTATAAAAAAGGGCGTTCAGTTTTTACCCAATTTCACGGGTCGATCGATCAGGTTAAGCAGCGCTTGTCGTGGTTCGTCCATGGATGGATGAGCATCTTTACATACGAAGACTACTCCGTGCTTCAGAAAGCACGTTTAGCCGTTGGTCCCGACTGTCATTCGTGGATCACTGACAGTCGTTACGGGTAGGGATTGCAATCCGGCGACATTTTCAGTCCGGCCGGATCCGACCGGATTCCCATCGATCCGTCTGGATTGGATCGGATCCGGCTGAATTGTTCAAATCAGGATGATTTTCGCTTTTTGGTTCAAAATGAGCTATTAGTAAGTTAATCAAGTGTCAAAGTACCTACTTAAATAGGTTGTTTATAAAAAAAAAAACATATACAGGGTGTTAGGTAAATGGTATATCAAGCCGAGACAAGCCTATGTTAACATATGCATATAAATACAATGGTGAAGTCAGGAATTTAATATCATCATTTTTGAAAAAAAAAAACATACAAATCGGATTCTAAAAATTATATTTTGTATGAAATAAAAAAAATATGTTATCAAATTTCTGACTTCACCATACTATTTATAGCCAAGTCGGCACCACAGTCGGGGTGAGAAGGGTGAGAAGAGGAAGGCGGGTAATGCTGCAAGGGCGGCCAAACGGAGGGAGAGGCGGCAGCGGGCCAAGAGGCGGAACGCCGCGGCTAGGCTACGCGCCCCGAAGTCCGCAGCTGTAGTTATTACGCTACAGCCGGAAGCGGAGAAGAAGGGCGTGTCCTACCGCGACCTGCTCGCCAAGGCAAGGGTGAACCTGGCGGACCTAAGGGTAGCCAACGGCATCCGGATGAAGGTCACTGCGACTGGGGCCCGGATGCTGGAGGTCCCCGGTGCGGCCAGTGGCTCGATCGCTGACGCTCTGGCCGAAAGGCTAAGGGCGTCCCTAAGTGCGGACGAAGCCCGAGTGTGCAGGCCCACCAGGTGTGCTGAAATGCACATCTTGGGCCTGGACGACTCGGTGACGGAGAGCGAGGTGGTGGCCGCCGTCGTCCAGGTGCTCGTGTGCTCCGTCGAGCAGGTGAGGGCGGGCACCATTCGTCCTGACAACATGGGTATGCGAACCATCACGGTGAGCTACCCCGTGTCGGCGGCCAGAAAAATCACCGGCGAGGGCCAGCTCCAGGCGAGCATCAACCACTGTGCCACCGATCAGGATCTGTTGCTCCAGAGCATGGCGCAGTGGTCGATTAACATCGCCGTGGTCGCTGAGCCATACTTTGTCCCGCCCAGGGATGACTGGATGGAGGACCTGAGCGGCTCAGTGACCCTAATTTCGTCGGCCGCTGCCGGTACCCCAACCCTCGACGGTGTTCAGAGGGAAACCAGCATGTTTCCAAGCATTCTTATCTTGGATATAATCATCTAATTTGTTATACGCTTGTTTACAAAGTTTACTTGTAATATGAGTTTTTTTCCTTTCATTTAATTGCAATATATCACAAGGTATTTTGTTAAAACATTTAACACAGTACCCCATAAAAGATGTATGTACTTTAGCTAATCTGAAAAATGGTTGATCTAGTTTGTCTTTGTTTCTAGTATTAAAATTATGTCTATCACTTATTATAATAAAAACATGTAGATTTTTTCTTACATACATGATATTTTCATAAATAAATTGGCAAGGTACCGTCATAATATTAATCCTTTTAAACAGTTGCCTGAGGGATTCGCGGCGACGTAGATTATAAATGGCTCTTGCCAAGGGGAATCGTGTTATCCATTAACTGGGTTGTGGAGGTCAGATAGGCAGTCGCTCCATGTAAAATACTGGTAATCAGCTGCATCCGGTTAGACTGGAAGCCGAACCAAATATAGTTGAGAAAAGCCTAGGCACATGATGAGGTCAAGGTCGATAGATTGGAACTGCACTTAGAAATTGGAGATCTTTTAGGACAGGGTCGTCACCTCCTAGAGTTCCATCATTCTAAACACCATAAATTGAATTTTGAATTTTGTTGAAGAAGATTGATAGAAAGCTTTTTATTATAAATTGACGGAAAGCTTTTTATTAAATAAGCTTCTTGTTATAAATGTTGAAATACCCTGGAACACAGTAACGGAGGTATTAAAACTGACCGCTGCTCAGAAAACTGATTCTTCAGCCAATTTAAATAAGAGACCATTGCTTAGTTCTTGCTAACCTACAAAAAGCTCAATTCCTACAAAGCAGGCAACCGAATAATCCAAATAAGCATAAAAAAGAATGCCAGACGACACTCCAAAAGGTTAAATATCAGGATGAACAAAAACATGCAAAACCCGCTTCACCGGACTGAGGACATTTCACACCACAAAACGCATGCAAATGCTCGACTCGTTTTACAGGAACAACAAACAGCTAAAAAAACGCCGAATAAGATCCGCGTATATACCTGTGTACAAATGGAAAACAATAAAAAGGGCCAAGGGACTTCAGATGCCAACTGTTAAAATAACAAAGCTATTATGCAAATAAAATAAAATAAATAATAAGAGCACAGTACAGTTTTTAATAATTTTTGTTTTAGACGATAGATCTATATATAAACCATTTTTCCAGTTGGAATTATGTAAAGCGTACCACGGGTTCCAAAATGATTTTATGTAAGAGAAAATGTACCACACTACATTTTCATTGTTTTTGTTCTAGAATTTTTTTATTATTATTAGACACTCAATAATGTTATTTTATATAAATAAAGAACGCCATTGGGCATTTCTTACTAAAAAGGTGCAAACGAGAACAATATCTATAAGTTACTGTTCTAAACAAACGTACATTTGGAATTCACTTCCTAAAACCACTTGACTTTAATTTAGAAATTCGAGACCTTCTACGCCGTATTTTATACACTCTTTATATTAGCTTCACTTGTATGTTTGTATGTTTGTATGTAACCGACTCCTTTGAGCGCGATTTTGACCCACTTTAAACGGTCAGATTTCATTGAAACTTTGTAAACTTATCGAGGACCGATGACAATTCAATAATTTAAAAAAAAAATAGAAAAAAAACATCATGTTTTTGTAGTTAGCAGAACTAACACATAGAAAATAAATAATAGTTTAAAAAACTAAAAAAACACGCTTTAAAATCCCAAACTAAAAAATGAGAAAATAATTTAATTCAATTAAAAAGCGTGGGGTGCTTGACATTAAGTGATTATAAAAATACCTCAAAAAGTACCCCAGGTTTTTTAATTGAATTAAATTATCTTCTCTTTTTTTAGTTTGGTTTTTAAAGCGTGTTTTTTAGTTTTTTAAACTATTATTTTTATTAGGCAACGATCCTATCGCATGCAGCCATAGTCATGGTTATTTTTATGATTTTAATCATTTTCTTACGCTCAAATGAATTTAATACGTTACAATTACTCAATTAAACAACTATTTATATGATATTTATTTATTAGTCGCGTTATTTAAAGGATAAAGAATATAAAGAATTTTAATTCTCTATCACCGGTTTATCGTAATGAGTCGAACAACACTATTGCGACCCGTAACGTAGCTAACTTCACGTGTAATAAAATAATGGCGCGGGAATCCCAATTTCAATCCAATATTGACACTATTGTTTTCAAGAGTACCGAATCACGTGACTGCAAAATTGACATTGGAATTGTATTGGCTTTAGATTGAAATTAAAATTAGTTTCAAGAGTAAGCCCCCTGTTATATTGTGCGTGCAAGCGGGAATTTCAATGATATAACCAAGAAATATAATTTTGTTCCATTCACAATCAATGTGAATTCAGCCTAGGTTACAATAATTTTTTTTTTAATTATTTTGTCTATTGTTTTAGTCATATAATTGTAAACTTAGTATTTATATTGCTTTTCTATTTATTAAGGCGATGTGTTTTTTTAACCGATTTCAAAAAGAAGGAGGTTATCAATTCAACATGTTTTTTTTTTCATTTAAAGTACCGATACAATTAACGACTTGTGATACTTATTTGATTTATTATGATCAAACATATTTCCAGAGTTTGTTCTGTGTTGTTGATGGTAGTGGTGCACAGGGCAAGGGGGCAGGGGTTTTTTTGTATTTTTTTTTGTCGGGCATCTCGCACTTGGCCTTGAGAGGCCGTGACTGCTTAGGCGGTCTTTCCTGGGGCTGCCATTAAGAATTAACGCCTCCAGCCAGGGCTTAAAAACTACTTAAACCACTAGGCAACTGCACGCTGAGGGCATCCCCTGCGAGGTACGGGCCTCGGCTCAGGGCGTCGCTGGTAGTGGGACAGCAAGTGGGGACGGGCTGGATCAAAATATTTGCATTATTATTATGAATTGGGGAATTTAACTCTACTGGCTCAGCTGCGGCGCGGGCTGGCGCTTCAACGAGCAAGGGTCGGTCGGGGGGGGGGGGGGGGGTAGGCAGCGGGGAGTGTCGTTCGCGCTTTATTCTTGTAATTGCATAGCACGCGCGTTCCTCGCACGCCCACGCAGATATTGCGTGTTCAGTGCCACATGCCCCCCGTGCCCCCGGCTGGCAATAAAATACCCCTGTTTATCCACCACTTATCGCGGGTATGCCCTTATGAAATGTTTGCGTATCTGTGTGCCGCTGGAGGAGCCGCTCTTCACTGCGTGCTTCAGACGATATAATAAGCAAAGGGGAAGCTTTGCTTATAATATCGAATTTCATGATCTGAACAGACTATTTAGAAACGCGTATATTATATATTCATACCCACCATGACGCAAACCAAAAATTCAGTATCTAAACATTGATTCTCTTGCTTAAGTCAAGCCACATTATTCTATTATCTTTTCGAACCTGTATAAACTGACTCGCTGAGCTACCGAATTATAAATACATACGGTGAATACCGTCAAACAATGAGTGAAGCATCAACGATGGCTGCCGACGCAGAGCGGAACGAGCGTCATCTAGTGCACTGCAGGGACCGCCTGCATTGCAGACCGTCACATTACAACACGTTTTGGTTCTGCTGGCTCCAAAGCCAACATATTCCAGCTTCTGTTGCCATATCTTCAACCTGCAGCAGAAGTTTGAACAAATTGTGAAGTTGCTGTATATCGAGCTTGATCAACAGATAAAACACACAACTCGTTCAAACCTCTCTGTAGAAATGTGATAGATTAAGTCATTGAGGGTAATAATTGTTGCTTAAGATATAATTATAATGAAGGCTACGAAATTATGTAGTAACCGCATTAACAGATAAATACTACCATAATCTCATTGATGAGATCAGCTACAAACAAACTTCAACCACTATAAACATTATTGAATAAAGAAAGAAGGAATAAATATTTAATCATCACATCCTTCCTACTGAAAACCCTCGAAAAATATACGATAGACATATCCGAGACGGACCTTTTTGAGTAAAACCACTTCAGAAACAACAGCACGCATATTCCTATGGCAGATCAACAGAATCCGCACTCCATAGCGTGGTATTCAAAATTGAATGTTCAGTGGACCACAAATGCTCAGCACTGGCTGCTTTTATCGACATCGAGGGCGCCTTTGACAAGACCATGTTCAATAGCATTGGCATGGCCCTCGACACACACAACATAGATACGACCCTGAGAGGGTGGATCAACAATATGCTCAATTGAGAGCGGTACAAGTCAGCGTGAATGACACTACAAGGTCAGTAGTGGCGAAGGGCTGTCCACAAGGGTGCGTCCTGTCGCCGCTTCTATGGAACATGGTCATAGACAGCCTCATCAAAACACTGAATGACAAAGGTTATTTTACCGTATGCTAAGCCGATGATCTAACCATAATAACAAATGGCACCCATGAAAATACCCTATGCAACCTCATGCGCCAAGCCTTGAAAATAGTCGAAGACTGGTGCAACAAACACCAACTGTCAGTAAATCCCACAAAAACCGAATTGATCTTCTTCGCAAAAAAGAGGAAACTCGCGGAACTACAACTTCCACGTCAAAGTCAAAGCATTTATTTCAAATAGGCACTTAAAAGGCACTTTTGAACGTCAACATTTACATTAAAATAGAATTGATTCTAGTCGCCCCTTCCAAAATGTAGTTTCGTATGGAGAAGAATGGGCAAGAAACTCCACCGTTACTCTTTTAAAATGTTTCAAGTACAATATTTACATTCATTATATGATTATGTGTGAAAACGATGCCCCAGAGTAAAATTACCATACCAAAATGGGTAAAAAGAATCAAATTGAAACAATACAGATAAATTAATTCTGTGATAGATACATGGTGTTCACACATTTACAAACATTGTAAAATTAAGTATAGGTATGATTTTCCTACAATATTAACAAGTAATGAGTCAGTGTGTGAGTTAAAATAATTACTGAGTGTAAATCAATGTCATAAATATAATTAATTATATGTACAATTCAATTAGCAACCAGTTTGATTTTGTCTAGACTCTAGATTGTCCTATGGAGCAGGACCAGCATGTTTCCAAGCATTCTTATCTTCGATATAATCCTCTAATACGTCTGTTTGGTAATACACTAAGCCTATCAACGGAAACCAAATACCTGGGCATATTTTTTTTGGACAAAGAGCTGAATTGAGCAAAACATATACATACATACATACACTACATCACTACAAAAACGAAAAGCATATCCCTGTGCCAGTCCAAGCGAGAATGCTTGGCAGGAATTGGGGGATTAGCCCCAGAGTCACCTGTTGGCTATACACCACAGTTATTCGAATAATTATCACATACGGCTCAAAAGTCTGGTGGCCCAGAACAGACCTGAGCATACTCCAAAAAGACCTCGAAAAACTGCAGCGGTATGGCTGTGTGGCAATCACTAGCTGCATGAGAACTACACTCACCGCTGCCCTACAGGCAATGCTAGCTGGCTGCCTCCTCTACACCTCATCGTCCGGGAGGAGGTAGCCCTGGCTGCTTTCAGACTCAATATAGCATGAACCCAGGCAAAGCAAAGTTTATGAAAAAATCATGCTAGACCAGATGTTATCACATTTTAACTCAAATGGGATTTTACATAGTCGACAGTTTGGTTTCACGAAAGATAGGTCAACGACTGACGCGGGAGTAAAACTCATCAGTCACATTTTGGAATCCTAGGAGAGTTCCCAGGATGCGATTGGCATTTTCTGTGACCTATCAAAAGCGTTTGATTGCGTTGACCACAATACACTGACCTGTAAATTACACCACTACGGAATTCGTGGAGCTGCTGATCTTGTACATTCCTATTTATCAAACAAGCAGCAAAAAGTAAACGTTAACGGGATGACGTCCTCGGGGTCTCTAGTTATGATGGGCGTGCCTCAAGGTTCAATTCTTGGGCCTTTTTTGTTTCTAGTTTATATTAATGACCTTCCCTATCTGATGGCTAACTTCTCGGATATAATTTTATTCGCTGATGACACTTCTCTTATTATAGAATATATAGAAAAGATACGGATGTCTTACATGTCAACGAAAGCCTAGCAGTTCTGTCCAAATAGTTTGCTGCATCTTTTACTCAATGCGAACAAAACTAAATGTCTGAAGTTCCCGTTACCAAATGTACCCCAAGTAGGTCTAAATTTAAAACTTGATGGCATGAATTTAGATGATATTTCGGAAACTGTATTTTTGGGAGTTACTTTAGATTCAAAATTGCAATGGGATGCCCACATTACAGCTCTTTCACGCAGATCAAGCTCAGCTGCTTACGCAGTAAGAAAAATAAGGCAGTTGACTGATGTAGCCACAGCTAGGTTAGTATACTTTGCTTATTTTCACAGTATTATGTCATAAGGCGTTCTGCTGTGGGGATCGGCAGCGGACGTAGATTCAATTTTATTTTACAAAAGAGGGCAATCCGCGCAATTTATAAAATGGGACCTCGCGAGTCTCTTAGAAACAAATTCAACGAAATTGATATACTAACTCTGCCTTCTCTTTATATCCTAGAAAATATCTTGTAGGTTCGCAAAAAATTAGGTATTTTCAAAAAAAGATGCGATCTAAATACACGTAGTAAAGATGAAATTGTGATTGCAAAATTTAGATTAACTAAAACTAGCAACTGGTCCCGTGTGGTGCCGGGCGTAAAAGGATAGCATCATCCCATTTCTTCCAGTGGGTGTTGTAGAAGGCAACTAAGGTACTTATTAGAGAATGGGCAGCAGCATTCTCTATGCATTTTACCACTATACTGCGATCGCCAACCCGCCTGCCAAGCGTGGCGATTATGGAAAGCCCCCCCAACATCACAAGAACAAAAAGTAAATTGCCCATAGTGCCCGGCGGCCCACCTACCCTTGGCTACGGTAGCAATCAAGGCCGCGGTGAAGCAAGGGGTGCGAAGAATCCCCGGAAGAGATCCGGCTACCACAATCACTGAAAACTGGACCTGGCAACATATAACACGCGTACACTCCGGACCGTCGAAAAGATCGTCGAACTCGAGGAAGGATTGAGCAGGTTACGATGGGATATAGTAGGATTATCTGAAGTCTGACGAGAGGGGGAGGACTCGATAATCCTCAAATCCGGTAACTTGCTCTATTTTCGGGAGGGCGACCAGCAGTCCCAAGGTGGTGTCGAGTTTATCGTCCAAAAGTCCCTTGTGAGCAACGTGGTGAAGATCGAGAGTGTGTCGACCAGAGTGGCGTTCCTTATACTCAGAATATCCGCAAGGTATTCGCTGAAAGTCATATAGGTTTACGCCCCGACCTCGTCACACCCCGACTATGAGGTGGAGACTATGTATGAGGATATTTCCACAGCCATGCATGGTTCCAAAACTCAATTCACCGTTGTCATGGGAGACTTCAACGTGAAACTGGGAAAACGAAGCGATGATGAGCTGCGAGTGGGGAAATTTGAAGTTAGACGTAGAAACCACCGGGGTCACCTACTGGCTAGTTTTATGGAGAAGGAAGGCCTATTTATGATGAACTCCTTCTTCAAAAAACGTGAGCTCAGGAAGTGGACCTGGCAGAGTCCTGATCGTGCAACCAAAAATCAGATTGACTTCATTTTGTCGACGAAGAAGCAAGTATTCAATGATGTCTCTATGATCAACGCGGTGAAAACTGGTAGTGATCACCGTTTGGTAAGAGGCACATTGAATCTCAATATCAAGCTGGAAAGATCTCGGCTAATGAAGTCTACGCTCCGTCCAGCACCGATCCAAGTCCAAAACTCCGAAAGCTTTTAATTCGAGCTTCAGAATCGTTTCGAGTGTCTAGGGAGCTCTGTGGACGATTTTAACGATGGGTTCGTGGAAACTGTCCATACGGTCGGGTCTAAGTTTTTCAAGACCCGTCGTATCAATAAAAATAAGAGGCCCTCTGATCCTACTTTGCAGCTCTTGAAGGAGAGGCGCGAGATGGTCCTGCAGTCTTCAGACGACGCACTCCAGTACCGGCAGCTTAATATACAGATCTCTAAGTCCTTGAAAAGCGACCTCCGCCGCTTTAATACAGAACGTATTAAAGACGCAATAGAGCGGAATAAAGGCTCCAAGGTCTTTGCTAGGGATCTGTATATTGGGCAGAGTCAGCTTACGAAACTGAAGACCGATGAAGGCAGGATCGTATCCACCAAGCTTGAGCTGTTGAGAAAGATTGAGAGGTTCTATGGACAGTTATACACGTCAACAAGAAACCCCGTTACGAATCTGGCTAATGACCCAAGAGCTAAATTGACCCGACATTATACTGAAGACCACCCGGACGTCAGCTTGTACGAGATTAGGATGGTTCTGAAGCAGCTCAAAAACAACAAGGCGCCGGGTGATGACGGAATTACGGCTGAACTCCTAAAGGCCGGTGGGAAACCCGTTCTTAAGGCCCTCTAGAAGCTGTTTGACTCTGTCATACTCGAGGGCAAAACGCCACAGGCATGGAACAGAGGTGTGGTGGTACTTTTCTTTGAGAAGGGTGACAATGCCCTTCTTAAGAATTATAGGCCCATCTCACTTCTGAGCCATGTCTACAAGCTGTTCTCCAGAGTCATCACGAACCATCTAGCGCGCAGGTTTGACGACTTCCAGCCTCCCGAACAGGCCGGGTTCCATAAAGGCTTTAGTACAGTAGACCACATACATACGCTGCGACAGGTTATACAGAAGACCGAAGTGTATGACCTGCCTCTATGTTTAGCGTTTGTGGACTACGAAAAAGCCTTCGATTCGATCGAAACATGGGCTGTACTGCAGTCCCACCAACGGTGCCAGATCGACTATCGGTACATCGAGGTGTTGAAATATCGTCACTGACGTATAAATCATATGGACTTGAAATGTTTGACTATAGAAAAACAAGATATACAAATATGAGGCATATCGATACCGAAATCATGAAAATACTGTCATCTCTTTTTAACTTTCATAATTTTGCGTAAGCGAAAAAGTATAACAGTGTTTCTGACAGTTACTATAATGGCAACCCTTCATTCCTAGCGTCATTGAAATACCTATTTGCGGCCGGGTCGCCATTTTATCCTCTCGCTGTTTGGTAACAAAGTTGGGGTACGTCAACTGTCAAATGCTCTTGAGCTGTAGATTTATTTTGTGAATTTTGGAGTAATTTTGCTGTGTTATTGCGTTTGAACTCGGTTCTATATTGGAAATCGTCAATTGCAAGATGTCCAATTGCAATATAATCGGATGCGGCATTAAAAGAAGCGGAAATCACCCGAACATAACTTTGCACCGGTACGTACTTAATTTCAGCTGAAATATCTTTAGCTTTAGATTATAAACAAAATATTCTGCATTCGTTAAAGAGTTTCAACAGTAAAGCATTCACGATTTCCCTTTTGCCTTTATTAAAAACAGTAATAATACATTTTATTTCATGAAATCATTTTCTTGTTATTGTAGGGATAGAGTAGTGCATGCATGACATTTTTATATTTATCGATAATGCTATATTATGGTTCTTTATTGGGTTTTTGTTTTATTTTCAAGGCTGCCTGCTAATAAAGGAAGAAATAAAATTTGGCTGGAAACAATCGGTGTAGAAAATTTAAAGATGTCAACAAAAACAATTCATATTTGTTCTCTTCACTTTGAAGAATCTTGTTTCAACCGGACACTGAATAAAGTAACATTGCGTGACGATGCTTTACCTTCACGAACCTTATTGGTAAGTAACATTGTTTGTTATAAATTTATCCAACATGATTGTGTAGTGGCTAAGAGTGATGTAAAGAATGTGTTTGAGTGTCCTTAGATTTTAATTGCCAAAATAAGATCTTCATGCGTTTATTTGGTTGTACTACTAAGTCCATTTATGGTATTCCTTTTATAAGCAATTTATTAATGTTTAATTACAAATGTCACCAGTACTTAGCTTACGTAGCTTTTTGAATAGTACTTTACAGATTACTTTTTAATAGTATAATAACAATGCTATTCTGTAAAAATGTCCCTGTGAAAATTTGGATGAGGTAAATGTGAAGTGAGCTTAAGTACGATTATTTAGCTCATTTTCACTTGAGAGCTGCTAAACTAGCGAGCGAGTTAGAAGTGAATTGAGACTTCTCAACCCACCAATTACAAAGTAAATGGGTGCTTTATAATAATAAATAAACCTATTAATGAAATCAAGAAACATCAAAAATACTAATAATTTTATTGCTTGTTTACAGCCTGTGATTCGATCGAATATGTCTGGCATTTTAATTGAAAATTACCAAAATCAGACAAACTCACAATCAATATCTGGATCTGGTGCTCTTAATATGGTAATATTTTTTTTGGAATTTAAGCAGTAGGATCACCTACTGTTTTTGAAGTGTCATAAATTTTTTGAGTATTTACTTTTATGTTTTTGTTAATATTTATGTTAATAATAAAGAGTGTTTTTTAGGTCAAAGCTGTTTGTGTGCCTGGAGAGATTTCAAAGAGGAGTGGCATACATTTAGCCTCTAGAACATCCGCTACGCTAGATTTAGTCACCAGAACCTCCGCTGCGCCAGATTTGGCCGTTAGCACCTCCGCTGCGCCAGGTTTAGCCGCTAGCACCTCCGCTGCGCCAGATTTGGCAGCTTGCACCTCCGCTGCGCCAGATTTAGCCGCTAGCACCTCCGCTACACCAGATTTATCGGTATAACTAGCTTCAGTTTTTCCTGTCATCATTATTTGCGAATTTGATCTCAATGATAACATCTCATCAACTAAAATTGGGTGGGAGATATCTCTCGCTTGTCTTCAATATCTATTAAAGCTGACTTTGATTTTATTTGATTTCAGATACATACAATTAAAATGATTACAAAATTAAAGGACAAATGTCAAAAACAGAACAAGAAGATAAAAAGACTTAATGAGAAAATTAGAAGACAGACAAAAAAAATGGCCCATTTTAGTAATAATAATATCAAAGATTTAAGGGAAAGAAATTTATATATCACACAGAAATTACCTGAACAAAATTGTATTATTCTGAAATGAATGAGATTATTTTTTTTAATATTATACACTTTATTATAAATAATTATTGTTGACTTTTAATTTAAACCCAAAATCATCGGCATGTTAGAAATGATAGGTGTGGAGACGTCCGTGCCGGGAGCCCATCGCAGATGCAGCGTCATTTGTTTTCTTAGAATTTGTTCCATCCGCTCCGTCTAGAACGTCTACCTAACGCAAGGCTCTAGAATAACACTTACATTTAATTTAAATTGACACAAACTTATTTGGTGTAAGTACCTACTTATCTTAATAATGACAATCGGCGCAATCGGCCACTGCGAAGGCCACCAGTTCGGCGCACCAGGACACACGGCACGCCGTGAACACCCCAGGAACCAAGTAGCATAAGGGCACCAGACGACCCCATGTCTGGCACCCTTGGTCCCCCTGCGCGGGTCAGCGCAGTGGCCCCGCCGCCTACCACTTTTCGGCCGCAGGGGATAGGGAGAGCGGCCAATGCTATTCCGACACTACTCTTCCCCGTCCAGCCCACAGAAGGGAAGAGCGCTACTCAGAAGTACCGTCACTCCTCCTCCGCCGCAGCCTGTAACCGTCAGCCGCGATGCCTCCCATTCGACATCGCGGACTGCCTCAGTTGCTATGCACCTCACTGCAACCTACTTTTTGGCCGCTATGTCGTCGGCTTGGAGACAAAAGCCCTGACGAGCGGCCCCACCTTGGGGTTCCTCTTCGGTTCACCGTTGGAGCGGACCACGGCTACTGAGCCCCTCCCCCCCGCAACGACAATGCGGGAACCCACTGGGGGGTTAGATTATAAGGTAAGGTAGGTTGTAAGGTAGGCAAATTAAGGGTAGGTGCACGTAAAAACGTGTCGACTAAAAACAAAGTGAAGGTATAAACTAGTCTGACGTCACTAACTTAGTTCATAGCTATAGCCGTACTTTTCTCGCACTGCCTTTTAATAAAAGATAGCGATTTTCTAATTTTAGATTAGTTATTGAAAAAGTGAATCGCCAGCAATGTCATACAAACTAAACATGTAGGTACGCAAAATTTTTGCTTATTAAAAACCGGGAAGTGGGTCAAAAATAACTTTTAAGATTTGTTTACATAGTAAGTTATTTTGTTAGTTATATACAAATGAAGCTAAGAAAAGTGTGTAAAAATACCCTTTGATATTGTACCGTGACAATATGAAAACATTCTCACAACCTTTTATCGATGTTTTTGTAGAGAAAAATCGATATGGGCTGCCCTATTAGCCGCCATTTTATCTTCTCAATAAAGTGTAGGTATCCACGTTTTTCTTGTAGGTATGCCAAGTCCATATGATTTATACGTCAGTGAATATCGTACACATATTTTATTAACATCTTGATACAAGCTGCATTTCCTTTTCCCATTAAAATACATTTATTCTAATTTAACAAATACGCACGGACGACCCGGCTTCACGTGTCTGCGGCATGGTTTGGACAAGACAAGCCGCAGAGTTGTATCTCATATACTAAACTGTATTAGGCCTTATTGACACATTGAGTAGTGATGAGTGCTAAGTAGAACTACAATCAATATTTAATTTCACAGATTTGGGAGTGGTGTGAGGAGGCCAAACGCCGGGGCGTAACTCTGCTTCCGCGAGAAATCGTGGCACAGCGGACAGAGCTCCGGCGGTATCTCATGGAGACATGGAGTGTACGATTGTCGCAATCCAGTGCTGGGCACGCACGCCACGATTGCGGCGGTAAGTCCCCTCTTTGAGGAGTGGCTTGAGAGGCGCCACGGCGTTCTCACCTTCCGCCTAATGCAGTTCCTCACCGGACACGGTTGTTTCTGGAGGTTCCTGTTTTGGATAAGGCGGGAGGAAACACCCGGGTGTTTCCACTGCAAAGATCGCCTTGAGGACACGGTGGAGGCCCGGCTCCCGGCTTGGGCAGAGCGCGGCCGTGTCCTTGTGGAGGCGATCGGCGCCGGCGATCTCTCGCGTCCGGCCCTGGTCCAGGCCATGGTACAGAGCGAGAGTGCACGGGTAGCCGTCACCTCCTTCTGCGAACCAGTAATGCTCGCGAAGAGGGAGGCGGCGCACGTGAGGGAGAGGCAATATAATTATGCGCCCTCACGACCGTAGTTGCCGCGGGAGACGCCCTGGGCGTCGGGAATCCCAGGCCGAGTCCCGGCCACCGTAGGCGCGGGCTTGCGGACGGCGAGTAATGGGTAGCTTGCTGTCCGATAAGGACCAAGCCCTGGTCGACGGCGCGTTGTGTTCCACGCCCGTCTCAAAGAGATGTCAACACCAATTAGTGGGGTCTGCAAGGGCCGATGCCTGCTAGGGGTGTGGGTTGTTCGAAAGAGATACCGGGGCCCCTGGCACACAGGCAACTGAGGGCACACGGGTGGGTTTTAGTCAGTAAAAGTCTGACACGCCCTCCTGCTCCACCCAGAGCGGGAGAAGTTATTTCCCACCCTAAAAAAAAACCCGGGGAGTATTTATTTTATTTTAAGCCTATTTATCTTTAATTAAATTAGTTCTCGCTGCACCTTTTCCCCTTTAACGTTTGTACTGCTCGTCCCAGTGAGCTATGTTGTAAACGATCTTATTGTGCTGGACATTAACTTCATGCAATAATAGGATAAAATCACTCAAATCACGTTAGAGACCCCTTAGAAATCACTGTACGTTATTACGTTACATACTTCTATTAAACGAGTATAATAAGTACTGAATTAGAACCACTTGAAATTAATTAATGTTAGAAACTGGATTTGCAATAACTTAACAACCTACCCCAGCCATTTATGCAAACTTCATTTTTGTTGTTGTATTTTTTTTTCCCTGTTTTGTCGTTGATAATTACTAAGTTTCTCAATTTAGACAATCCTATATATATGATAATATCTATCTCCCTATAATTCATTTTCCATCCCATAATTTGAGATTACTCTTTTCAAAACTTTAATTCTTTTGTTTTGTTCACTTGTATATTGAACTTCCATAATTAGGCCTTTCATCCTAGTACATACTATCCACATCTCACCCCTCTCTCTTATTCCTTTCACACACTTTTTGAACGTCAAGTCAGTCGTCAGTCGTCAGTCCCCCAAAACGCCCGCCCTTCACCACTCTCTAGTGCTTTAGCTGGGAAGAAGAAGTGGCGCAACAAACTCCCGAGCAGCACAGCTGTCTGATAAGTTAGAAGAACTCTTGAGCCGAACTCTTGAACTCGAAAACCAGCTTGTTCTGATGGCTGGAACACGTCAAATCTCCTGGCACGACGGTTCGTGACGACTCTTGAAAACAGCTTGTATACTTGACTTAAAAGTGAAATAGGTTTATTGTTCTTCGGCAAGGTTTTGTCACCTTTTTTGAAGAACAGAACCACCGCACGTTGTACCTTCTAGGATGACGGAGTTGAAGAGACTCGCTAGCTCTCTCAGGGCTGGAGCCCCGCCCGCTTTAAGAAGCGTTTTTCCGACATTACCAGGTGCCTTGTTCTTATTTAGGTGCTCGGGAGCCGCCCTAATCTCGCACTGGTTGATATCCAGGATATCCTCCGTGTAGTGGCGCGTTAGTTTGGGATCGATGGTCATCTTCACTATGTCCCGAGAATCTCGGACTTCCAACTCACGATTCTGCCATCCGCAGGTCTTAGTTTTGTCATATGGGACCTCCTTAATTGCTGAGAGAACACTTTCTAACCTCGGTTCTACTCAATCGCAATCTCGCTACCTAGACACTAAGCTGCAGACAGCCCAAGCTAAGCAAGAAGACTTTTACTACGCCTGGTCAGGAACGGCCCGCGTCTGGTAATGGGGACCATCACGAGAGACTAAACAAACTTTTACACAGTAGGCATAACGGACAGTCTTTTATGCAAGGCTTGCATGAAGTCTGAGGAAACAGTTGCGCATGCAAACTTTGAATGCACGGGCGTCATTCAGATTAAGACAGATACCCTCGGGGCACTCAGATCTTATATGGATGTTCTTAACAGACCAGGAGATATCAACTTCTGGAGGTGGGCTGGTTGGAATAATCACCGACAGCCGCAATGGACCACGCACAATGGTCCACCTGAAAGACTAATTGCGGGAACCAAACCCTTTAAACATAGAACATTACATAAAATCGTCAAAAAAACGGTCTCTAGGTTAAAACTATTTTAAATGTGTTAAATTAGTGTAATATAGTCGAGCCTACGTATTAAGTATTATATACAGTGAATAAACATTGTTTTTTGTTGCGAAAACTTCGTACAAAAAGGATATGAAACCAGCTGTCAGCTCAACGCCTCAACGGTGACGGTTTTCAAACTATCATCAGTCCAAGGGAGTATTTTGTTTTATTTATGTGATTGTAGTTAGTATTTACAGACTACTGAATACCACAAAATACTGCTCAGGCCTCTGAGCTACGTCCATCATACACTGGCACGGTTTATGTCTCCTTTTGCTTGACAATTAGTAGACGCAAAATCGATGACGAAAACATTCGCCCAGACAATAAACACTTCTCATTATAGTATACAAAATAAGCAAAGTTCGCATTTTTACTTTACAATTCAATTCTGTAATGTGTAACAAACTTTTCACTTAAAATAAAGTTTCTTTGTATCACTTAAATAACTTGTTTTAATTAAGTTAATAAAAAGAAAAGCAGTGTTTTCTTATAGTATTTATTTTCTGTTTAAATTTCTCATCTAATTCTAATTAACTTTATCAAACTGTAATAGCTATTTCTTAATAAATTACTTTATTTAGTTTTTCCCCCAACTACCTCCTACTTATTCACATATCAGAACATCTTTTCATGCACTGTTATTTAGCTGCATACACACACACACATCCCTGGTGACTGATGATTATTCAAAATGAAGACCCACAGAGCTACTATCAAGGAGATGGAAGCGAAGCTGAGCGCTACCTTGAAGGAGCTTAAAGCATCTCAAACTGAATGCAAACAATTGCTCCAGGAAAGGGAAGACAGCGAAGTGGAAGTGGAAAATATCAACACTAAGATCGCCTTCCTCAAAAGTGAGCTGGCTGAGCTAAACATACTACATATGGACTTAGCCAAGCAGCACAGTCAACTACAACATCAAGTGTCAACATTTCAAGCGTACAGTGGCACCCACGAACTGGCTTTAAATCAAATTTCAGAACTTAAACAGATATTATGTGAGGCCCTTATGGCCCTATCTCACTCAGAGTCTGTCAAGGCCAGTAAACAGGTTGCTAACACCAATAACCTATTTTATGAATTGTTTGGCAGTTAGTCAAAATCAGTGTGTGAGCCAGCTGTAACAATAGATTTGACTGGTGATGATACCATACCATTGTGTCCTATTGTTATGAGTCACAATAAATTAAAGGAATATATTAAACACAAGAAAGTAATTAAACGGTCACAGAGCAATTAAAAAACAAAATCTATTAAAATTAAATCTTTCCCTTATAAAGGAACGTATTATCCTTTTAAAAAGTGTAAGTACTTGTACTGTTGAGTTAGATGAATGTAGGGAAGAGTATGACATTGATATAAGCTCCTATATAATGATATTCTTCAAAAGGAGCATTTTCTAGCCTCAACTTGACTTGTCTCCCCCGCTGTTGGTTCTTCCAGCAGAGCCCTGTATTAATACGCAGAATAATAATAAGTCTATATTTTTTGTGCCGAATTAGGTTCAGGGTTTGGTTTTTTTTTTACTTAATTACCTTAGCCAGATTGTGGTATGGTGGGCTAGATCATCTTCTGCTTCAACGATTGGTATAAGACGGCCATCTGAGAAGTCCCACTCGGGACCTTCCTGCAAAGGATGGAGACACGAAGCTTCTAAAAATCAAAATCACAATCAAAATATTTTATTTCACATAAGCCTGCATGGGCACTTATGAAACGTCAGAAGCTAGGTGAACGGTTCCAATTTGTCGTTTCCTTTGGAGAAGAGCCGGCAAGAAACTCCACGGTTACTCTTTTAAAAATAATTGGCTTTTACAATGTTTTCAAATTACAGTGATAATAGGTATGGGAGGACAGTGCAGGCCAGTCAATAAGTACCAGGTACTTAGAGGAATGAAAATACAGAATAGAAAAACGTCTACAAATCTAGTCTCTAAGGCCTACAACGTTCTCCCATTCACAATATGTAAAATAATCTACCTATATAAAATGAATCTATTTGAACCAAGTGACATGATTTCGATGACAATCACTAATAATAAATAGTAGTAAAATTGATGTACAATATCAAATAATGACGAGAATATGTCAGACATTGTAAAAAAAAAAAAGAATAAAAATTAACATTGCAATTTGGGAGCAGTTAATAGACTTTCACACAGTTTTGCTGTTAATGAGGTACCAGGGAAGCCACATGTGAAGGAATTAATGCCAAACTTCCCTGTCTTCAACGTAGTCTTTTATCTTATAATATGCTTTTTTAATAAGGACACGTTTGATGTGAGTTTTAAACTTTCCAGCGCTAAGTTCTGTATCCGACTTTGGCAACTTGTTATAGAAGCGGATACTGTTTATTAGAAATGACTTGCTAGTTTTAGTTAATCTAAATTTTGGAATCACAATTTCATCTTTACTACGTGTATTTAGATTATGGAAATAGCACCTTTTTTTGAAAAGATCTAAGTTTTTGCGAACATACAAGATATTTTCTTGAATATAAAGAGAAGGCAGAGTAAGTATATCAATTTCGCTGAATTTGTTTCTAAGAGACTCGCGAGGTCCCATTTTATAAATTGCGCGGATTGCCCTCTTTTGTAAAATAAAAATTGAATCTACGTCCGCTGCCGATCCCCACAGCAGAACGCCTTATGACAATCATAATACTGTGAAAATAAGCAAAGTATACTAACCTAGCTGTGGCTACATCAGTCAACTGCCTTATTTTTCTTACTGCGTAAGCAGCTGAGCTTAATCTGCTTGAAAGCGCTCTAATGTGGGCACCCCATTGCAATTTTGAATCTAAAGTAATTCCCAAAAATACAGTTTCCGAAATAGCATCTAGTTTCTTGCCATCAAGTTTTAAATTTAGACCTACTTGGGATACATTTGGTAGCGAGAACTTAAGACATTTAGTTTTGTTCACATTGAGTAAAAGATTATTAGCAGCAAACCATTTCGATAGAACAGCTAGGCTTTCGTTGACATGTAAGACATCCGTATCTTTTCTATCTATTCTAAAAATAAGAGAAGTGTCATCAGCGAATAAAATTATATCCGAGAAGTTAGCCATCAGATAGGGAAGGTCATTAATATAAACTAGAAATAAAAAAGGACCAAGAATTGAACCTTGAGGCACGCCCATCCTAACTAGAGACCCCGAGGATGTCGCCCCGATAACGTTTACTTTTTGCTGCCTGTTTGATAAATAGGAAAGTACAAGATCAGCAGCTTGTCCACGAATTCCGTAGTGGTGTAATTTACAGATCAATGTATTGTGGTCAACGCAGTTAAACGCTTTTGATAGGTCACAGAAAATGCCAATCGCATCCTGAGAACTCTCCCAGGATTCCAAAATGTGACTGATGAGTTTGACTCCCGCGTCAGTCGTCGACCTACCTTTCGTGAAACCAAACTGTCGACTATGTAAAATCCCATTTGAGTTAAAATGTGACAACATCTGGTGTAGCATGATTTTTTCATAAATTTTGCTCAATGCTGGAAGCACAGATATAGGTCTATAATTAGAGGGATCACTCTTACTACCCGATTTGAAAATTGGTACTACTTTACTATGTTTCATTAAGTCAGGAAACGTACCGCTGTCTAAACATTGAATGGGCGAACGGTGGTTCTCGCGGTTGCCGTTTTGGGTTCAACCGGTTAAAATATGCCTGTTAGGACAGGGGCAATTGTGTCAATGATATTTTCAATAACCTTAACGGAAATCCCCCATAAGTCTTCAGTGTTTTCTTATGTTAAGACTTTTAAATGCTGTTTTAATTGTGGCAATAGAGATGGGTTTGAATTCAAAACTTGGAATATCCTTACTGAAGTTTTCTTTAAGAAGAGATTCAGCTAATACAGATGATGAGGGGAGACATTTCGTAACCTCTATTGGGACGTTGGTAAAGAAATTTTCAAGAGACTCCGCTACTTTTAACTTATCTGAAATGGTTTCATTGTCAATTTTCAGAGCTAACTCATTCTGATCTCGTTGTTTTGTGTTTCCAGTTTCTTTGTTAATTACCTGCCAAACAGCTTTTATTTTATTTTTAGAAATACTAATTTTGTTACTTATTAATTTAAATTTAGCTTGAGCACAGACTCTTTTGAATATCTTAGAATAGTTTCTTACATAATTATGAAAGGCCTGATCAGAAGTCAATGATTTTTCACTATACAAATTATATAAGATTTCTCTGCTTTTTCAAATGCCAGCAGTGGCCCATTCACTAAATTTTGGTCTAGTAGTGATTGTAACTTTTTTTACAGGACATGCTTTATTGAATTCTTGGCATACTGTAGAAAAAAGTGTGCCATAGTTTACATTGGGGTCTTGTGAATCTAAACTTGCTATTGAGAGATTGCTAAGAACATTATTATTAAACGTTTTCAATTTATTTTTAGTCAGTGGTCTCAATTCAATGGTTTTATCCAGGTGTAACATTTTATCTAAGTCAAACGATACAAGCTGACCAGTATGGTCTGACCTGACGCCACTAATTAAGGATGAGCCTTTTATTATGCAATTAGTAAATACATTGTCTATGCATGTAGCTCTGTGGTTGCTGTTATCCAAGTCGCTTCATTAAATATACATTTTAAATTGAATGATTTAAACAATGAGATAAGCTTACTTTTTTCTGGTGAATTAACTAGTAAATCAATATTTAGATCACCACACACAAAAACTAATTTATTATCTTTAAAAAGTTTACCTAATATTTCCTCCATAATTATCAAAAATGATGACAAGTTCGAGACTGGTGGTCTATAAACAGATAAGAAAGTTTGGCCCTCAACCTCTGCACATGCTACCTCACATTAGCGATCAACAGAGCAAGCAGTGATATCCTTTCTTTCCTTATAACTAAAACAACTATTACATAATATCAAAGTACCACCCCCTATCGAAGACCTATTGTACGCACTGGCAACTGAAAAATTATTTACATTAAACAACATTCTATCCGGTTTTAACCAAGTTTCACTAAAACATAAGATATCCATATGACATCATCATCATCATTTGTCATCTATCATGATCATTATTGATGATCATTATGACATTTGATTTGATTTGTTTTATGATATTTATCTATTAACATTTCCACGTCTAGGATTTTGCCAGAGAAGCGATTTATATTTTGGTGATACAGTAAAATACGCTTATTATGCTTCTCTTTCGTAGTGTCTAAAAGTTTAGAATTAATTACAGTATTATTAGAAGTACTAGATAATACTGTTTCGTCACTTAACCTAGTCTCAGTTAAATTATCAATAACTGCGTGTATATTGTAAGCTAACAAAGTAGCTAATACATCAACATGTAAAAGTCAACACTTTTCTTGGGAAGAAACATATGTTCCCGAACTAATACAAAATCTGTAACAAAATTGTTAGTATCAAAATACAATAGACGGTCACTATGACGACATGTCAACAAATGCATTAAATTATTTAGCCTAAAAATGTAATCATTTACTTCATCATTCAAATTATTTGAATATGGCAAAGCACATAATATTATTTTACCTAATTTTAATTTAAGTAGGGTGTCAATACCATTAACTATGTGCCTTTTAGATAAATTCAGACTGTTTCCAATTAAAAGAACTATAGTTGTCTGCTCATTCAATTTTGTATTTTTATTTTATGAACAAGCTCATTAAAATTCAGGTTATGGTAACAACAATTAGTTATAGTATGTGTGCAAGTCTGCACTAAGCTTTTTAGGACATTTTACCTTTTTGATACATTTTCTCTATGTTTTTGCTATTTTTGCTTATAATTTCGGATTGACAGAAATATACTTTTGTTTTACAACTACCAAGAACCAGCGCCTATTATTTCGGTAGTTAATATTTGGTCCTATCTTCGGAAAAAAATCCCCAATCTCCGCGGATCCACTGCGTTTCAGCTCATGGTTGAGAATGGTGCAAGCAACAGCAAAAGCGCATCAATTCATCTCTTTACTGCGAATGCGTAGTCTGAAAAGACGAGGAGTTGACGCCAATTTAATACGTCTAGAAGGAAGTTTATGTACATTTATTCCTTCTTGCACATCCTCTCCTAATGTCTTCAATAACCACAATATATCAGCGAGAATAACAGCAAACGATTTACGCCTGGCCGAAACCCACATCTTACGACAGTCTCAACTCGATTCCTTTAAAGAAGATTTTTTACGGATAAAGAACCAACTGCCGTTGCCTCGTAATAGTCGCCTGTTCAAGCTGTCACCATTCATAGATGATGTTAATCATCTGCGAATGTCCAGCCGCATTGTTGCTGCCTCAGCCGTTACAGATGACGTTAAGCGTCCGCTCATTTTATACGGAAAACACCCAGTAGTTCGTCTTTTGATCCAGAGATATCATCAGAAGGCTGCGCATTCACACCTTGACATGGTAATGAACGAGCTTCACCAACGTTACTGGATTATTGGACTCAGAAACGCTGTTCGTTTCGTAGCCCGTACCTGTCAGCTTTGCAAATTGCGCCGTGCTAGACCGTTTCAACCTCCTATGGGAAATCTGCCAGAAGCTCGCCTTGCTCATCATCAAAGGGCCTTCTCATTTACCGGTCTCGATTATTTTGGGCCTGTTAATGTCACTGTTGGCCGAAGAAAGGAAAGCGCTATGTTGCCCTATTTACATGCTTGGTCGTCCGCGCTGTACATCTAGACGTGGTGCACAGCTTATCGACCGACTCGGCGATCATGTGCCTACGCCGCTTCGTATCACTCCGAGGAACCCCATTGGAGATTTGGTCCGACAACGGCACTGCTTTTGTTGGAGCCAACCGAGAACTGCGGGAGTTGTACGGTGGTGCTGTTGAAGATTACGCTACCAGCGAGTTTATAAACTGGCGTTTCATTCCCCCCTCGGCACCATTTATGGGTGGAGCTTGGGAGCGCCTTATCCGAAGTGTCAAGGGAGCGCTGAAAGTGTCACTCCATGAGCAGACTCCCTCTGATGAGGTACTTAGAACCCTGCTGGCTGAAGCTGAAGCCTTGGTAAATTCGCGGCCACTAACGATTACTTCACTAGACGCTAATGCTGAAGAAGCACTAACGCCAGCTCATTTTCTGCTAAACGGATCACCAGGGCGTCCCATCCTTGCTACGCTTCAAGAGTCGGATCTCTCGAGCAGAAGTCATTGGCGGAGGGCACTCAGACTAGCTGATCATTTCTGGCAGCGATGGGTTCGAGAATACCTGCCTTCGTTGCAACCCAGAAGGGGTGGAGGCACCGTGCCATCAATTGCGGAAGGTGATGTGGTCGTAATATGCGATTCTAATTTACCACGTGGTTCATGGCCCAGAGGCCGGGTTACCAGGTTGTTTCCCGGCAGAGATGGAGTAGTGCGGGTGGCCGATGTTGCCACTATGGCCGGCACGTTCAGGAGGCCCCTCCAAAAGCTGATTAAGCAGCCCATTTGATAAAAAAGGGGAGAATGTGCAAGTCTGCACTAAGCTTTTTAGGACATTTTACCTTTTTGATACATTTTCTCTATGTTTTTGCTATTTTTGCTTATAATTTCGGATTGACAGAAATATACTTTTGTTTTACAACTACCAAGAACCAGCGCATATTATTTCGGTAGTTAATAGTATGTTTAGAGCAGTTATTTAACAATGATCCAAAACCTTCTCCTAATCTATCAGAATAAACTAAAACGTTACTTTGAGTGGGATGGACACTGTCTAGTGTATGGTCCGAGTAAATTTTTCCTTCACCGACATTACTGCAAACTTCGTTCAGAATGGCATCTATAGATCCCATCCATCTCTGGATCTCTGGCATACTGATGATTTCACTCGGCAGTTCATTCGCCGCGGGTGCTGGTGCATTTGGGTCGCTCGGGGGTAATGTGTCAGCAGGCGCCGGTGGAGGACGTCGCCGTAGTAGTTGGCTACGACCAAACGGGCTTTATCTTGGGTTAGACACATACTACCACAACCACTTTTATTATTGTATATGTTACCGGCCAAACCCAATTTCAGGCCAAACTAGTTTGTCCTAGGCCAAACAGACTTAATCCTACGCGTGATATTTCGCAGCCAACGAAGTAACGCTGCCGCGGCACCGCTCTCGCTGCGCTCGCTCGGCTCGCGCCCTTTTGGTCACAGTTCTAACCTAACCTAACCCATTTAATCGGGGTGCCCCGGCTTAATAAACCAGTTTGGCCTAGGAAAAACTAGTTTGGCCTGAAATCGGGTTTGGCCGGTAACATTATATAAGAAATATTTCGTTCATCTTGCACATATTAGTCAGAAAGAACCACAAGTCACACGCGACACACTTTACTTTTATACTGACGTTACAAATAATGATATTTATTTGTAGTAAATGTAAATTTCATTAGAATCAATACAAAACACACGTCCGCTTTGTCTCGCGCCTTGTAAAGCTATGAAAGTGTTAGTAGGATAGTACGAAGTAGGATGTTATGTATTGTGTATTATTAATTCTTTTGGCTATTGTAGCTGCACCTACGTCATGTATATATGCATCCATTCATCATGCGCGCGCGCCGGTGGCTGGTGTAATACTGTCGACCCAGGCCCGGCGCAAGCTTTTATATGTGAGCCATAATGCGAACATTTTCGTCTTACCGACAAATGATTTGTTTATTTTATTATAATATGCATGTAGGTAGCCTTAAATAATATTGTAAATATTTTTGTATATAATAGGTGTAGTTTGGCAATATAGGGATTCTAATCTCAACCGTCTTTCACTTCACACACTACCAGGGACTCCTACCTCAACAGTGGTGACCCCGACGTGATTACAAAGCTACAATGACATCCAACGTAGATTTGAAGAAAGACCAGCAAGAAGTGTCCGGTGTGTCAGCTACTCTTCGCATTCCACCGATCTGGCGCGACAGACTGCGGTTATGGTTCGCGCAGTTCGAAGCCATCGTTTCTCCACACAAGAAGGGAGACAAGGCAATGTACGAGCTCGTCATTGGCCAGCTGGAACGCCAGGATATCGACGAAATAGCCGACATAATCCTCCGACCACCAGAAACCGACAAATACGAAACGTTGAAGAAACGATTACTGCAGGTTTACGAAGAATCCGAACAAAGACAAGTCCAGCGATTGTTGTCTGAAATGGAACTAGGTGATATGAAGCCGTCACAATTATTGCGGCGCATGAAAAACCTCGCGTGTGACAACATATCTGACTCGGCGCTACGTATCATGTGGACGAACCACCTACCACAGTCAGTCCGCGCTGTCCTCGCAGTCAGCGACAACATCGCGAAGAAGTCAGACATCGACTATCTCGCGCAAATGGCTGATAAGATCCTGGAACATTCACATCCACAAACTATCGCTGCTGTCTCCACCTGTACAAGCCAAGCGACAACTCACGAGATGACCATTACAGAGAAACTTACTGAGAAGATTGACTTACTAACTCGTGAGATCGCCGAACTGAAAACGAATCAATCATCGTATCGGCACAGACGACCATTTCGATATCGTTCCAGGTCACGAACACCATCTAGACCCCGCTCCAACCGCAGTGATTCATCGTTTCGAAATGATAGGACCTGTTACTATCATCGAAAGTTCGGAAAACAAGCTCAACGGTGCACACGTCCTTGCAATTTTGAAGACCCAAAGACGACCTCGGAAAACTAAAACCTGCGTTGGCTGAGGCGGCAACCGGCGCGAGAACACTTTCACACCGCCTATTTATCACCGACAGGAACTCACGCCTGTCGTTCCTGATTGACACCGGCGCCAACATCTCTGTCATTCCGAAGAAAGCCGGTATGAAGGCTACACCTACAAGTTTTTGCCTATATGCGGCCAACAATACTTCTATTTCCACATACGGTGAGAAGACACTCGAATTGGACCTCAAACTACGAAGACCATATCGCTGGAAGTTTGTTATCGCAGCAGTCAGCAAACCAATCATCGGCGCTGATTTTCTGAGGCACCATCGCTTATTAGTCGACATCGCTGGCGAACGACTCATCGATAAAGTCACGAACTTATTCGTAAGGGCACCAATGTCATACTCCAACGAGCCAACGGTACGAAGCATAGACATGGAACATCCGTACCACCAGCTTTTAGCAGAATTCCCCAACATCGCTCGACCATCATCAATGAAAGAAACACCAAAGCATCGGGTCGAACATCACATCGAAACCACCGGTCCGCCATTGTATTGCAAGACTCGACCATTAGCACCGCACCTCTATCCGGCTGTGAAGAAAGAATTCGAAACCATGATGCAACAGGGTCTGTGCCGACCAAGCAAGAGCCCGTGGTCAAGCCCACTACATGTAGTTCCCAAGAAAAATGGTGACATACGTGTATGTGGAGACTATAGAAGATTGAACGCGGTTACGAAACCCGACCGCTACCCAGTTCCACGTCTTAAAGATTTTACATATCTTCTCCACGGCAAAAAGATCTTCACCACATTAGACCTCTGCCGTGCATATCAACAACTGCCCGTGTATGGACCCGATATTGAAAAGACAGCAATAACAACACCGTTCGGGTTATATGAATTTCCTCGCATGTGTCCCGGACTTATGAACGCTGGACAAACATTTCAGCGGTTCATCCATCAAGTGCTCAGCGGATGCGACAACACTTTTCAATTTATCGATGACGTCATCGTTGCTTCTGAAAACAAGGACAAACATTATGATGATCTACGTGCTGTCCTACAAAGATTAGACGATTACGGGATTACTATAAACCCGTCGAAGTGCGTCTTTGGCAAGCAAACTGTCAAGTTCCTCGGCTATGATGTATCAGAAGAAGGAATCAAACCACCACTAGAAAAAGTCAAAGCTATTACCGACTACCCCAAGCCTGAAAACGTTCAAGAACTACGACGTTTCCTTGGGATATTGAACTTTTATCGTGACAGTTTACCCAACGCTGCAGGTATTCAAGCACCACTGAATGCATTCCTGCACAACTCGAAAAAACGAGACAAAACCAAGATCAACTGGACAAAACAAGCTGAAGAAGCCTTTGAAGCGTGCAAAGTGGGCATACAGAACGCCACTATGCTTGCTCATCCATCACCGTCTACGAAAAACGCATTATCTCTAATGTGCGACGCATCGAACACCTGCGCTGGCGCTGTTATACAACAACGGGTCAACAACAAGTGGATTCCTCTCGGCTACTTCTCAAAGAAGTTTTCTGATACGCAGCAGCGATACAGCACATTCGATAGAGAGTTGTTGGCAATCTATATGGCTGTGAAATATTTTCGCAACATATTCGAAGGACGTGAACTCATAATCTACACCGATCATAAACCGCTCACATACGCCATTCACAAACCACCGTCAGCTAGCGACACGCAGCGGCGAACACGGCAACTACTGTTTATCAGCGAGTTCACAACAGATATTCGGCATATTAGCGGAACAGATAACGTAGTGGCGGATGCCCTTTCGCGAGTTGAGACAATCGACGTACCAACTCCAATCGACTACGTACAGCTAGCTACAGCGCAAGAGCGAGACGACACGATACCAACACTTATCACACAAACCAACATTCAACTAAAGAAAATCTCGGTTCCCGGAACAATCAAGCCAATATACTGCGAAACATCGACAGGAAGCTTACGACCGTATTTGCCAAATGACTATCGTTGCATCGCTTTCAAGGCCGTGCACAACTCTAGTCATCCCGGCATAAGAACGACGCGGAAAATGATTCAAGATCGGTATTTCTGGCCATCAATGAACGTCGACATTGGCAACTGGGCAAGACAATGTACAGCGTGTCAACAATCAAAAGTACAACGTCACACGCGCAGCGACATCGAAACGTTCCCGATCAGCGAAAGATTCCAACATATACATATAGACATCGTTGGTCCGCTACCTACGTCAGCACACGGACACCGGTACCTGCTAACAATCATCGACCGCGCCACACGCTGGCCCGAAGCTATCCCAATGCAAGACATGACGTCAGAAACTATAGCAAATAACGTCTATGAAACATGGATATGCCGTTTCGGTTGTCCAACCACAATCACGACAGATCAAGGACGACAGTTTGAGAGTCAGCTGTTTCACGAACTCGCAAAACTATTGGGCGCTGAGAAAACCCGTACTACTGCCTACCACCCGCAGAGTAATGGAATCGTCGAACGTTGGCATCGATCACTAAAAGCGGCACTCATGGCAAGACTCGCGGACAACAACAAGTGGCTGAATGAACTACCTACAGTGCTCATGGGACTTCGTGCTATAGCCCGGACCGATACCCATACAAGCCCGGCTCAACTAACATATGGACAAGCACTACGTCTACCCGGCGACTTCATATCACCATCTACGAGCAACACAAGAATGAGTCACGACTGTGCGGAACAATTACATCGAATTATCACTCAACTTACGCCATCGTATGTGCCGCATAGCAACAAGCGCAGTATGTTCGTGCATAAAGATCTGCAAACATGCAACTCAGTGTTTCTACGAATAGACACCATCCGCAAGTCACTGCAACGACCGTACGAAGGGCCTTACCTTGTCTTGGAAAGAAACGACAAGTACTTCAAGATACAGATGCCCGGCAGAACTGCAAACGTCTCCATTGACCGCCTTAAACCTGCGTACACAATCAACACAGACAGCGAACATCGCACCGCGAACATAACTTCAAGCTCAACATCATCTTCGACTACAGACCCTAAGACATCAGTGAATGATGAGCGGAGAACCAGATCCGGAAGGCTCGTGAAGATGCCCGTACGCTTCGCTTGAGGGGGAGTCCTGTAGCTGCACCTACGTCATGTATATATGCATCCATTCATCATGCGCGCGCGCCGGTGGCTGGTGTAATACTGTCGACCCAGGCCCGGCGCAAGCTTTTATATGTGAGCCATAATGCGAACATTTTCGTCTTACCGACAAATGATTTGTTTATTTTATTATAATATGCATGTAGGTAGCCTTAAATAATATTGTAAATATTTTTGTATATAATAGGTGTAGTTTGGCAATATAGGGATTCTAATCTCAACCGTCTTTCACTTCACACACTACCAGGGACTCCTACCTCAACAGCTATCAATTTAATTTGACCGAAACTGGTTTATTTGTAAACGCCTTAAATGACAATCAAATTATCTTTATCTTAAATATAGCTAACGACTACCGTGCGTAAATGGGACGTTTCAATAATCCGGGGCATTGTCTAATGACGTGACGAGACATAAACGTCACAAACCGATGTGAGGCTGCCCTCGGGCCGCTTGTCCGACCGGGAGCCGCGCGTCAGCCCCACCGGCACCGGCTCAGCTCAGCCGCGGGGCTGTGGCACCTTATCAGTTAGACAAACGACTACACTGCCTCTCACTTTATTCTGCTCGCCGTGCATTTTCTTTACAATAATTTACGTTGACAAATGTGACGGACGTCGGCGAGCGGGGGGCACTGAGATGTGAGCAGCAGCGGTGGGTCGGGAAGGGGGACCGCGATTTATCCAGCCGCCGGTCATTTCTCACCGCGGATAAGGCGCGGGCCACTAAAACTGCGTTTATCTTTATAGAAAGGATGCCCAACTGTTCGGGAAAACAAGGCGTGATGTTACGTTATGTATCCCAGAAATGTAACTAGCTTTCTACCAGCTGATATTTTTTACCGTCTCAAAAAAAAACAGGATAACGGAGTAAAAGCCTTTGGCACTGAAATCTCTTTTTTTCTTTTTCAAAAACCTTTAATGATAATATTTTATATAATTTGTCAATATTTTTTTGTTAGTGTAATTTTCTTCTAGGCACCCTTGTGCCTATAAGAAAATTATTGATAATTTTGAATTCATAGTGACATTCAATTCTTTGATTGAAGCCGGCTGGTAGGTAAGTAACGGGACTCGCCTCGTTTGGCACTTTCATTCTATCATATTCGCAGGTGCACCTCTCACGTGTCACCGCTTGCGCACCCGACCCGAGTAGAGTACCCCGTTCCGTGCTCTAGTCACTTGTGATTAGTCATAGCGGTACGTCGACCACTGTATTTTACGCGAGCGCCGACGCCGCCGCCGTAGGATGTATCATTTTTCATGTATTAAGGCCCATAGTATCCTCATCTCCCGTTTGTATGCTAAAGCACGACTGCCGCCCGCGCCCGCGCAGGGCACCTCTGAGCCTTTATCTCAAAATGGGGATATCCTTTGATTAATTTACAATTGTGCTTCGGCGATTCTGTGGTACCTCTAACTATCTATTTTTCAGTGTATTTTTTTTCCAAATAACGAAGCCGTTTAGTAGGAGTATGGAATAGAAGCCAAAATATTGCGTGTTGGAAAATATTTTTTACAGCAAAAGTATTAACCATACAAAAAAAGTACTTCAGGCAAAATGATCTATATGAATCTATAGCAAAATCATATATTTTTCAAATCTTCAAGACAAGCCGTTAATGAGCAGTACGGTTCATAAAGTGACCGTGTTACGCTACCAAACGGGACGTAGGCCCTTAAGGATATCCAGAACTTTTGTTAAATCTATGGTACCAGAAAAATATTAGCGTATAAAGGTTCTATTCTACTTTCACAATACACCATATTGTTGGAAAGACGGTAAAAATGCCAGCCGGTATATTTTACCACTATATATTTTTCCATCTCCATTTCCATTTTCACCATCTATTTTTATTCTGCAGAAAAGAGTCATTAGAGCAATATATAGCCTCTGTAGGCGAGATTCTCTAAGGGAACTGTTCAAAGTTATTAAAATTATGACGGTACCTTGTCAATATATCTATGAGAACATCATGTACGTCAGAAAAAATATTAATCTTTTTAGTAAAAGAGGTAAAAGACACACCATTACGACTAGAGACCAATTAGTTCAACCAGGCTTCAGACTGACTAAAATAGACTCATTCTTCGGTCCCTATAGTACTGTCTAAAATATTACAATAAAATTCCTCCCCACATACTCCAACTGAATGAAATGAAATTTAAATCTTGTATGAAACGCACACTATGCAGCCATGCTTATTTAGTTGGGGGATTACATCGCTAACAAAAATGCTTGGCTAAACGCTGTTTGTCCTGCTCCACAAGGTACCTTAAACCAAATTGAATAGCATAATATGTAAACATTGTTGGAGCTGCTGAAGACTGTAAAAGCCAGATATTTTTGCATGGTATAAATTCAAACTTTTAGTATTGTATAATTGCATAACATATGTGTGAGCACTATGTTCCTACTATAAAGCTAACATTTACAGGGTACGTCTTTCATTGACTTGAATGTGCCCTGGCAGCTGAGAGTATGTCATGCTCACCCAAATGTCTGGCTGGTGGTGGCGTGTGTGTTGGATCATTAAGTTCCCTTCTTCCTCTTAATGGTTAAGCTCAATGGTGCTGATACATACGTCATGAACTCAAACTCAAAGCATTTATTTCAATTAAACTATTTACAGGCACTTTTGAACTGTCAAAAAGTCGATCAATTGGAAAGTTGAAGCTAGTTGTCCATCCCAAAACATAGATCTCTATGGAGAAGAACGGGCAAGAAACTCTAAGAACACTCTTTTAAATCATGTTAGGTATTTAAAAATCTTGGGAACATTATTCTTGTTGCTTCTATATGTGACAACAATGTAAAAAAAAAACAAATCTAAATATAAGATTTAAAATAAGCCATGGAAGTTAGGAGATCACCAGTCTCAACCGAAGGTGCCCGTTCACGAACATGACGCGTGGATCAGCACCCTCCAGCTCAACCATTTTGTAGGGAACCGAATGATCCAACACCCGCGCCACCATCAGTGAGATATTTAAGTGAGCATGACATACTCTCAACTGCCACGCTTTTTCAAGTCAACGTACATCAAAACAACATAATTATTAAACGGATGCATGGTACTCACATTTACAAAATTTTAACAAAATGCTTCTAAATTATACAAAACTATAGTTTGCAATGTATTTGAGAAATTAATAAAATTTGATTTCCAAAAAGAAAAATATTTAATATATGTTGAAATTTTAATAAATAATCATTAGTTCAGTAAAAATAAAAACTTATTCGTAACGTCAGAAAATAATAATAATAGGAACAGAAATATTCGTAATGTCAGAAAATATAAAATAAATAATAGTTTAAAAAACTAAAAAACACGCTTTAAAAACCAAATTAAAAAACTAAAAAACACGCTTTAAAAACGTGGGGTGCTTTTTGAGGTATTTTTATAATCACTTACTGTCAAGCACCTCACGCTTTTTAATTGAATTAAATTAGTTTTTCGTTTTTTAGTTTGGTTATTAAAGCGTGTTTTTTCGTTTTTTAAACTAATATTTATTTTCAATTTTATAGTTCTGCTAACTACAAAAACGTGTTTTTTTTTCCTTTTTTTTCATTATTCATAAAAAAAAATTAATTATTGAATTGTCATCGGTCCTCGATGAGTTTACAAAGTTTCAATGAAATCTGACCGTTTAAAGTGGGTCAAAATCGCGCTCTAAGGAGTCGGTTACATACAAACAAACATACAAGTGAAGCTAATTTAAAGCGTGTGAAAAGGGAAGCATCTCTTCCAAAATATGAAAATTTTAAATAGTAAGCCCAGGTGGCTGTGGAGCCGGACCAGCATTAAGCCAAGCATTTTTATCTACAATATAATCATCTAACTTATAACATGCTTGTCTACATAGTGTGCGTTTAATGCATGATTTAAAATTCTTTTCATTTAGTTCAAGAATATCGACTGGTATTTTATTCTAATATTTTACACAGTACCCCATAAAAGAAGTGTGTACTTTAGACAATCTGAAACGTGGTTTATCTAATTTGTTCCTATTTCTAGTGTTAAAATTGTGCCTGTCACTTATCTTACTAAAAAGATGTAGATTTTTACGAACATACATAATGTTTTCATAGATATATTGACAAGGTACGGTCAAGATGTTATTGTTTTGAACAGTTTCCTTAGAGATTCGTGTCTTTGGAGGTTGTAGATGGCTCTGACAGCTCTCTTTTGCAGAATAAAGATAGATTCAATATCTGCAGCCCGTCCCCATAGCAAAATACCGTAAGACATGATGCTATGAAAGTAACTAAAATAGACCAGTCTCGCGGTATCCACGTCTGTTAATTGGCGGATCTTCCAAACAGCGTAAGCAGCAGAACTTAGCCACACTGCAAGTGATGTTAAGTGAGGACTCCACTGTAGCTTTGAGTCAAGCGCGATCTCCAGGAAAACCGTCTGTTCGACGAATTCTTGTATCTCCTTATTCAATACAATGTGACATTCACTACACTTACATTCGGTAACGTGAATCTTATGCATTTCGTTTTCTTTCCATTTAATACCAAATTATTTACAGTAAACCAATTATGGACCTTAACTATAGCGTTATTTATGTCGTCAAGCTCGTATGCATGTCTCTTAACTTTAAAAATAAGTGATGTGTCATCAGCAAATAACACCATTTTTAAATCGGTTTTTTAGTAAATGAGGTAAATCATTTATATTTATACATATATACTAAAAAGAGGAATGGACACAATATTGAGTCCTGTAGTACACCCATTTTGACTTCTAAGCCCAAGAAATTCACACCGTTTATTTGAACTTGCTTCAGTCTATCATTCAAGTACGATTTTACCAAGTTAAGCGCAAGTTCACCCAGTCCGTAATGCCCAAGTTTCAAGAGAAGTTTTTCATGATTCACGCAATCAAACGCCTTGGATAGGTCGCAAAAGATACCTATTGCATCTTGCGCCTCTTCCCATGCCGTAAAGATGTGTTTTAATAAGGTGACACCGGCATTGGTTGTGCAGCGTCCTCTGGTGAAACCATACTGTTGATCGTGTAGGATGTTATTGCATAACGTTTTTCAAAAACCTTGCTGAAAACTGGCAAAATCGATACGGGTCTATAATTATTAGTATCTTTGCTGTCACCAGATTTGAAGACTGGAATAACTTTACTGTACTTAATTAAATCCGGGAACACCCCTTGATCTACACACAAATTAAATATTAGGTCTTTACCTATGAAATTGCCGTTTTGCAGTACTGGCCATTTCAAATCAAAATAATTTTTGTTTGGGTAAGAATTCTAATTTCAAATTAATTTTATTTTAAAAACATGGTTTTTTTTTCCAAAAGTAGTCATTTGTTTATTGATTAGTGTTACATTTTCATCGCATTTCAATCTTTTTCGTCATCATGGATACGTTAAAAATTCGAGTAATTATGGAATATGAGTACCGTCGTGGCAGCAACGCGGCACAAGCGGCACGCAACATCAACGACGTTTACGGAGCTAACACTACAAACCAACGCACCACCTGTTATTGGTTTGCTCGCTTCCGTTCTGGAAATTTCGACCTGAAAAATGAACCTCGCGGTCGTCCGAAGACTTTGGTCGACAATGACGAATTAAAGGCGATTGTGGAAGCTGATGATACACAATCTACGGCTGAATTAGCAGCAGCTTTCGACGTTAGCGTCAAAACAATATTGGTCCATTTGCGTCAAATTGGCAAGGTAAAAAAGCTTGACAAATGGGTGCCCCACAAACTCAATGATCGTCAGCGCGAAGTACGCGTCGAGACGTACCTTGCACTGCTCAACAGACACACAAATGAAGGAATTTTGAACCGCATTGTTACCTGCGATGAAAAATGGATTCTGTTTGATAACCGCAAGCGCTCAGCAAGTTGGTTGGATCCTGGTTCAGCACCTAAACAATGCCCTAAACGAAAACTTACCCCTAGAAAAGTGATGGTCACTGTTTGGTGGTCTAGCGCCGGTGTGATTCATCACAGCTTCTTACCAAATGGGGTGAGCATTACTGCAGATGTGTACTGTGAAGAACTGAACACAATGATGGAGAAGCTGGCACATCTCCAACCAGCATTGGTCAATCGCTCGTCTCCGCTGCTCCTGCACGACAACGCGCGACCTCATACTGCACAGCAGACGGTCTCCAAGTTGCAAGAACTGGGGTTGGAAGCTCTCCGTCATCCGCCCTACTCACCAGACCTTGCGCCTACAGACTACTACTTTTTCCAGAATTTGGATAACTTCTTGGCGGGAAAAAAATTCAATACCCGAGAGGCAGTACAAAATGCCTTTGAAGAATTTGTTGCCTCCCGTCCAGCTGATTTCTTTAAGAAGGGCATCAATAAACTGCCACTGCGATGGCAAAGATGCATTGATTGCATGGGTGATTACTTCGATTAATACAAATAAAAAATACATGAAAAAAATTCGTTTAAATTTTTTCATACAAAACGGCAATTTCATAGGTAAAGACCTATTATTAAAGCCAAATAGGGTGCATTTGTCTCAATAATGGATTGACATACTTTTTTTTTTTTTTTTAATTACCGAAGATCTGTGGGGCAGGTATATTAGTAATATACCTGCCCCACCATGTATGAGTAAGCAACTGGCGCAGATGGATTATCGGAAACGCTAATTTACAAAACCGCTAGTTGTTTTACATGACGGCTCCGTTCGTTAACTCCATTATTTAAGACAACTGAACGACGTCCAGCTGGATTGTTATTGCACTACGTTAAACAAAACGGCTGCCCACGTTTAAGACGTTATGTATAATGGCTCACCTCAATCAAAGACTTTGGGTCTTAACTGGGTTTGTGATTCTGATTCACTTACTTTTACTATAAATATCACCTCCACTACTAAAGTCACCAAACGTCATGTTCTTTCTGTTATCAGCCAAATCTTTGATCCACTGGGCCTCGTTGGTCCGTGCGTCGTCGAAGCAAAGATAATTATGCAGCGTCTGTGGCTAGACAAGTATGACTGGGATGACGAAGTATCGCACGAAGTCAGAAACCTGTGGTCTACATTTGAAGGCACAATAACAGCTTTAAATGATTTAAAAATTCCTCGTTGGGTTTTGCGTGAAAACTCTATTACGCATGAAGTACACGTCTTTACCGATGCATCCGTTTGGTGTAACTTCTAATGCCGAATTGATCGCAGTAACTAAGCAAGGGCACCCTGACCAATTGGTTAACTTTCATTAATATGTTCAAATGGTCCACTGTTTTCACTACGATCATTTTCACTCATATTACTCGTTTTATTTGTTTATGTTTCGGTCGCCACTATTGTTGATAAGACACACAGAGTCCCGAGCGTCAAGTTTTTTAAATAAAATCTACAACCTGACGTTTCATTTCACGTTGTTTTACGTCCAAAAACGTCTAATCGTTGACACGCTGCACTTCGTTAAGCATAACGGAACTGTTATGTTAAATAACTAGAGGTTTTATAAAACAGCGGATTCGACGATTTATCTGCGAAATATTCTAATATAATAATAATAATATAATATTTATTTTTATTTCGGAAAAATAATCCATAGAGTGTTAGTAACATAATATTAAAACAACTTATTATCTAGTGTTAGTACCAATCACCCGCTGCACAAACTGCTTCACAGTTGGAGAACCGAAACTCTCCGCTACAGTTCTCAGGATGCGGTTGCGACTGCCTCTCACTCGACTCAGTAGCGAAGCGGTTTTCTTGCGCACAATCGCGTGAAAACCGTCGGTACGAGCTTGCGCAAACATCTCCGACGCACTGCAATAGCGAGGAAGTCTCAACAACATCCTGAAACCATTATTGTACTGGACTCGCAGGACATCTAGCGATCTTTTGGTGTAATTGACCCATAGATTACTCGTGTACAGACTTTGGCAATAAGCCTTAAAAATAGAAATTTTTACTTGGTCCGTACCTACACCGAGCAAATCTACGGGCCAACATGTTGCACCGGACGGCGAGTGCCCTGCGCTCCCTCTCTATATCTACATGGTCCTTAAGATCGTCGGAAAGAAAGTGACCTAGGTACTTAAAAGTGGATACCCTTTTGATCACTGACCCGTTTATTAACAGCTCGGGTCCCACTTCACGGCATTTTCCGCCGACCCCAAAGACCATATATTCACATTTATTTACATTATAAATTAATCCATGTACGGCAGCATAGGCTTCACAAGTCTCAAGCAACTCTCTGATGGCCCCTGCAGACGGAGCCAGCAGCACCATGTCGTCAGCATAGCTGATGTTGTTAATACTAACCCCATCAATACTGCATCCGACACGCATGCTGCTGAGTCCCTCTATGAGCTCATCTACGTAGAGGTTGAAGAGCCTGGGAGACGTCAAGCCTCCTTTCCTCACCCCGCACTCCAACCCATACGGTTCAGAGAGCGTACCGTCCCATTTCACATGATTGGTCTGATTACCATACCAGTGCTGAAATAATCCACATATTTCCGCAGGTATACCCCTGTTTACCGTCTTTCTCCAGAGCACATCATACGAGACCAGATCGAAGGCCCTGGAGAGATCAAGAAAACAGGCGTACACCGGCGTGTTGCGATCTATATAGTATTGAACGGTACCTATGCTTGAGACTTAAAATAGCGCTTTCAGTTGAAAGTCCGGGGCGAAACCCGAACTGCGCATCATGAAGATGTATGTAATCATTCAACAAAGTATCAAGCACACCGTCCAACACTTTTGCAATTACTGTCGCAAGTGAAATGGGACGGTAGTTACCCTTGTCCGCGATATCGCCCGTCTTGTTCTTCACAATGGGAGTCACAATTATTGTGACTCCTATTGTTGTTCCCATTATAGTCTTCATCAGATTGGCAGGTAAGTATGAGTGACTAACACACATTGTGAAAAACATAGACAGAACTCGCGGCAGATGCACACCTGCATACTTTAAGTGTTCGATACTGAGCCCATCATGTCCTGGAGATTTGCCTCGGCTCATACCGTTAATGATTGCACTTACTTGCATGGCAGAGAAAGAGGTTTCACTCCACGACTGCTGGGCTCAGAATCTTCCTTCACGATTGAGGGACCGAGAGGGGATTGAGCTTGAAAATGTTCTTTAAACATATTCGCGATTCCCTGGGGATCACTTATTCCTCCCACACTCGCAGGAAGACCGGGTTTCCCATCCAACTTACCAGTGGATTTCCAGAATTCACTAAACTTTTTATTAGCTCGTTGTTCGGCTAACCTACTATCCATAATAATTTGTTCAGCATTGTTTTGGCAATATTTCAGCCGGCTTTTAAAAACGTTTCGCTTCTCACGCATTTGATCATAGACTGGACCTGAAGAGGGACGGTTGTTAAGCATCCAGGCCTGAAAATTACATCTGGCCTCGTGATGAGCGTCCCTAACATGCTCATTCCACCCACACACGCGCTTACCCCGTCTCGGTCTCCCCTCGTGTGGTACTTTAGACTGCTTGGCTGCCGCACATAGAATTTCAACAATCTGTTTGTACAAATTATCCAGAACAATTTTATGTTCAGCTAAACTGCAAGACCCACTACCGCAACTCTCAAACTCATGAGGGAAATCTACGTCGCGCAGCTTACTGTTACAGATATTATGGTAATTGAGCGTTTCTGTCTTAGTTCTTTCACCCCATACAACAGAATTGTGGCAGGTGGTCCGAGTCAACAGTTTAGGCTGCACCACTTCTAGATTACACTCTATACTCATAGGAAGATGATCAGACACGTAAATATCCTCGGAAACATCAACATTTACAATTGTATGCCAAGCTGCTACAGATACCAAGCAGTGATCCAACCACCTCCTACTGTCGTAAACATCACTTATAAAAGTGTTTGTATCACTATCTAACCCCCGTTTCTCTATATCAGCACAGATCCAAGATTGGTCAGTACAAAAGCTAATTAACTCTTTATAGAACAACTCATGAGGGTGGGCATTGAAATCACCCAGCATAAAAACATTTTCGATATCACAGCTTGCTACAGTGGCACTTATCTCACTTAATGAGAGGAAGACCTCATGGTGGGGTAGCCATTCTCTGGCGGAAGGGCATCTTTGAGTCGGTATCTGTTGTTGACTGTAGCAGCCCTCGCTTGGTGGCCATCATAACCTCATCGAAGGGTCGTACTATTCTTGTTTTCTCAGTGTATATGCCTACAAATTGTCCAGACAACTTGCCTATTTTCATAGATGTGAAAGGCCCTCAGAGGTGTCCACAGCCGACTTACCAGTATATTCAAAGTCAGGGCTTATTGTCCCTAACATTGGAATATCATGGGGGAGTAGCCAAGTCTCTTGTAGGGTCACCAAATCAGACCACTTACATAGATCACTAATATTATCTGCGGATCGTTTAGCCGACTTACAATTAAAATTAATAAATCTTAGACAACTGTTAATAATTTTAGTACCCATTAATAATAACATAATTATTTAACTTTAACGTTGGACTCCACGGGTTTCGTTCGGTACATAAAATGCACAAAACGTCTAAAAACAATGCCACTTGGCCACAATTCATCATTCAAGAACAAGTCAACTTTGTGCTTGGACACATACAATTTAAAAGCGTTGTACTTCTTAAGTGACTTCATGTTTATCTTTTTTAACGATACGATTTCACTTGTTTTGTCTTTTATATAACTAATAATGTCATCTTCACTTGCTTCCATACTGGCATTGGAAATTAGCAACGGTACTTTGATATCCGCGGCCCGAAATTTACCCTCTGGCGCAGTAAACGCTCTTCCCTTTTGACTCGTTATCCTATTTTGTTTATAACGTTTATTCTACACTAACTTCCATTCTGAGTTCTCACCCCCTACCACTTGATCACTACTCATAGTGGTCATGAAGCGCTGTAAAAACAAAATAAATAATGTTCTGACGGACCGCTAGTATTCGCGCGCTTTATGGCCCAACGCGCGTACGGTCGCTCGCGCTGATTCAACGATTTGCTGAAAATCTAAAAGGCGAAATAAACGAATCGCATGTTAGACGGGAACGAACCGTAAGCGGGTACGAGCATGTACCCACGCCGGCTTCATGTATACCTGCAACCAACATAGGCATCTGAAATTATTAATTATAATGAATGTGTGACCTACTTATGTCAGCTTCCTAACTATTAAAGTTACCTATTTTATTTGATGGTAAATCATCAATCATCATGTATAATTTACCTCGCGCTGTAGTGACTTTCGTCTCCGCGGTACTGACGATGCGGAGCTATTTGTTAATTAAGGCGGTGATTTCTAGAAAACGCTCTTAAAGGTGATTTTTTAAACCAGTGTATCTCTTTAACCGTAAATAATTTTGAAAGCAAAAAAAAAATATGATATTTTTTGCATAGAGTGCTGGAACTCAAAACATAATTTAAACATAATTAAACATAATTTAATGCATCAAAAATTCATCAAAGTCTCCTCATAATTGTCTTTAAAACCAGTTTATCCCTTCAATAACAATTATAATTAAAAATATACTATAACATTCCAAATGCCAAACTGCATCCGGTGATGGATTATTTATTATTAAATAGTTAATATCTAATTTTATTTGTAGTTTTACGACAATGCTTGCTCATTTATTATTCGAATTTATTATAACAGATTTTAACCCGTATCGGATTGCAATAAGAACTATTATCGCTCATAACGACAATATTTAAAGTTACCAGGGCCTTAATTGTACAGGAAGCACATTATAATGTTTACAAGCTGCGAGGTGTTTCGTAACAAAAGTAAGGAATGCATCGTGGTCGGGCTGCTGACCATCAGTAGTTACCAATAACTCAGTATTCATACATAAATCACGCCTTATTACCATGTAGGTAGGCAGAAACACAGCCTCGTTTACGTTCATACATCTGATCGTACACGCACGCCGGTTGCGAGTACTACGGGCCTGACCTTTCTGAAGCTCATCACTATGTTTGTTATTTATCAGTTTTAAGAGCAAAACAAGCAGAAGTGCGCGAGTTCGGGTAGCCGACGCCACCGCAGCCAGCAATACATCGTGCGGGACCCGCACAGTCCACAGTCCGCTTTCGCGGACAACTCAAACTAGACGGAAATCAGTGAGTAAATGGCCGCCTCTGTCCTTATAAGGGTGTGTGGTGTGTGGTGTATGGCGCGTGGCGTGTGACGGTGGCGTGTGGCGATGGGGCGTCGCCGACAGACGCCGCGCGCTCTTTGAACCGCTCAAGTGGTGCGTGAAATTATCTAAATATCGCGGCTCCGGGCGGCGCGCGGCTCGGCGGTGGCGCGGTGAGTTTGCCCCCCACCGGTCCCCCCGCACCCCGCCCCGCGCACCACTTCAGCCGTTAAATTGGCCGTCCTAGCCGCTGCACAGTATTACACGCCGCTATTATAATTTTATCGGCTTACAACGCGTTAATTCAATCGTCGTTGACGGTGACACTGAACTGTTAGGTACCCGAGATGACGAGACCCATTCACGTCGCTCTATGAGATGCATTTAATACACAGGTCGCATCACTGACGCCCGTATTTTAATACTTACGCACACAACGTGTAAAACATATTTATGTCTTATGAATTAAGTATAATACACATACACATGACGCAGCTAAAATTTGAGAAGAAAAATTTCACAACGACGACGAGCGACGCAAATAACTAGAGATGTGGGAGTCAGACTATACAAGATGGTATTGCATAGGTTACCAAAAGGAATAGAAAACATTCTTTGAATAAACTAAAAAAAAAAATTGTTTACAAAACTAAAAACACGCTTTAAAAACCAAACTAAAAAAGGAGAAAATAATTTAATTCAATTAAAAAGCGTGGGGTGCTTGATATTAATTGATTACAAAAATAACTCAAAAAGCACCCCACGCTTTGTACGCACTGGGACTATAGCTTAGTACGGCCGTCTTCCCAATTGCGTACAGTGTGGCTACGTTTGAGACAATTGAGCCTAGTACCTGTTGGTTATCTAAGACCCAACTGACTATCAACCTAGCCTATAGGTTTCACTTAGCACCCGAGTTATCCCTACGCCCTAACCTACCATACAAACCACACCGAACGTAAGTTACGTTGGCTTACGAGAGGGAAGCCTGTTACAAGGAGACCTACGGTAACAGACGGAATGTGGGAAGGAATAGGGGTTTGTGTACGTCGTGCAATGTACACAGGATATGGTTTTCTTACTGCCGATCCCACAGACTCATAGGATCGTTGCTGGCTAAAGGTGTCTTGGCCACAGTAAGAGGAGGTTGTAGGAGATGAATCACACTCGACTCCAGCTTGATGACTAATTTATTACAATAATTAACTTAATTATATACAATTTTTGTGGTCAATACACATTGATAGCTATTTCTATGTGTGTTGTGTGTGTATCGAGCCGATGAGGCGAAGATCTCAGTAGGTCACTTCTTAGCGCTGACGCCATGACGGTGTGCCGGTGTCGCCGGCGCATGGAAAAGATGTATGTCACTCTTAACGCTGACGCTGTGATGCTATTGCATGTTCATGGTTGAACACGCTTTTTAATTGAATTAAATTATTTTCTCCTTTTTTAGTTTGGTTTTTAACGCGTGTTTTTAGTTTTTTAAACTATATTTTTTTTAGTTTATTCAAAGAATGTTTTCTATTCCTTTGTTTTTTTTTCCAAGCGTGGGGTGCTTGACATTAATTGATTATAAAAATAACTCAAAAAGCACCCCACGCTTTTTAACTGAATTAAATTATTTTCTCCTTTTTTAGTTTGGTTTTTAAAGTGTGTTTTTTAGTTTTTTAAACTATTATTTTTAATTTATTTTTTCACTTTTTAGTTATAGTACCTACCCCACACCAATTCAAAATTTCGTCATCCTTGGGGTCAAAACTATGCATATTTATGCGATGCAGCACTCGCGGTTGATTTGCAGTAATTTTTTGAAGAGTTCCGTTGTCTGTCTCTGAAACTCATCATCAGATCTATATGAAATTTATATGGGACCATTTTGAAATAAACCCCTTTCGAACAAAAAATAATTTTGCAAATCCGTCTAAATATGACGGAGTTATGCCCGAACATACATAAAAATTAAAAATAAACATGTCGAATTGATAACCTCCTTCTTTTTAAGTCGGTTGAAAATACGATGATAGTGTTATTGTAGAATGAGCTCGCGTTCCTATGTAAGGTATGGAGTCTTACGAGAGGCAACGCCGATCGGTACAAAATTATAGTTTTACTCTTGGTTGGACGGAGCTGGAGCTCACCGTAGCCTCGTGAGGAATTCTCCTTTCTTAAACAAATTACTCGATAAAGCTATTATATTATTTACTGGTTATTTTATTAAGCATGTACGTGAGAACGAACACGTCGCTAAGTGCATGATATGCACAGACCTACTCATTAACGTAGCGGCGCATTGGCACGTAATCAGCGTTGCCAATCTGTGGGGAATTCCCCAAACTGCGGGGATTTTCAGTCCGATTGTGTAATTTGTGGGGAGACCGTTTATGTGGAGAAAATACGGGGAATTTTCTCTAAAGCGGAACTTTTAGAAGTAATAGAAGTATTGTATTATGAGAAATAAGTATAATTTATAAATTATTTATATTTGATTCAAGTTTAACTCAATTTATCCGGCAGGAAGGTTGAGTTTATTTTATGGCAACATTTATGTCCATCAAACTTTATCGTTTATCGGGGAAGTCTCTGTTGTTTACTTTAGCTTAGTAACGAACTATACAAGTATTGCAGAACTCTTGTGGAGTGTTATTGTGTTCATTCATATTTCGAGCTCACACATACTGCTCGTTATAATATACTGCTTGACGCTTGTTGTTTATTTAGTAAAAGTAATATCAAGCTACAATGGACAAGTGGTTGTTAAAATGTAAAGAAAAAAAAGTTAATAAGGATGACGATAATTCCAAGGTATGTTATAAAACCAATATTCAGTAGTCAGTAGTATACTTGATGCAAAAATTGTTTTAACGTATTTGGTTTACTTGGTTTGGAGTGGAATACGTATTTCTCGATTGATTATTATTTGTTAGTAAGTTTTATTTCAGTTTTATTTTCTATTTTGTTTCTTTAAGACTGAACGGAAAAGAATACCAGAACCAAAAGATAATACACGGAATGCAGAAACCGCCGCTGCTAATCCAAATATTGCCTATTCCGATCCACGTCCGTCAGGCTCCGGGAGTTCAGAAACGAAAATAAAAAAGGCTTGACTGATTAGTTAGTACAGTGAACTTTATTACATGAATCTTTTCTACTTTTATTTTAATCTACTGACTGATTTGGTGGCGTAGTGATTAGCGCTTTGACTTCTACGCCGTGAATCGTAGGTTCTTTAACGGACAAATGTTTGTGTGATAAGCAGATTTGGTTGTTAACATTTGTATCTTGATGTTTAGTATCTATAAATGAACGTATTTTAAATATTTAAATAAAAGTATGACTGATAACAGTCACTGGTTCTTAAAGCATAGGTAATCCTATGCCAGGGGTGCGGGTTGTTCGAAAGAGATACCGCGGCCCCTGGCACACAGGCAACTGAGGGAACACGGGTGGGTTTTAGTCAGTAAAAGTCTGACACGCCCTCCCGCTCCACCCAGAGCGGGAGAAGTTATTTGATGACTTCCCATCCAAAAAAAAAAACCATAGGTAATCCTTCAGTTTTTAACCCGATTTTTTTTAAATGTACCTATATGTTTTTGTTAAAGACTTAACGAATGCGAAAACCAGAAAGAAGATGAGAAACGAAAATCAGAAACCGTCGCTGCTAGTCCAGAAAGAGGTATTGATAACTCCGATATAAACTAGCCTGGCTCTAGGAACTCAGAAAAAGAAATTTTAAAGGTAAAACGTTTGAATAAATTTAATAATCAGTGGCTCAAGGAAGCTGACTTTAAAAGCTGGTTACGTAAAAATCCAAATCTGAAAGGTGGAAAGGAGTAACTACTTTGTACAGTTTTTTCAACTTCAATTACCTATTGCGCACAAAAGTGATTTAATTCGCCATATGAAATCAGATCGTCATCAAAAAAAGGCCCTGAAAAGAAAAGATGTTCCTAAGATTTCATCTTTTAAACTAGAAAAAAATGTTAGAAGGGTTCAGTTAAAATTAGCTAGAGCATTAGCTGAAAATAATATACCAATATAATTCATAGCTACTTTAGGCCCACTCTGTGCAAACATTTTTCCAGATTCGACAATAGCCAGAAATTTTAATTTACATAGGACGAAAGCTACAATCATTCTAAAAAATATTTTAGGAAAATCTTTCATGAAGAGCACTAATCAAATGGTGGGACTAACGGATGCTTTTATTCAATAATAAATATAATGGATGAAACTACCGACCAGAGCACTTTGAAACAGTGTTGTTTTACAGCTGTTGTGTACACACTGCTACACATCAAGCTATACATTTCCAGTTTACGCTGATCTCGCACTGTACGGAAATCCTATACAATGTGAAATCAGCTTATACTGGAAATGTATAGCTTGATGTGTAGCCATGTGTACGACTAAAGTGCAAACAGTATTTTTAGATATGGTTGAAGTAGCTTCAGGAACTGCGTCTGGATTGCACAACTGCTTGATAGAAATGTTAAAGAAGAAAAAAAAATACCCATGGGCAATATGGTAGGGTTTAGCTCGGATACGACCAATGTGATGGTAGGTGAACATTGCTTAGTGTTTGCACTCCTGAAAAAAGATTTGCCACATATTGCTCTAATAAAATGTTCTTGTCACATGCATAATACATCCATCAGCATCAAGAGCTTGCCTCAAACTACCTAGGTACTCGTATGTGGAAGATTTGTTACGCTGTATTGGGGCTCACTTCAGCAGAAGCTTACATCGATAAATTAAATTTAAGGAGTTCCAAGAATTTTTCAAAGTAGACATACACAAAGTACTTGCACAAGCGCAAACTCGATGACTTTCGTTAAAAGCATGCGTATATCTTGTATTGGAGCAATATATTCCCCTGAAAGTATATCTGACAGTCTGTCTTTTCTGACCCTTCAAAAACTACTGAAGAAATGCTAACCACCATGAATAACAACCTCACTTCGGTGTATTTAGAGTTCATGTCTTATGTTCTTTCACTAGTGACAGATTTGAATACGGTATTTCAACCAAAAACACCGCTTCTTCATAAACTGAAGCCGGAAGTGAAAAAACTGTTGAAAACGCTCTCAACAAACTGCGTGAATATACATTATGTCAAATCCTGTCAAGATATTAGGTCTTTACCTATGAAATTGCCGTTTTGCAGTACTGGCCATTTCAAATCAAAATAATTTTTGTTTGGGTAAGAATTCTAATTTCAAATTAATTTTATTTTAAAAACATGGATTTTTTTTTCCAAAAGTAGTCATTTGTTTATTGATTAGTGTTACATTTTCATCGCATTTCAATCTTTTTCGTCATCATGGATACGTTAAAAATTCGAGTAATTATGGAATATGAGTACCGTCGTGGCAGCAACGCGGCACAAGCGGCACGCAACATCAACGACGTTTACGGAGCTAACACTACAAACCAACGCACCACCTGTTATTGGTTTGCTCGCTTCCGTTCTGGAAATTTCGACCTGAAAAATGAACCTCGCGGTCGTCCGAAGACTTTGGTCGACAATGACGAATTAAAGGCGATTGTGGAAGCTGATGATACACAATCTACGGCTGAATTAGCAGCAGCTTTCGACGTTAGCGTCAAAACAATATTGGTCCATTTGCGTCAAATTGGCAAGGTAAAAAAGCTTGACAAATGGGTGCCCCACGAACTCAATGATCGTCAGCGCGAAGTACGCGTCGAGACGTGTCTTGCACTGCTCAACAGACACACAAATGAAGGAATTTTGAACCGCATTGTTACCTGCGATGAAAAATGGATTCTGTTTGATAACCGCAAGCGCTCAGCAAGTTGGTTGGATCCTGGTTCAGCACCTAAACAATGCCCTAAACGAAAACTTACCCCTAGAAAAGTGATGGTCACTGTTTGGTGGTCTAGCGCCGGTGTGATTCATCACAGCTTCTTACCAAACGGGGTGAGCATTACTGCAGATGTGTACTGTGAAGAACTGAACACAATGATGGAGAAGCTGGCACATCTCCAACCAGCATTGGTCAATCGCTCGTCTCCGCTGCTCCTGCACGACAACGCGCGACCTCATACTGCACAGCAGACGGTCTCCAAGTTGCAAGAACTGGGGTTGGAAGCTCTCCGTCATCCGCCCTACTCACCAGACCTTGCGCCTACAGACTACTACTTTTTCCAGAATTTGGATAACTTCTTGGCGGGTTAAAAATTCAATACCCGAGAGGCAGTACAAAATGCCTTTGAAGAATTTGTTGCCTCCCGTCCAGCTGATTTCTTTAAGAAGGGCATCAATAAACTGCCACTGCGATGGCAAAGATGCATTGATTGCATGGGTGATTACTTCGATTAATACAAATAAAAAATACATGAAAAAAATTCGTTTAAATTTTTTCATACAAAACGGCAATTTCATAGGTAAAGACCTATTATTTGGTCGGCTGAATTTACAAACACAGCGCATTTTAATTGTTTAGATGATATATTATATACACAGGAATGATAGCGTCAGAAAGTGTTGAGAATTTGAAAAAGGATCCAAATGTTCCCCGTTATGTGATCGCAGATTTTTATAAATCCTGCCAAGCCTTTATATTGAACTGACTATGTACATTACTAAGCGTTTTGATTTTTCGGACACATTATTTTCATTTATACCTATAGTGAATCCGTCAGAAGCTCAGCAATTTAAAGTCAAATCCCTTAAACCGTCGTTGCAATGATTTCCGATACTTGAAAATGTAGTGGCATCTCAAAAACTAGATGACAAAAGGAGGGCTCACGCGATGCTAGATTACTCTGCTCTTGTTTTACAAGATGATGACGATCTGGAAACATACTGGGCTAAGGTATTCCATCTTAAAAAACAGTGCAGGTCATTAAATGTTTTTAAATTTGAAATACGCAATAAGCCTTTCAGTTACGTTTTTGGGTAATCCAGACCGTGGAAATCGGCAACACTGGACGTAATTGATTCGGGATAAGTAATGAATGTCGCGTGTGTCCGAGAGACGCGCGACGACGCGAGACGACGCGCGAGGTGTACTCCGGTAGGACATGTTCACAAGAGAGCAATGAGCACTGTTGTGTCAAGTTGTGAGAACATTGCCTACGTCAGGAGGATTCTCTTTCAATGGCAAGTTGTATTGATTCGCGGGTGAGCTTTAACTTCATTACCATGGTGGCTGCGAGTTCGTTATTAAACTTTAATTTCTCGGAAGGTACCTTCTATTATTTCGCCGAACGTTGTAACAAAACCTGTCGGTCGCTGGTCCGGCCGGCGCCGGCGGCCGTCCGATGAGCGCGTTCATTAAATCATCTCGCTCTGATAACCCGCCGCACTCGCCCAGCACTCGTGCCGCGTTCGCCCCGCAGCGGTCGCGTAAGCTCGTACCTCGCCGCAAATTAAAACCTTACTACGTAATGTTTAGGTGGATTTACTCGCGAACTCGCGGCGACAAATCACTCTTGTATTGGTAACTAATGGTGTAATGAAGCAGCATAACGTGAATTAACAAACTGTACCTTTTAATTTGTTGTTTGTGTGGCGACTGTTAGTAACAACACGCTATGGTATCAGAGTGCGTTGTTTGTTCAACGTTATACTTAATTATGTTAAAGTAATGAGAGCAGTGCCATCGCTAGGGAATTCCCGAGTGTGCTCTGTGAGGTAGAATAGTGATCAGTCCGCGAAGCAATCACGCGACGTAACTTTTTATATTTGGTTTCAGCATTGGCAAACAGAGACGTTCCTTGTGTGTGTTTGAGCACACGACAGTGCGCGCGCGACGCGCGTCACCCGGCGCCGCTGATTGCTAATGCGAAGTGTCAACGAGGCACACCCCACTCGCCCGCCCGCACCTCGTCTGGATATGTCAACAGAGAACACGCGAGGCGCGAGGCATCGTGTCGCTGCCGATACATTCCTACACAGTCATATTTGAGCAAAAATACAGTACTCATTATGTAAAAATATTCATATTCTCCCAACACATACGTGTCACATCAAAATAATATAAGATAAAAATAGAATTTATAAGTTAAAGCGAAAACGACGTTCTAAGACTCCGTATCATTAATTCATTTCACACACATTATACTTGTCGCTACTACTCCAACATCTTTAACTCCATCTCTGGTTTGAGAGTCACAGTAAAATTTGTAGAACGCAGTTTGTATTGTTGTAAAAATAAAATTGAAGTCTTAATTCAGTATTTTTTTCTATCTACAGAATATAAGGTACTTTCTCTCCATGTGGCAAAGTCATAGGTCGCCCTATATAGTTAGTCTATTTGTTATTGCTTATTTTTAATTCTTTTTACCAATAATGGTATGGTAATTTTATTCTAGGTGCATCGTTTTCATTAGGGATGGGCCGAAATTTGGTTCACATTCAGTTCAACCGAATTTCGGCAGCTTGAACCGAACTTCGGCATTCGGCCGAAGTTCAGTTCAGATGCCGAACATTCGGCACAAGAAAAATAATACCTACTTGCACTATTTTGACTGAAATTAAATAGAATTAGAGTATAGCATTACTGTGAAATAAAATTAGGTATGTCTTTTACACACTCATGGTCATTTATTTTAGTTAGGAACATTGTAAATGTAAACCTTAAATTAAATCAGTTCTTTTTATTATTCTTGAAAATCTCTGCCTAATTAATTAGACATACTATTACAAAAATTAAATAAGCTTAGTATTCTTCTAACAAACATCTGAATACAATTCGTAAATTGAAAAAAATCACGCGGAGATACAAGTACCTACATAACTAATTATGTCGTAGAGTTCGGTTGCAGATGCTCACAAAATAATTAGGTACTTGTGGATATTATTCAGAACTAACTGCTTGCTTGCTGTGTTGGATGATTCGTCGGTTTGCTGTAAGTTTTAGGGTCATTATTTGTTAAAATAAGTAGTAAGGTAAAGTTTTGTCTTGTTGTGTCGGATGTCGGATCAAGGGAAGTGCTAGGTACGTACTTTTGCATTCATATAGCACGCGTGTGTTTTTTCCATTCGGGTTAGTTACATGGCTGCGGAGCACCTGTGGTGAGTCAGAGGCACACAAATAAAACAATAGTAGTGTTCTTAGATTTGAACTATGTGTTTATTTTAGCATTCATAACTTAACTGAAACGAGGGACGGGATAGTTCGTCAATCAACAGTACAATCAAACATAACTGAACGTAATAAACAATAGATACACAACCTAACAAACAAAACTTCGGTATCAGCCGAAGTACCGCGGACACCTGAGTGCGGCACCGCGAGCGCCACAGCGCCGCGCGGCACCTATCACTCGGCACCGCGAGCGCCACAGCGCCGCGCGGCACCCAGCACTCGGCACCGCGAACGCCACAGCGCCGCGCGGCACCCAACACTCATTTAGTAGATAAAACAGTTATAATGTAAATAAGAGCAATGCAGATCTTTCTTTTATTCCCATTTGCCGTTAGTGGGCCGCTAACATTAGCGTCGCAGGTCAGTTTTGAAATATCCGGCATTAATGTCAACTCACAACCGATACTCAATTATATTTGCAGTTTGAACACATTATAGACCACACCAGACTCTTTGTGGAACTTTCAACAGAAACAGTCGGGCGAAGCTCCCGCGATGCGCTCCAAACTCAAAACTATCCGCACCGACCGCGCGGAGAGCAACGCAACGAACCGAACCGAGACACGACGAATCAGGAGAACAAGTGCACACTGTACTTATCACATAGCGAGCAGCCGCGCCGCCCGCGCTATGTACAGGAGAGGAGCGGGCAGAGGGCGCGGGGGGGCTTGGGCCGATAGCGCTCCGTCACACCGTGGTCTCGCGGTCCACGTGGATGTACTCGACGGAGCGCTCGCGACGTCAGGAGGAAGCCGCCGAAGACGCGCGCGACGCGTCGAACAGTAGCTCCTCCGTGAGGCGTCGACCCGCTGCCAGCGCGCCCAGCAGCTGCTTGTCCGCGCCCGCGCGTCGCCGCCGCCGCAGCGCCGCAGCCACCAGTAGTGCCAGCGCCGCCGCGCCGCACGCTGCGCCCGCCGCCGCGCCCGCGGTCGCTGGAGCCGCCAGTGCCGCCAGCAGGCGCGCGCCCGCACCGCACGCGCCCGCCTCGTCGCCGCCACCCGGACAGTCCGCCTCACCGTCGCACCACAGCGCGCCCGCCATGCATGCGCCCAGCGCGGCGCACGGGTGCGCGCACGCCGCGGTGGCGTTGGGCCACGCCTCGCCCACTGCCAGCGGGCGCGGCGCGGGTCCAGCGCGCCACACCTCCATCCAGTGGAAGCGCGCGTGCCCGACCTCGCGCGCGACCCACACGACCAGTAGAGCGCCAGGTCGTGCGCCGCGCCCCCACCACTCGTCCGTGAAAATGTGCACGACGGGCCCCGCGCCGCCCACCCCCGGGCACACGGCGCGCAGCAGGCGCGACGAGTGCGCCTCGTACACCAGCACGCGGTTGACGGTGGCACAGGGTGGCGGCTCGCCCGCCTGCGCGCCTGCCGTGCCTCCTGCGCCGGCCAGGGGCAGCTCCTCACCCCACACTCGCAGGAACACTGACCGGTTGCCTCTTGCCTCCAGGAGAAAAGGTGTCTCACCGCACTCCGACATTCTATTGCCACTGAATTTTAAACCATTTATTCATTATGGATGAACGATGAAATTGAAGCTGAACTTTTCAACAGGTAGGTACGTCACGTAAAACTAAGACATCATAATTAAAAAAATTAAAACTAACTTTGACTTCAAAATGATTTTGTAAGTTTTACTTGAGTATAAAATTTAACCTGTAAGGGTAGACCAGATGCACGCGTGTGCCGGGCGGCGTCAGGCGGCGCCGGGAGGCGCAGGTGGGCGCGGGGGCAGCGGTGCGCGCCCACGTGCCGTGGAACTGCACGTGCCGGTGGTCCTCGGCCGCCGACAGCGCGCGCGCCACCAGCTCCAGCTCAAGCGCCGGCCCGCCCGACTGCAGCCGCAGCGGCGCGCTGCCGTTGTCGCAAATGCACGCCACTGGCACCTGCACACGACACTCACTGTACAGGTTGCTTCTAACGTTAATTCACATTCGTCCGTTCGAGCATTTTTCAACATCTTACTCTATATCCGGGCCACGGAGATTCATATATTCGCAGATGTGGCACCCGCAGCGGAGCGTCATCGTCGCCGTCGAAGTCGACCAGCGTTTCGTCGGCACCATCAGCGTCGTCAGGTCTCGGGTCGTGCGGGTCGGGCGCGCAAGCCGGCCGCCCGGTGAGCGGATCCGCGCGCGTCGTACAGCGCGGCTCCTTGCCGAACGTGGCCGCCAGCAGGTCAAGCGCGACGCGCGCGCCGTCCGCCTGCAGCCGGTACACGCAACGCAAGCGCCGTGCGCCACCGCGCCCGAACCACAGCGCGTTCCGTGGCGACGCGAACGAGCCCGGCGTCGTGATCCACCGAGCGCATTCGTTCGGTAAAGCTCGCGGACGTCGACCGTCATCGGGCAGAGGTGTTCCCTCGAGCCGCGCGTCCACGAACTCGTAGTGAAGTGCAAACTCGAGCGGATGAGTGGCGGTGCCGGGCAGGGACGTGGCCGCTAGCGACAGCAGCGGCGCGGCCGACACGTAGCCGTCGGGGGGTGCGCACGGGCGCGGCGAGCGCGTGGCATTAGCGAGCGCGGCGCGAGCGCATAGTGCCGGCGCCGCATCACAGAAGCGGCCCAGCGCGCGCGCGCCTGCCTCCTGCGCGCCGCCACCGTCCCAGATGCGCAGCTCCACGGCACAGGCGCCGGGCATGACGCGCGCGCGCGTCTCGCCCGCGGCGCGCTGGCTCAAGTGCGCCACGCCGTTGTCCTCGTCGCGTTCTCCGCTCTCGAGGCGACGCGGCTCGACTAGCGAGTATTGCGTGTAGCTCGAGAAGTAAATCCACACGAGATCTCCTGCAGATAGGACTGACGTGAGCAGTTTGTATCGCCACCTGCACCTCTCCCCCCGGTCGCATGCTTACCTGGGCGTCCGTGGAAGGTCCAGGTGCAGGTGGTGTTGGGCGGCAGCGTGTGTGCGGGCGCCCGTAGCCGGCCTCGCCGCCCGCGCGCGCTGCCCGACGTGGTCGAGTTCGTCTCCTCCTCCGACGACGACGCTTTGACATGAAACTCGCACCGCCGTGCCTCTCTGTTGTCAACGGACCAACATAACACGATTTAAAAATAATCAAGGTATCAGTGTAGGATGCGCCAATCAGCTTCAATAGGTTTATTTATTACCGGGCATAGTCGAGAGAGTCAGAGTCAGCGAACACGACGTCGACGTCGAGCTCAAAGCCGCGGAGGGGCGCGGCAGGCGCAGGGGGGCGCAGGGGTGCGCTGAAGGGCGACGAGTGGAAGGCGACTAGCATCTCGGGCCCGCGTGACGTGACGCGCGGCAGCCAGTCGCCGCCGCAGTACTCCACCAGCACGGGGTCGTCGGTGGATGCGCCATCGTAGAAGATGAGCCGGTCGCGCTCGCCCGTGCACTCGCGCCACGCGCGCACCACGCGCCCCGTCTTGTTCAGGCTGCGGATGTACAAGCAACCATGCTCACTGTGCTCGGCTGGCCACCTTACCTTGCAGACGCACGATTACTTTCGAAGCGAGCACTCACCTTGCCATTGATATCGAACGCTTAATTTGCATCTTGTGTGAATATTCTTGTCGAACAGAAATCATCGCGTGTTTACACGTAGGAATATCTTTCTGACGGAGACTCCAGTAGCAGGTGACGTTTCTGTCAAGAACGATGAAGTGTAAGAGTGGCACACCGAATGTGAAACACAACGCATGGATACCTGGGTATGATACCTGGGGTACATGCCGGGGTAGTTGGGGCTCTGCAGGCGGCACGGCTTACGGTGGCACTCCTCGTAGGTGCGCGTGCAGTACGTGCCCGGTGACACCGCACCGCGCTCCAGCGGCGCCTCTATCGCGCCGAACCTGATACACGCCACACCTTATATATCAGGAACCTGAATATTCAACGAATCAAAACAATTATCGTGAGATAAGTTACGGAATCAGGTTGTACTTTGAGTAAATTCATGACAGTATACCTAACGTTAAATAAAAATACACATTTAGTTTTCATTCTCATCATCATTCAAAAACTCATTACTTACTTTGACCTGCATTCATAGATTTTGAAAAAGAATTGAGTACAGTCAGCAAGTTATATTTATTTGCAATACATAAAACGGTTGTGTTAGCTTAAAAAGTTTTTAACCCCCGACACAAAAATAGGGGTGTTAATGTGTTATACGTTTGACCGCTATGTGTGTCTGTCTGTGGCACCGCAGCTCTTAAACGGGTGAACAGATTTGGGCGCGTTTATTTTAATTTAAAAGTAGGTAGATGCTCGAAATCTCTTCATCAACCAGAAAAGAGCTGATAATTTTCAAATCACAGAACCGATTTTCTTAAGAACGTCACCTTTCAGACAAAATAAAAAATAAATTTTATACTGATCAAAACGAATCTACACCCGACCCATTTGCTATTATTTTTTCAAGAGTGTACTAGTGTGCTGGATATCCTGGCTGCAGCATCAGACCCAGAAATCCATAATCTTGCATAGTTATGTAGCAGACATGGGTGTGACAGATGAAGACCTTGAAACGGCTATACTAATTTTGATAAAACATATCTAAGAACCACCGCTAGAAAACCTACTTTTCAATAATAAAACCGCACCTAAATCGGTTTAACTGTACGAGCACACTCGACCATTTATGCTGACGCCCGCGATCACATGTACTTAACGCTATACAATTGTACGGGTTGTAGTAGTTAACTCCGTACACTGATTTGTTGTGAAGGTTTTTAAGTTAAAGTTAGATAGAGAAACACGTTCCACTAAGATGCACTAAGTAGTTAAGTTTATTTAAGTTAAGAGTGAGTAACAATAGTACAGTGGTAGGCGATTATTTCTCTCAGTTATTGATAGCTACACAGTTTTATGTACACTACATTTAAATTCGTTTGTCAAGTTATTTTATAATGCTAAATTATGACGCGCATCGTTGGCCTTAAGTAGGTTACTGAGTAAGCAGAAAAATGTACGGCGATGAGACCGTACATATTGGCAACCCCCAAAAGTAGCTAAGATGAGTAGAGAGAGAGAAAGAAACGCCTTTACAAAGTCAAACGTTAAAGTAAAAGTTAATAGCTAAACAATTAATCAAAATTAAATGCAATGTTGTCTCGGTGTGTTTGAGGTTGAACGTGGCAGTCGTCCATGGGCGCCTGCTGCTTTTCTTCTCTGGCAGTCTGCCGTCGAGATCCCATTGGTTGAAGTTCGATGTCTTCATGCGTTTGCTTTCTATTTGTCTTCCTCGGATATCGGTTCCGCAGCAATGTGCAGTATTTCCTTGTTATGATCCACAGGGAAATGATAACAGCAATTGTTAGTAAAAGGTAACAAATTACATATTGATGAATGTCATGATCCGTGATAGTGGATGGTAGTTTCGGCTCGTTCTCTAGTTGGAACCGCAGCTTTTTGTCAATCTCCTCGAAGTCATTCTTCTTGAGAGTAAAGAGTTCGTGTGGCGTGTTATGAAGTGTGACGTTAACAATGTTATTTATCGGCGAATTCAGGTTCGGTACATGCATCTCATAGTTCACGTTGAGGTTGCTGTTGTACTGATTGTGCGAAGTGATGGTGAGTTCTTTTGACTGCAGTACGCATCCTTGACTCAAAGTTACTATAGCCACCGATGTGATAGTTTGCGATATTACGTCGTTTTCACAAACAGTACGTAATTCGCACCTTCCGCAACAAACAACCAGCCAGCTGTTTGATTCTTGCAACTTGATCCATGCCTCCTCGCATGACACGCTGTGTACGTCACACGGTGTCGTAGTTGTACGATGACCCAGAAGTTTTGCTTCGCAAGGTGCATTCTTGTTTTGTAAGTTGAACACTGGTATGTTTGCGTTACAAATAAAGTTATCTTTCTGTCTTTTGATGCATTGCCTGAAATCTTTATCTTTTAATGAGATGTAAGAATTCTTTTCAAAGTTCACGGCAATGTATTCCGAAGATAACTGCATCAATTTATAGTTTGACTCCGCCTTGAATGGTATTGCGATAGCCCGATAGTAGGTGAAGTCCTCATTTGAAATTAAAGGAATGTGGACTTCGAACATAAAGTAGTTCTTTGTTATTCGTGCTTTCACGTACAGCAACTTGTAAAGTTCCTTGATATCTTCTCTGATATTTTCTGTTGGCAATGACAGAGTCCTCGGCAGTCTGCCGGATATGTCTTCCAGTTGCTTTACTAAAGTGACTGGTGATATCAAGTGCACGTCCATATGTCCACTGTAGACATTAGTGAGTGTATTCAGGAGCATAGTTTGAATTTCCTTAAGATTTCGTAGTAGTAGCGATGCTGTGAGCGAAGCGGAGTTGAAGTAACTTGTGGCCATCATTATTTGTATTTCTGTTTCAATGCTGCCCAGATTTGTCTTAGTTTCTTCCATGAAGTTTTCTATCATCTTGCATTGAAGCTTGATATTTTCATCGTTTTTCTTCAAAACGTCATTTTGTAGTTGCATGATCGATGTTTGGTTTTTTGCGAGTTCACGCAAATAGTTTTCATTAAGTTGTATGGCTTCAATATCCTTGTGGTATTTGTCAGCAAACTTCTGGTCTAAGACGCCGAATAAGCTGTTTGCAACCATTCCTACTCCGTCGATCAAACCGCGCTTCTTGCGCGTTGATAAATGCTTGTGCGGAGTCAGCAGGATTGTGTTGTAGAAGTTAAGTAGTTCCATCTCGTGGGAAAGTTGATCCGTCGTAGCTTGGCAATAACTTTGATGGATCTTTTGGCAAAGGTCATTTACACCGTTTATGTATTTTTCAATATGATGAACGCCTTGCCAGTAGTTTGTTAAGTTGTAGTACGTAAGCAAAGTCCATTCATCGTGAATGAGTTCAATTTTGCCTATGGTGTCATAGTAAATCGGTCGCTCGGATTCCAGGTTGGTAATTTGAGTGCCTGACCTTAGTTGCGAACCATATGATCCATTCACAAGTATCAACATTGTGAAAAGAAACATTAAAATGTTTGTAAGACATTTTCCTCCAGATTGTTTAGTTTTGGTAGTTTTTTCAGTTTTCTCCGTTTTTTGTAAATCCGCTTTACCTTCTTCATAAATTTTGTAGCAGGTTGTGTCGATAGGTAGAGCTGATAGTTTGATTATAGGTCGTTTAATGACACCAGTTTGGGTTTTCAAGGTTGTCACTCGAACGTATCCGTCCGTTCCAGGGTGAAGTTCTAGTACCCGTCCCATGGCCCATTTTCCTGGCGGCAAGTTGTTGTCCCGGACTAGTACGATGTCCCCCTCGCTTAGGTTTTTCTTGGGATTGTTCCATTTGCTGCGCGTTTGTAGTTGAGTAAGATAGTCGCTTGACCAGTTCTTCCAAAATTGTTGGTACATATGTTCAGTTAGCTGCCATCGTCGCCGTAAGTCAATGAAGTTTTCATCGGTGTAGTCAGCTCGTGGTAAAGACATTGTTGGTCCCCCTGTTAGAAAGTGGCCCGGTGTCAGGTAGTTATAAAATTCTTCGGGGTCTTCAGTGAGCTGGCAAAGCGGCCTGGAGTTCAGGCACGCTTCTATCTTCGCAAGCAGGGTAGTAAATTCCTCGTACGTCAGTTTTTGGTCTCCTAGCACTCGACGAAGGTGATATTTCATCGACTTGACCGCTGCTTCCCATAGTCCACCAGCAGTCGGCCAAGCAGGTGCATTGAAATGCCATTGTACTCCCATGTCTGCGATGTTATTGAAGAAGTTTGGCGACAAGATTTGTTTGAAGTCTTCGAACTCTTTCTGGAGCAACCTTGATGCGCCTATGAAGTTAGTACCACAGTCGGAGTAGACGTGACCAGGTGTACCGCGCCTGGAGCACATTCTCTGGAAGGCTGCTATGAAAGTTTCAGTACTTAAGTCAGATGCAAGTTCGATGTGCACAGCCTTTGTCACCATGCATACAAATATGCATATGTAACCCTTCGAAGTTCTGACCCCTCTTCCTTTGTTGAGTCTGACTTCGACGTGTCCTGTGAAGTCAACTCCCGTGTGGGTAAAGGGGCGCGAAGGTGTTACTCGTTGCGGTGGCAGTTCTCCCATGAGTTGGTTCAACTTCAATGGGTTGTAGCGATGACAGTGCACACAGCGCCGAAGTTCAGCTTTCACCGCTCTGTTACCGCCAACGATCCAGTACCGTTGTCGGATGTACGCTAAAGTTAGTCTGGCTCCTCCGTGTAAAGTCGTTAGGTGAGCTTGATTAATCACCAACTGAGTAAGTCGTCCACCCTGAGGTAGAATGGTTGGATTCTTCATCTCAAAAGGTAAACTGGAATGTTTCAGTCGACCCCCGACTCGGATTAAGCCGTTGTTGTCCAAGTATGGTTTAAGTTTGAAGACTTTACTTTTCGTTGAAATAGCTTCTTTCTTCATAAGTTGTTTATATTCTTGCGTAATTTCCGTTTGTTGCACATATTTTATTATTTGTTCATTTGCGTTGTTTAATTCGCATAAAGTGAGGCATCCGGTGTCACGTTTCGTGTTATTACTTGAGTTTCCGATAAATCGTTGTATCCATGCTACAATTCTGACCGCTTTGGTCAATGAACTGCAATTAGTTAATAAGTTATGAATACAATTATTGGTCTCTTTGTTCATAGAGTTGGATTTCGCTTGAAAGACGTTGCCTATGTTAGTTGTAAATGTGCATGTTAGGTTTTCTTCACGCTTTTGTTCTTGGAAGGTGTTCAGAAATGTAGGACCTTCCCACCACAGACTGAATGTTGTTAGCTTCGTTGGTAGTAATCCTCTTGATGCACAGTCTGCAGGGTTATCTTGCGACTTCACATAACGCCATTGCTCGGCTGGTATGATTTGTCTTATTTTTGCAACTCGATTTGCGACGTATTTTTCTCTTTTAGATGTATCCACGCCAGGACCACTTGGGAATCACACCAAACGCTCGTAGTTATGTCGTAACCGTTCAGAGCTTCTCTGATTTTTTCGATGAGTTGCGATAGTAAGAGTGCGCCGCAAAGTTCGAGTTTCGGTAATGTAATCGTTTGTGATAACGGTGCTACTCTTGTTTTAGCAGCAAGTAATGTTATTGTTTGTTTGTTATGTTCATCTCTGACGCAGCTGTAAACTACGCAGGAGTAAGCCTTTTCACTGGCATCGCAGAATCCAAATAGTTCGATCTTTTGGTTCGTTGAACCGAGCCAGCGCTTGATTTTCATGTGTTTTACATTGGGTATGTCAGCTCTCAGTTTTAGCCATTTATCTGCTATATGTGACGGTAACTGATCATCCCACTCAAGTTTGTTGACCCATACTTCTTGAAATATAATTTTTGCCGCTATAGTTACGGGTGATAGCCAACCCAGCGGATCATAGAGTTGCGAAATTTCTGAAAGCAGCCGCCTTTTAGTTATTTCCGGTCGACATTTTTCTTCATATTTCCAGTTGAACACAAATGTGTCAGCATGCGGATCCCAACCTAGACCTAGGGTTTTCATGGATTCCTCCTGCTTGAAGTCAAAAGTGATCCTACGTGAAATCTGATCGTCACTTAAGTACTTTAACAATGCTGGATCATTGCTGGACCACTTGCGTAAGTTCATGCCGGCTCCCTTTAACATATCTATGAGCGATGTCTGGAGTTCCTGGGCCCCTTCCAGTGAGTTGTGGCCGCTTATGACGTCATCGACGTATGCTTCGTTCAGTAGTACCTTGGCTGCCGTTGGGTATTTGTAGCCATCATCGTATGCAAGTTGTTTGATGGTTCTCATGGCCAGCCACGGCGCGCACTTAGTTCCATAAGTGACGGTGCAAAGTTGGTACTCTTGCAGCTTGTTTGACGGCGTAGTTCGCCAAATAATTTTCTGCAACTGTTGTTGTTCCTCAGACAGCCAGATACATCGATACATTTTCTCGATGTCAGCTGTAAAGGCGTATTTGTAAGTTCTCCATTTTATGATAAGTTCTTGGATATCTTTTTGTAGGTTGGGGCCTTTTTCTTGTAGGCCGTTCAGGCTGTATCCCGTTTTCGTTTTCTGAGATGCATTGAAGACAACTCTGAGTTTCGTGGTAGTAGATTCTTCACGAAGTACTCCGTGATGTGGTAAGAAACATTCAGTAGTCGAAGATGTTATAGGTTTTGCTGGTTTCATATGGCCTAACTCCAGGTATTCCCTAAGGAAATCTTTGTATAATATTTCAAGTCGGCCATTTCTTTGAAACCTTTTTTCTAGTTGCAGCAATTGTGATACTGCGATTGTTTTCGATGTTCCAATCTTACTTTCGTAATTCGGACATAAGGGCATCTTCACAATGTATTTTCCATCTGAACCACGGCGAGTAGTTTCCTTGTAGTAAGTTTCACATTGATCTTCTTGAGATCGGTCAGTGTTTGTTCTAGTGACGTCTTCACACTCCCAAAATTTAGTTATTTCAGCCAAGTCTAGCAGAGTGACGTGACAGTTAAAAGTTTCTAGTTTTCCACACAAAATCCATCCTAGCTGTGTCTGTTGCGCAACGGGTGATTTTGGTGTGCCTTTTAGTATTCCATCTTGTATTATTTCAGCGTATACGTCAGCTCCAAGCAGTATGTCAATAGACCTTGAAATATTAAAATCAGGGTCCGCTAGTTTTCAGTTTTGCAAATGCGACCAATCTCGTCGTTCAAATGTGTTGTTCGGTAGTTTATTGATCAGTTTCTTCATAATCAATGCTTCAGTGTTGAAAGTATATTCGGAATGGATTGATTTGCATGTTAGTTTAAGGCGTCCTTTACAGTCGCCTGATACAGTTCCAACTCCAGATATCTTCACAGTTAGTTTGTTTCTTGGCAGCCTTAAGAGTTGTGCTGCATTTTCAGTTATTAAGTTAACTTGTGAGCCCTGATCTACGAGCGCACGAAGAGTTATGTAAGTCCCATCTATCGATTTCACCTTAACTTGGACGGTGGTCAGTAATACTTCCATCTCGCTGGCTGATAGATGATTTGAACTCGGCGTTTCAGTTTCCTTCGATGGTCGTTGACCTGAGCGTTGGTGTTCATTGCTCGTCGAAGGTGAATTTTTGTTGGAATTGTTGTAATGTAAGAGCGTATGGTGCTTCATTTTACATTCCTTACAAGTTTTCTCAGAGTTGCAAGTTTGGTTTTCGTGACTAAACAAACAGTTTTTGCATAAACACAATTTTGCAACTGTGCTGTTTCGTTGCTTTGTATCCATGTCAATAAACTGCTGACATCGCATTAAAACATGATTGTTTTTGCAAAGAAGGCACTGCCCGTATGAAGTGTGGTAAGTTTTTGGTAGCCATTTCTTATGATCGAAGTTTTTTCGAGGCACATGTTTTTCAGTTCCAGCTGACTTCTCTGAACTCTGTATGTCCTTTTTTGAAGTCTTCATGGATTCAAACGCCATAAACTGGTTTTCTAAGTACATCAAAAATTCCTGCAGTGTTGGCACTTCTCTGTTATCGTGCAAGTTCTTTATGTATTCATTGTAGCTCCCGCAGTCTAGTTTTTGTGCCATCAGATGGACAATCATAGGATCCCAACTAGTTATATCAAAACCAATGTTTGTTAAACCGTTTAGACATTCTGTTGTTACGTCATGCAGCTTCTTCAAGTTGTAAGCGTCTGGTTTCTGTATGACAGGCAACTGCAGCATAGTGTTCATGTATGACGAGAACTGCAGTCGGCGGTTGTTATACCGTTGGTTTAGTATATCCCAACACGAAGTGTAGTTGTCGGCGCTGATGCTCAAGTGTTGCACCAGTCTTTCTGCTTCACCTTTCAGCCTGGTCTTCAGATGCTGCATTTTTTGAGCTTTATTCAATGTCGGGTTTTTGTGTATAGTTTCCAGGAACAGATCTTTGAAAGATATCCATTTGCTATAGTGTCCTGAAAATTCTGGGATCTCTATTCTGGGTGCTGAATGTTGATGATGAGCGGTAGACCACATCTTACTTTTCAGTTGTTTCCTTGTTTGATCATATTTTGCTTCCATGCTGTTGAACTTGTCATAGTATGTGTGATTCGAACCTTTCAGTAAGGCTTCCAGTTCCCAGTGAGTATTGTCTACAGCATCCCACTTCGACTTCAAGATTGACAAGTGATCGTCAAGTTCCCATTTTTCGGCTAAGACGTCAAATTCAATTTTTTCCATAGCCCGATCGATGGCTTTGAAGTGGCATTCCTGTTTAGTCAGCAAAATCTTTGTCTTCTCATCAGGTTCTCCTCTCGACAAGTCTGTTAAGTCGAATTTGACATTTTCTTCAGTAGTTTGCAACATTTTTAAAATGTCTGCTTTTGTTGTTTCGTACATGGTCTTTGTCTTCCCGTAGACATCTTCCACAAAATAGTTAATGTTCTTGTCTTCAATTTCTTGCAACAGTAATGTATGCCGTGCATTGAAATCTATCCATTGTGCTTCTAACGAGGATAGCCGCTTGTTCAAATATTCCTTTGTTTTTCGGGTTTTGCTATCCTTGTTATAGTTGGCACATAATGTTTTGATGTTTTCAAAACATGTTGATTGTAGCGACAGCTTGTTCATCTTGGTTGTAGATGATAGCCTCCTTGTAGTTCACACAGTACCTTTTTGAAAAGGTCCCGAAGATTCTCCTTGTAGTTGAAGACTCTTCTAGTGATCGTCGAAGGCTCTTCCAGTAGTCGAAGGCTCTTCTTCTAGTTATTGTAGTTCGTTCCGGTACCCAATGTGCCTGTACTCTGGCTAGGTATTTGCGCCTTCTCAATCCAACTGGGGCGACCCTCTTCCGGGAGACCAGCTGAACCGATTCGCTACCGTAACAAGAGACACAAACACTGTAAGATACACGACGGCTCGAAGGACCATAAATGTACGGGTTGTAGCAGTTAACTCCGTACACTGATTTGTTGTGAAGGTTTTTTAAGTTAAAGTTAGATAGAGAAACACGTTCCACTAAGATGCACTAAGTAGTTAAGTTTATTTAAGTTAAGAGTGAGTAACAATAGTACAGTGGTAAGCGATTATTTCTCTCAGTTATTGATAGCTACACAGTTTTATGTACACTACATTTAAATTCGTTAGTCAAGTTATTTTATAATGCTAAATTATGACGCGCATCGTTGGCCTTAAGTAGGTTACTGAGTAAGCAGAAAAATGTACGGCGATGAGACCGTACAACAATATTTATGCTGACGCCCGCGATCACATGTACTAAACGCTATACAATATTTATGCTGACGCCCGCGATCACATGTACTAAACGCTATACAATATTTCATGCGCGTTACTGTTTTAACTTGAGTTCAATAAAGCTGCTTGGTGAATACACACGTCGGTGTTTTCTTCCACATTTTACATAGAATTGCCGGCACACATCACACCTCTGCAGTAGGACTCCACATTAACCGTGAGCTGCGGTGCCACAGACAGACACATATAGCGGTCAAACTTATCACACCCCTCTTTTTGCTTCAGGGGTTAATAACAGAAAAAAAATCCAATTAACAATAAAGACTCGAATGGGTATTTTCCAATTTATTTAAAACTATTTTAATTTGAAGATTGGGAAAAAATATTTAACAGAAGAATAAACACGAATTTATTTATATCCATTTCCAACTATTAAAATCACGCTAATTAATTTTTTCGTTGTTTTGAATTGACCGTCAAAACACCTTACCCTTACAATTACTTTTTTATCACGTGATCAAATGTGACGTCAGCTTTGTGTAAGCGACATCAGTACAAATACTTTGTGTGACGCAGTTTTAGAAGTATTATGTAGGTACAGTGTGTTTTAGAAGTAAATGCACAGAGGCACCGCACGCCAGTAATAGCACTTTCTATCCGTTAAAAATCTTGTTAATTATAAACTCTACATTCACTTGTTTGTAACTACTTTAGTTTTTAAACAAAGTTGACGTCACGTACCTATGGCCACATGATGAAAAAGTCATCGTAAGTAGCGATTTGGCGGTAAATTCAAAACAACGAAAAATTTATTTGATCGTATTTAATTGAGTTAGTGGATATCAATCAATTTATTTTTATATATCTGTTACATATTTCGTCCCAATCTTCAAATTAAAATAGTTTTTAATAAATTGGAAAATACCCTATCCAGTTGACTCTTTGTACATTTTGATGCTGTCGATAGGAATGGAGAATGGAGGTGTTTCGGGAACACCTTGGGCAGAGGCTTTCAAAATGTTCACTTTGGACCTCGCTTCACAGCCCACCTGTATAAGACTGATTCGATTGGCACCAGAAAAATAAAACTTGACAATTGCCTTTTTCTAGCTGACTGTACCATTTTTAGAAAATGTGTGAATTCAGTTAGCATGTACTCAAAAAGTTAAGTCCATGTTTACCTGTAGCTACAAAGTAGGTAAAGAAGTACCTGCCCTTATAAATCCTATTCATTTTAAAAGTGTTATATTTTTCTTATAATGGCCGGACCTGATTTTGATGCACAAAGGTATCGCCGAGGTATCCCTACACAAATATCTAAACCGTATCGCTATTGGTCCATAGATCACTTCCCAATCTTCCCATACAAATCTCGTTTACGCAACGAGTCGACATCTTCCGAGGGTACAACACGTGTAGAGTATTGGTTTGTTTGGCATGGTGCATCATAACCGCATCTTCTGCAATGTATATTTTGCGGGCGGGATTACGGTGCTGCATATTTTATTCAAGCCTGGATCTAGTTATTGCGAAATTAAAAGTAGTTACTAACTTTTAACGTAATATTCACTAAAAATATCTTGGAATTGGAGCTGAATAAAATAATTATATAATAATTTTCAATGTCCACTGACCTGACGACGGCGTCGCGTTGCGCCAAAAATTTGTAACGTAGCCGAAAGCCGAACGGCTCCCCGAGCCTCGCGCGGAACAGCTTGACGGACACGGTGACGGTGGCGGTCTCGCTGTAGTAGAGCGCGGCGCCGTCCGCCTCGCCACACCACGAGCCGCCCGTGAAAGGCCTCCCCAGCTCCGACAGCTGCATGTAGCCGTCCGGGCAGCCGTCCAGCGCGCCTGGCTCGTAGCGGCCCACGCGGAACTCATCGAAGGCCAGCTGCACCAGGTCGCCATGCGCAAATCCGCCCGCCGTGAACGTAAGGTGGCACAAGAAGGGCGCGCGCGGCGCCGAGCGCACGCCCACGGCGTACGCCACGCCCACGCGCCCGTAGTACGTGCGGTTACATACGGTGCAGTGCGCCGGCTCGTCGCTGCCGTCCGCGCACTGCGCCTCGCCGTCGCAGTATGCGTCCAGGCGCACGCAAGCGCCGCTGCGGCACGCGAACTCCGCCACGCCGCAGCCGCCCGCCGCGCCACGCGCGCCCAGCGCCACCAGCGCCAGCGCCAACGGCAGCGCCAGCGCCGCACCGCGCCACATGTCGCGCGCGCCCTCACCGCACCAGTCCCCACGAGCCCAGCGCGCGCCCTGTACACACTGCGCGTTTGCTAATCTTTAGCTGGAGAAGCATTCCTAGCGATTGGGCTTTTATGTTCCAGGAGATTACCTATTAGGATTTTGAATATAAATATTCTGAACTTCTGCAAATAAAAATCTACCATTTGGTTTGTGATACAATAATAATATATAGGGTGCCTAAAATCTAGTATGTTACGGTAAGTGTGATTATTTGGAAATTAATAATAATTTTCTATATTTATTAATAATTACCGAAAGTCGAGGTAGAAGTAAGAAATTAATCACATTCATCGGTGATAATGTAACATTAGTACCGATAAATGTAATACCTACATTTTCTGTTTTTACACGCTTTATATTAGCTTCACTTGTATGTTTGTTTGTTTGTAGCCGACTCCTTTGGACGCTATTTTGACCCAATTTAAACGGTCAGATTTCATTGAAACTTTGTAAACTTATCGAGGACCGATGACTATTCAATAATTTAAAAAAATATGAGATAAATGAAAAAAAAAATCATTTATCTCATTTTTGTAGTTAGCAGAACTAAAAAATAGAAAATAAATAATAGTTTAAAAAACACGCTTTAAAAACCAAAATCAAAATCAAAATGTTTTATTTCACATAAGCCTGCATGGGCACTTATGAAACGTCACAAGCTAGGGTGCACGGTTCCAATTTGTCGTTTCCTATGGAGAAGAGCCGGCAAGAAACTCCACGGTTACTCTTTTAAAAATAATTGGCTTTTACAATGTTTTCAAATTACAGTGATAATAGGTATGGGAGGACAGTGCAGGCCAGTCAATAAGTACCAGGTACTTAGAGGAATGAAAATGCAGAATAGAAAAACGTCTACAAATCTAGTCTCTAAGGCCTACAACGTTCTCCCATTCACAATATGTAAAACAATCTACCTATATAAAATGAATCTATTTGAACCAAGTGACATGATTTCGATGACAATAACTAATAATAAATAGTCGAAAGTAAAATTAATGTATAATGTCAAATAATGACGAGAATATGTCAGACATTGTAAAAAATAAAAAATAACATTGCAATTTGGGAGCAGTTAATAGACTTTCACACAGTTTTGCTGTTAATGAGGTACCAGGGAAGCCACATGTGCAGAAGAAATTAATGCCAAACTTCCCTGTCTTCAACGTAGTCTTTTATCTGATAACATGCTTTTTTGATAAGGACACGTTTGATGTGAGTTTTAAACTTTCCATCGCTTAGTTCTGTAACCGACTTTGGTAACTTGTTATAGAATCGGATACTGTTTATTAGAAATGACTTACTAGTTTTAGTTAATCTAAATTTTGGAATCACAATTTCATCTTTACTACGTGTATTTAGATTATGGAAATAGCATCTTTTTTTTAAAAGACCTAAGTTTTTGCGAACATACAAGATATTTTCTAGAAAATAAAGAGAAGGCAGAGTAAGTATATCAATTTCGTTGAATTTATTTCTAAGAGACTCGCGAGGCCCCATTTTATAGATTGCGCGGATTGCCCTCTTTTGTAAAATAAAAATTGAATCTACGTCCGCTGCCGATCCCCACAGCAGAACGCCTTATGACAATCATAATACTGTGAAAATAAGCAAAGTATACTAACCTAGCTGTGGCTACATCAGTCAATTGCCTTATTTTTCTTACTGCGTAAGCAGCTGAGCTTAATCTGCTTGAAAGCGCTCTAATGTGGGCACCCCATTGCAATTTTGAATCTAAAGTAATTCCCAAAAATACAGTTTCCGAAATAGCATCTAGTTTCTTGCCATCAAGTTTTAAATTTAGACCTACTTGGGGTACATTTGGTAGCGAGAACTTCAGACATTTAGTTTTGTTCGCATTGAGTAAAAGATTATAAGCAGCAAACCATTTCGATAGAACAGCTAGGCTTTCGTTGACATGTAAGACATCCGTATCTTTTCTATCTATTCTAAAAATAAGAGAAGTGTCATCAGCGAATAAAATTATATCCGAGAAGTTAGCCATCAGATAGGGAAGGACATTAATATAAAATAGAAATAAAAAGGGGCCAAGAATTGAACCTTGAGGCACGCCCATCCTAACTAGAGACCCCGAGGATGTCGCCCCGTAAACGTTTACTTTTTGCTGCCTGTTTGATAAATAGGAAAGTACAAGATCAGCAGCTTGTCCACGAATTCCGTAGTGGTGTAATTTACAGATCAGTGTATTGTGGTTAACGCAGTCAAACGCTTTTGAGAGGTCACAGAAAATGCCAATCGCATCCTGGGAACTCTCCCAGGATTCCAAAATGTGACTGACGAGTTTTACTCCCGCGTCAGTCGTCGACCTACCTTTCGTGAAACCAAACTGTCGCCTATGTAAAATCCCATTTGAGTTAAAATGTGACAACATCTGGTGTAGCATGATTTTTTCATAAATTTTGCTCAATGCTGGAAGCACAGATATAGGTCTATAATTAGAGGGATCACTCTTACTACCCGATTTGAAAATTGGTACTACTTTACTATGTTTCATTAAGTCAGGAAACGTACCGCTGTCTAAACATTGATTAAATATGCCTGTTAGGACAGGGGCAATTGTGTCAATGATATTTTCAATAACCTTAACGGAAATCCCCCATAAGTCTTCAGTGTTTTTTATGTTAAGACTTTTAAATGCTGCTTTAATTGTGGCAATAGAGATGGGTTTGAATTCAAAACTTGGAATGTCCTTACTGAAGTTTTCTTTAAGAAGAGATTCAGCTAATACAGATGATGAGGGGAGATATTTCGTAACCTCTATTGGGATGTTGGTAAAGAAATTTTCAAGAGTCTCCGCAACTTTTAACTTATCTGAAATGGTTTCATTGTCAATTTTTAGAGCTAACTCATTCTGATATCGTTGTTTTGTGTTTCCGGTTTCTTTGTTAATTACCTGCCACACAGCTTTTATTTTATTTTTAGAAATACTAGTTTAGTAATTATAAAAAAAAATATGAGTAGATCATGTCAATAACTAATGACACAATAGATAATAATAAAATAAAAAAATGTATTAAAAATAAATAATAGTTTAAAAAACTAAAAAACACGCTTTAAAAACCAAAATAAAAAAGGAGAAAATAATTTAATTCAATTAAAAAGCGTGGGGTGCTTGACATTAAGTGATTATAAAAATACCTCAAAAAGCACCCCACGCTTTTTAATTGAATTAAATTAATTTCTCCTTTTTTAATTTGGTTTTTAAAGCGTGTTTTTTAGTTTTTTAAGCTATCACACCCTTAATACCAGGAGGCTCTTATTTTGGTATCATGCTTTATTTACATTTTTGTACTTTGTGCTCGAGTTAACTTTTCATTTTAATTGTTGGTATATTAGCATGGCTGGCTGACATATGTATGACTAATTATTTAATTAATGTTCTGTGTCTCGAATGTTTATATTCCTTGTCTATGTATGTACAGAATCAAGTCTATCCGACTAAACACACAGCTGTGCTGCTGGATAGTTTGTTGCGCCACTTCTTCTTCCCAGCTAAAGCACTAGGAAGTGGTGACGGGTGGGCGTTTTGGGGGAGTGTCTTATGTATTTTGACGTTCGAAAAGTGCTGATTCTCAGCCTAATTTGAATAAATGAATTTTGATTTTGATTTTTTACTAAATTGAAATGTCATGGTAATTATGAATTACCTTTTGCATGTAAAGAAAGAAGAAAGAAAGAAAGAAAAAACGTTTATTTGCGGTAAACATGACGCAAAAAGTTAAGGAACACAAAAAAAAATAAGAAAAGGTTGAGCGAAACATGTACATAAATCTCTAATAGTAAATCGAGTCCTCATTAGCTAATAATGACCTCATTGAGGTAATCACCACATAGGTACCTATGTCTAAATACTTATGTGCCTAATGAATTAACTAGTTAAAAGGATACACACAAAAAATTATTAGGGTATCCGTTAATGTTGCGATTAATGCAGGATCATCTTAATGAGGGATGATTGATGATTCATTTAAATGCTTAAATGCTTTAAATATAAGTATGCCAAGTCTAGTTCACAATATTTTTTATACCATGGGCCAAATCAATCTAAGAAATCACAAAAGTTCGTTTTATACCTATGTGGGATATCTACTATTCATAGTAGGTATCTAGTACTTTTAATTGTACATATTATTGGATTGTATGATTGAAAAAATTGTTGTTTTTCTTCGTCACTATCAGAATCCACTTCAGAATCAGGCTGTACAATTGACATTACATCTAAGAACTCTATCGGAGCTTCCTGATCCTGAAGTTTAAGTAGGTCTAAAGTTTCTTAGTATGTCTGCCTCTTACGGGCATCCAGTTAGCATTAATATATTATAAGCATATTGAGGATATCCTCGTTAGATGCTTGTCTGTTCTTCTTCCTCGAATGGTGTTCTCTGAACCTTCTAAAATGATTGTTTCGGGCCTCTGAAGATTCTTCCAAAAGACTCCCAATTGGCAAAATAGCATTTTCGGCGATTATGTCCCCCCATGAATTAATCATTTGTATACGGTCGACGACATGTAGTCATCGTGCATGTGAGGACTGTGTAGATCATGTTTTCTTTTTTGTTTTTCATCTCTTTTCAGTTCGTTTTTGATGTTAATCTGGCAGTTTGAGTACTTTATGCGGCCTACCAAGATGTCCTTCCTTTGGTATTGTTCGTCGAATCGTTGTGCTCCATATGTTCAAGTTGAGCTGCATGATTACTGACAAATGCGTGCACTGACAGGACAGTACCACTCAATCTGTGTGATTCTTTCCTCAAAAGACCATATTAGACACGAATCTACATGATCTTCAAATAATCTGACTACGATTATTTCTGTTTTTTTATTTTTTATATAATTATACACGTCGACGTTGATGAATTTTATTTCAATTAGGACATTAATATTTACTTTGAAAAGTATTATATTGCTTTAATTATTGTGAATGTGATGACTGTGTGGGTGTTTTTATATTTTAACCGATTTCAAAAAGGTGGAGGTTCTCAACTCGTCGGAAACATTTTTTTTTATGTATGTTCCCCGATTACTCGAAGATGGCTGGACTGATTTGAATTATTTTTTTTTGTTTGAAAGGGTATACTTCTCAGGTGGTCCCATGATCATCAAGTCAGGATCTGATGATGGGATCCTGGAGAAATAGAGAGAACTCTTCAAATTTTATAGGCACTCTTGAAGTGATTTGGGTATTTTTTGGAAGAGTACTTTCTCGGAGTGGTCCCATTTCAATTTGGTGAAGATCTGATGAAGAACTTCGGAGATAGACAACGGAACTCCTCAATAAATGATATCAAATGGACTGGGATTGCTGAAATCTCATGTCTGTCTATTGCTTACACCAGTTCATAACATAACATCACGCCGGTACGCTGTGAAGGAATAAGCACATGTGAACCACTAAAAAGTGAAAAAAAAAAACAACCAACTTCCAAAAAAACACTACAAAGTGAAAAATAACTTTAATTTTGGAAGGCGGTGACAAACAATTTAAATACAGCTCCAAAGACACCGACTTCCGAAATTAAAGTTATTTTTCACTTTGTAGTGTTTTTTTGGAAGTCGGTTGTTTTTTGTTTGGTTTCTTTTCTTTCTCGTTTAGTTTTAATCATGGTCTGGCAGTTTGAGTAATTTATGCGGCCTACCCAAATGTCTTTTCTTTGTTATTGTTCGTCGGATCATTGAGCTAATCAAGTTCTGAGTTGAGCTGCATGATTACTGATAAATGCGTGCACTGATTGGACAGGTCCACTCAATCTATGTGGTTCTTTCCTCTAAAGACCATTTCAGACACCGATCCACATGGTCTTCACATGATCTGACCAAGATTATCTCTGGACTGTGACCTCTGAGTTTGTTTCGGCCTTTCTTCTCAGAGTAGTCAGATAGGAAACGCTGGGCTCATCTAGTTTAAAAAGATATGTTTGACGTGTAAGTTTGTACAAACCTACTTACAGAAATATAATCATTTATCATTAAATTAAATTAAATTATACTTTATTTCAGACTAAGGTCCATATTTTTGTTAGTATTTTGTCGTTAGTAACAATAGTGCTTAGAAATATAGGCTAATATTGTTCGTTTTCACAAAATTAATTAATTATTAGATCCTAAGACTGTCACCCAGTGACCCTGAAAGGGACAGTCCGCTCTAGCAGCGATCATTTTTAGAATTCTGTTGTCACTACCATGGGCATGAAAATGCTGTAGCATGGAGGCCGCTTTCTTTCTCATGATGGCATGGAAACCATCTGTGCGGGACTCCGTGAACGTTCCCGAGGCGCTACAATGCCATGGCAGTCCCAACAGCATCCTTAAAGCGTTATTAAATTGCACACGCAGGACGCTGTAAGCTCGACGCGTATATGCCACCCACAGGCCACTCGAGTAAAACAATTGACAGAACGCCTTGAAAAGAGTATCTTTGACGTCTGTAGTACAACGAGCGAACCTGCGGTCAAGCATATTGGTCCTCACTGACAACGCCCTGCGCTCCCTTTTTATGTCTACGTCATCTCTTAGGTTGCACGTGACAATGTGGCCAAGATACCTACAACTATCAACAACCCTAAGTGCTACTCCGTTAAGTGTTATGGGTGGAACACTTCGCGGCTGCTTAGGTGCTTTAAATACAAGAAGCTCGCTCTTCTTCGAGTTGTAAACTAAGCCATGCTCTACCGCATAAGCCTTGCAGATTGATAACAACTTTTTCAACCCGCCTATCGAAGGACTGAGAAGCACCATGACGTCGGCATAACTTATATTGTTGACACATTTTCCGTTAATGTGGCAGCCGACATGTGTACCGCTCAGTCGCTCGATAAGCTTGTTGATATAGAGGTTAAACAGCAGAGGCGAGCTTACCCCCCTGTCTTACTCCGCATTCCAGCCCGTACTCGTCCGAAATAGTACTACTCCACAATAATGCTGTAATCATTAAATATCGTAATATCGTGCTATAAAAGTGCTCTTACGACAAATTAGCAATTCAGATACTTTCAAAGAGCTTTTATAAGACTCACGGTTACATGAAAGCGATCGAAAGATATCTTTATATAATTATCGTGTAAATACGATATGAATTCGTAGAGTCCGCGTTTACTCGAAAAGTTTGTAGATCCAAAAAGCGATGAATGCTAAATAATCTAGAAAGCTGCTTTTATACGGCTTTTTGAAATAATAGGATCTTTCATACGAGTGGTTTTCGATCCATAGTCGTGAGAGTAATTGCTTATACGATTTTTTTGCTAGTTGGGGAGCTGAAGGTGAAATTTAAAAGAAGGTATCAAACCAAAAAAAAAAAATATCCTAGACTGTGGGGAATTGCGAGAAAGCTTTTGTTAGCGTTTCCCTCGTCATAACCTGACGAAAAAAAAAATGTGTCGTTACAAACCTTTTAACCAAAAAAAATGGAGCAGATTGAATATCACAAACCGGCGAGATTTGCGGTTATTAACTGCTGTCAATCCATCAAGTACATCCCTCCCATTAAAATTGTGACTATTTTGTGATTGTCATTGTAGAAGTTGCGTCACGTTATTAATGTTTAATTTTAATTAAGTATATTAACTATATATAACAATTCTGTGTGATGCCGGACGTAAAATAATAGCACCATCCCATTTCTTCCCGTGGGTGTCGTAGAAGGCGAATAAGGGACTTACTAGAGAATGGTGAGTAAGCCTGCTGGGGAGTTTGTTCCGCTACTTCTTCTTACCAGCTAAAGCACTAGGAAGTGGTGACGGGTGGGCGTTTTTGGGGGGACTGTCTTATCTATTTTGACGTTCGAAAAGTGCTGATTCCCAGCCTAATTTAAACTAATGACTTTTGATTTGAATGGCCAGCAGCGTTCTCTATGCATTTTACCCCTATACTGCGATCACCAACCCGCTTGCCAAGCGCAAAGATTATGGCAAATACCCCCTTTTGGGGGAGGCCTATATCCAGCAGTAGACGTCTTTTGGCTGAAATAACAATGTTATAAGAATTATTTATTACCAATTATTATTCAACTATTTTATTTAAATAACAATAATAATTAATAATTACATATTTGAATATGTAAATACAAAACACGAAAATATACTATTTTTTATAATTTTTTACCACTCCGAATGGAGAGTTTTCTAAATAAAATAAGTGAGAATTGATTGATTTCTTGTGCTGTGAGTAGATGTCAAAAAAGTCATCATCATCATCATCATTTCAGCCGAAAGACGTCCACTACTAGACATAGTCCTTCCCCAAGCTCCGCCACTTCGAACGGTTCTGTGCTTCCCGCATCCAGCGGACTCCTGCGGCCCTTACAAGGTCATCGGTCCACCTTGTGGGAGGCCTTCCAACTTTACGTCAAAAAAGTAAAGTATGCCTATCAAAAAAGGGATTCCATCCAACTTTACTTTCTTACCACAGCACAATCTAATGAATTAACCAATCAATTCTCTTTTTTTTCGTTATTTGTTAATTCAAAATCAAAATCAAAATATTTTATTTCACTTAAACCACTTATGAAACGTCAGAAGCTAGGTGCACGGTTCCAATTTGTCGCTTCCTATGGAGAAGAGCCGGCAAGAAACTTGTTGAAATTAATTAATTGCAAACTGAACTCAATACGCCTCCTATCTTCAATTATGTGAACTATTAAACGAATCACACTTGACATTACTATTGACGTTTCATCGCATGATTATTTAATCTGTTACCTTTTGGCTGATTGTAAAAATAAAAGGATTATTGCTGTTTGCGTATTTTATTAAATAAATAGTTCTGGAATTACTTAAATACTTTCATAAATTATCAAAACTCCATGGTTACTCTTAAAAATAATTGGCTTTTACAATTATTTCAGATTACAGTGATAATAGGTATGGGAGGACAGTGCAGGCCAGTCAATAAGTACCAGGTACTTAGAGCAATGAAAAAACAGAACAGAAAATCGTTTACAAATCTAGTCTGTAAGGCCTACAACGTTATCTCATTCACAGTATGTAAAATAATCTACCTATATAAAATGAACCTATTTGAACCAGGTGATATGATTTACATGACAATCACTAATAATAAATAGTCGAAATTAAAATTGATGTATAATGTCAAATAATGACGAGAATAATATGTCAAGACATTTTAAAAATAAAAAGAATAAAAATTAACATTGTAATTTGGGAGCAGTTAATAGACTTTCACATATATTTGCTGTTAATGAGATACCAGGGAAGCCACATGTGCATAAGGAATTAATGGCAAACTTCCCTGTCTTCAACGTAGTCTTTTATCTTAAAATATGCTTTTTTGATAAGGACACGTTCGATGTGAGTTTTAAACTTTCCATCGCTAAGTTCTGTAACCGACTTTGGCAACTTGTTATAGAAGCGGATACTGTTTATTAGAAATGACTTACTAGTTTTAGTTAATCTAAATTTTGGAATCACAATTTCATCTTTCCTACGTGTAATTAGATTATGGAAATCGCACCTTTTTTTGAAAAGACCTAAGTTTTTGTGAACATAAAAGATATTTTCTAGGATATAAAGAGAAGGCAGAGTTAGTATATCAATTTCGTTGAATTTGTTTGTAAGAGATTCGCGAGGACCCATTTTATAAATTGCGCGGATTACCCCCTCTTTTGTAAAATAAAAATTGAATCTACGTCCGCTGCCGATCCCCACAGCAGAACGCCATAAGACATAATACTGTGAAAATAAGCAAAGTATACTAACCTAGCTGTGGCTACATCAGTCAACTGCCTTATTTTTCTTATTGCGTAAGCAGCTAAGCTTAATCTACTTGAAAGAACTGTAATGTGGGCACCTCATTGCAATTTTGGATCTAAAGGAATTCCCAAAACGAAAGTTTCTGAAATAGCATCTAGTTTCTTGCCATCAAGTTTTAAATTTAGACCTACTTGAGGTACATTTGGTAACAAGAACTTCAGACATTTAGTTTTGTTCGCTTTGAGTAAAAGATTATTAGCAGCAAACCATTTCGATAGAACAGCTAGGCTTTCGTTAACATGTAAGACATCCGTATCTTTTCTATCTATGCTAAAAATAAGAGAAGTGTCATCAGCGAATAATATTATATCCGAGAAGTTAGCCATCAGATAGGGAAGGTCATTAATATAAACTAGAAATAAAAAAGGGCCAAGAATTGAACCTTGAGGCACGCCCATCCTAACTAGAGACCCCGAGGATGTCGCCCCGTTAACGTTTACTTTTTGCTGCCTGTTTGATAAATAGGAAAGTACAAGATCAGCAGCTTGTCCACGAATTCCGTAGTGGTGTAATTTACAGATCACTGTATTGTGGTCAACGCAGTCAAACGCTTTTGATAGGTCACAGAAAATGCCAATCGCATCCTGGGAACTTTCCCAGGATTTCAAAATGTGACTGATGAGTTTTACTCCCGCGTCAGTCGTCGACCTACCCTTCGTGAAACCAAACTGTCAACTATGTAAAATCCCATTTGAGTTAAAATGTGACAACATCTGGTCTAGCATGATTTTTTCATAAATTTTGCTCAATGCTGGAAGCACAGATATGGGTCTATAATTAGAGGGATCACTCTTACTACCCGATTTGAAAATTGGTACTACTTTACTATGTTTCAATAAGACAAGAAACGTACCGCTGTCTAAACATTGATTAAACATGCCTGTTAGGACAGGGGCAATTGTGTCAATGATATTTTCAAGAACTTTAACGGAAATTCCCCATAAGTCTTCAATGTTTTTTTTTTATGTTAAGACTTAACATTAAAAATGAACTGAAAAGGAACCTTTTTTTTTATGTATGTTCCCCGATTACTCGAAGATGGCTGGACTGATTTGGTTTTTTTTTTGTTTTTGTTTGAAAGGGTATACTCCCCAGATGGTCCCATGATCATCAAGTCAGGATCTGATGATGGGATCCTGGAGAAATAGAGAGAACTCTTCAAATTTTATAGGCACTCTTGAAGCGATTTGGGTATTTTTTGGAAGAGTACTTTTTCGGAGTGGTCCCATTTCAATTTGGTGAAGATCTGATGAAGAACTTCGGAGATAGGCAACGGAACTCCTCAATAAATGATAGCAAATGGACTGGGATTGCTGAAATCTCATGTCTGTCTATTGCTTACACCAGTTCATAACATAACATCACGCCGGTATGCTGTGAAGGAATAAGCACATGTGAACCACTAAAAAGTGAAAAAAAAAACAACCGACTTCCAAAAAAACACTACAACGTGAAAAATAACTTCAATTTCGGAAGGCGGTGACAAAAAATTCAAATACAGCTCCAAAGACACCGACTTCCGAAATTAACTTTGTAGTGTTTTTTTGGAAGTTGGTTGTATTTTTTTTTGGAAAAAGTTTTTATCATACGTGATTTGAAAAAAAAAAACATTTTAATTTTTTTTAAAGAAGGACAACATTTGCTGACCCAGGCAGGAGCCCAAAACTATTTTTGTCAGACTGGTCAGGTGGAGTAGTTGCATCATTCTTCGTGTTGCTTCCTGCGACTGGCAATCTGAGGTGAGCTGGGGGCCGATTCTACTAACATAATAGTTTAAAAAACGCAATAGAACTGCAACTGAATCACAACTTTAAGCGTTTTCTCATTCTACTAAAATGAACAACGGTCCAGCTGCGACGCAGCTGCGGTTACGTTTTAGTTACGCCAACGATCAATTGAAACAATGCCAAAACCTATTCTACTAACAAAATCGAACATGAGCGTGACGTTTACTCATATTCTACTATTATTTTGACACTCGTTAGAGTGGAAACAAAGCGAAACTTCAACCGTTCATCTGTCAAAATTAGCAGTTGAACATAGGTTGGTAAATAGCAACTTTTTCCGCATCGATCTAGGATTGCTTGCTAAAAACATGATCATTTTATATGGATTTCGAAGCAAGAAATGTTGCGTCAAGTGTACTTATGCAATAATGCTTTTGACCTTACGCGGCGTCAGGTAGTAATGACGTACCGATTTTCCAAAGACCTTGTAAAAGCTTTGGTTGAGATCAGTCCTCACATACCCGTCAATCTTCGTTCTGACGGTATTGATACGGAAACAAAGGTAAGTCCTGCATAGTGACTATCGTTTTAATATGCGCCAGTAGGTGTATTACTCTGTGATAAAGTTATTAACTATTGACTCTATTCTTGTTTTAGATCTTGGTTGCACTGGCTTTTATGAAACTGGTTCGTACCAAACACTGGTAGGCCAGCCGCAATCTGAAGCCATGTCATAACCCTCATTTTCTCGAGCGGAATTACAAGTGGTGAAGGTACATAATAAGCCACATGTTTATAAGAAGTACCTGTGTCAAATTTCCAAGCTATATGGAAGATTGTGATGAAATCAAAAGAAGGTAATTATTACAATACATAGGTATTTCCACTTCTATACAGACCTAGACTCAGATAACCTAACTTATATAAATAATGCGTTGTATTTTGCAGATTCTATAGAAAGTTTGGCAAGTCTGGAGTGCTGGGGTACCTACAGTGATAGCACACTGTTGCTATAGTTTCTCCAACAATCCATGAAGAGTAAATGCACCAATCTGCACCATACAACACGTGGTCACATAATACTCGTATTTTACCATTTTTATGTGGTAGCTTATTTACTATTATTCTTATTCAATAAATAAGGTATGTAACGGTTCATGTAATTAAAAACCACATATGTAACAAAGATTTTTATTTGGTAGTATAAGTATAACAATTTCAACGTCAGACAAGTAGATACTTAAGTATATTATCATCTTAAAAAGATACGGGCTGCTCCACCACTCATCTTAATACATGTCTAAGATAAATATATAGTATAAGTAATACTCAAATACCGCACGCTCAACATTACATGCGTACAACAGCCAACAGTAGGAACATCTGCCACCAAAAAATTGCAACAGTATCCAGCAAGAGCAGCTCTTGAGTCAGAAATTGATGTCCTAGGTAGGTACCCGTTGTAGTGCAGATCTTTAAGGAATGTAAATATTCCTTTATCCAGATCTGCATAATGAATCAACAGTTTCAATTCTTTCTTGCATAATCAATACGCACAATCCTCAAACTCCATCTAGACGGTTTGACTGAAACAAGCGAAAAATCCATGCGTTTAAGTTACCGCAAATCTGCAGCAGTCTTCAACAACATTTTTGCACATTGTGTTGAAATATTACTGAACAGTTAACATTATTTTGGAATAAATGCTGTACTATCTTGAAGATCCATATTAATTATAATCCTTAAAGTACACCACCGAGCAGTAGGTACTTTTATATATAAAACGGGTATGAAAACTGAAATATTTTGATGCAATTTATTAAGTAAGAAACGGGTTCATCACAGAGCTAATATTGAGATTTATAGTGAATGAAATGAAGTATCAACTGTCAAGAGTATTGTTTTCACATTTCTGACTGTGTCAGTTAAGGATGCGATTCGATTTTAAACTCGTTACTCGAGCCAATAAAGACGCGAGTTAATTTTCTCTCGAGAAGGCTTCTTTTTTTTTTTTGGGCATCTCGCAGTTGGCCTTGAGAGGCCGTGACTTTCCTGGGGCTGCCATTAAGAATTTACTCTTAACGCCTCCAGCCAGGGCTTACAAACTAAAATTTACAAGCTAAGCGACTGCACGCTGAGGGCACCCCCTGTGGGGTACGGACCTCGGCTCAGAGCGTCACTGATAGGGGGACAGCTATCACTATTGGGGACAGGCTGGATCAAAATATTTGCATTATTATTGATCGGGGAATTTAAAGCTACTGGCTCAGCTGCGGCGCGGGCTGGCGCTTCAACGAGCAAGGGTCGGTCGAGGGTCTCGGCGTTAAGCGCCGATACTAGGGGTCTTCGCGGGGCGCGAGGACCTCGGCGGCGAGGTCGGAATGACGATTTTGTGCGGTGTGTGCGAACTGTACTGGTGGCCCTATTGCTTTCCTGAAGGATAGTAATGTGGTCGTCTGGGTCGGAGAGGACATGTCTCGGCCGTCGGACAGAGCTAATCCTACTGGGGACATAAGTGGCGGCCTTCACAATCAAGGGATTCTCGAGAAGGCTCCCAATTCCACCAATTTTATAATTTAATACGTAGGTAGGTCTAGTACGTAGTAGGTAATAATTTAGGAAATATTTATAATTATCGTGTAATAAAGCGCCAAAATAGTGGGATGTACAGACGCCAGCACATCAAGCTACCCCATTCCGTCAAATTTCTTTGATAGATTTTCAACTTTATTACATAGGCATAAGGTTCATGTTCAATTGGGAAAATTTGACAGTTTGGGGTAGCTCGATGTGCTGGCGTCTGTACCTACTGAGTCAGAGAGTTTTATAATAAGAGTGAAAATACATGTTCTGTGGGTTAGTATTAGTCAGTTTATGATGTGCAATTTGCTATCGTATCATTGGCATCGATTATCAGATTGACAGTAGAATGTGAGAAAGAGAAAACGCCGCTCGAACACTCGAGCCGAATGTAGCCCCAATACTGAACGGATGATATTTTGGATCTTGCTGTTTCTTTTCTTTTCTATTAATTTTTAATCGAGACGTTTCAAACGTACAGACGCCAGCAGGTCAAGCTATCCCAAACTGTCATATTTTCCCAATTGAACATGAACCTTAACATATTGTAATACAGTTGAAAATCTATCAAAGAAATTTGACAGATTGGGGTAGCTTGATGTGCTGGCGTCTGTACCAAGCTGCTTGAAACTTTCCTCTAGTAGGTAGAGACGAGACAATTGATTCAACTCGAACTGCTTTGAAATAATCGAGTAAATCGAGTACCTGACCTAAGTGAGTAACATCATTATAGTCTGACAAGAAACCGAAAACTCCAATCCGTTTCACGATGATTTTTGATTTTTAAACTACTCTAACTAGAGTAAACAAACCTAAAATGGGATTTAAACACTGGAGGACCTGCACTGCCAATGGTACATTTTTTTTATAAAAAAAAACAGATTTGGTTACTACCTCGAACTGTAATTGGGTATTTTTATATATATTCTTGTCATAACACCGTTAAAAACGCTTCAATACATGTTTTTTTAAGTATAATACGATTAATAGACGTTATAATACAGGGGGGTGGCAAAAAAACAGTCTCCTTCGAGTCTTTGACATACCGAGACGTTTGGTTTCACAGGTTCGGCCAGCTAGGAACGTAAAACGAAACGTTCTTCTGAGTTTTTGTTGAAATGTTTTATTTTTGTAACAATAAAATATGCAGGACAAGGTTTATAATAAAATTATGATCATAATGTCTTTTAATTTTAGAAAATACTTTTAGTACCACATATTCGTGTTTGGTAACATTTTTAGATTCAACTTTTTTCTTTGTGGTATTAATAAAACATACTATTTGGCATGTTGGTAACACAGGTAAGCCGCTGTTATGTTCCAGTTGCGGTTCAGTTTAAGTTTAGTTTCCATTTTGCTTATGAAATTGTAGAATGACTTTATACTTGACTATGACTTTTAACTATCGAACGGCGATCGAAATCGGACTGTTGTGGAAACACAATTTAACGTGTAACGTTGCAAATTAGTAGAATCGGCCCCCTGCACGATTATTGACAAATGCGTGCACTGACTAAACAGGTTCACTCAATCTGTGTGATTCTTTCCTCAAAAGGCAATTTCAGACAGCAATCTACGTGATCTTCATATATGATCTGACCCAGATTATGTCTGGATTTTAAAAGAGACTGACCTCCGAGTTTGTTTCGGCTTTTCTTCTTAGAGTACCCTAGAGTGGATACTTAGAGCACCCTATTTACTTCTAAATCAACCGAAGATGGTGTTATTTGCAGATGACACATCATTGATATTTAAAATAGACCGACGTTCACAAAATCTTGACGACGTGAATAACTCTATTCTTCAGATCCAAGATTGGTTTACGGTAAATAATTTGGCACTAAATGGCACAAAAACCAAATGCATTCGATTTAAATGACCAAATTTTAGAAGTAGCGAATGTGACATCATATTGAATGGAGAAAAACTGGAATTTTTTAATCAAACGGTGTTCCTAGGAATCACGCAAGACGAGAAATTACAATGGGGACCTCATATAACATCTCTTGCGGGGCGGCTAAGCTCGGCCGCTTATACTGTTAGAAAGATCAGACAGTTAACAGATGTAGAAACCGCGCGTTTGGTCTATTTTAGCTACTTCCACAGCATTATGTCGTATGGCATTTTACTGTGGGGTCGGGCTGCTGACATTGAATCCATCTTTATTTTGCAAAAGAGAGCTGTCAGAGAGCCATTTATAATCTACGTCGCCGCGAATCCCTCAGGGAACTGTTTAAAAGGATTAATATTATGACAGTACCTTGCCAATTAATTTATGAAAATATCATGTATGTAAGAAAAAATCTACATCTTTTTAATAAAATAAGCGATAGACATCATTTTAATACTAGAAACAAAGACAAAATAGATCAACCATTTTTCAGATTAGCTAAAGTATATACATTTTTATGGGGTACTGTGTTAAATGTTATAACAGATTACCTTGTGATATATTGCAATTAAATGAAAGGAAATTTAAAACTCATATTTAAAGTAAACTTTGTAAACAAATTAGAGGATTATATCCAAGATAAGAATGCTTGGAAACATGCTGGTCCTGCTCCATAGGACAATCTAGAGTCTAGACAAAATCAAACTGGTTGCTAATTGAATTGTATAATTAATTATATTTTTGACATTGATTTACACTCAGTGATTACTTTAACTCACACACTGACTCATTACTTGTTAATATTCTAGGAAAATCGTATACTTACTTTTACAATGTTTGTAAATGTGTGAGCACCATGTATCTATCACAGAATGAATTTATCTGTATTGCTCCAATTTGATTCTGTTTACCTATTTTGGTATGGTAATTTTATTCTGGGTGCATTGTTTTCACACATAATCATAGTGAATTTACTATGTTAAATATTGTACTTAAAACATTTTAAAAGAGTATCGGTGGAGTTTCTTGCCCATTCTTCTCCATACGAAACTACATTTTGGAAGGGGCGACTAGAATCAATTCTATTTTAATGTAACGTTGTTGACATTCAAAAGTACCTTTTAAGTGCCTATTTGAAATAAATGCTTTGACTTTGACTTTGAGTAGTCAGATAGGAAACGCGGAGCTCATGTAAAAATATGATAGACTTGTAAAACTTTGTAGAAGCCTGACACATATAAAATCATTTTTCATTAATTTATCATCTCATCGCCATAATGTAAATTATCCCACGGGAACTTATGGCCGGGACAAAATGTACCTATACCTATGTCCTTGATATTTAAAATACAGGTCATGGTGTACCTGAGTGTCATTCATGCAAAGTAATCCGTGTAGCCGTTAAGACGTGATCAGTTAACACACATCCAATACTAAGCCACAAAGGTTAGTTGACAGTAAGAAAAATAACTTATTAATAATTTACATAAACATACCTATGTATAAACATGTGTATTGAAATGCGTGGGGTGCTTGACATTAAGTGATTATAAAAATACCTCAAAAAGCACCCCACGCTTTTTAATTTAATTAAATTATTTTCTCCTTTTTTAGTTTGGTTTTTAAAGCGTGTGTTTTAGTTTTTTAAACTATTATTTATTTTTAATATTTATTTTTTTATTATCATTATCTATTGTGTCATTAGTTATTGACATGATCTACTCATTTATTTTCTATTTTTTAGTTCTGCTAACTACAAAAACGTGATTTTTTTCCTTTTTTTTCATTTTTTATATATGTATTTTACTTTTTTTCATATTCCTGACAGCAAACCCTTTCATTTGATACCCAAATCATGGGGGTGGATTTCAAACAGCCAGTCCGCCATCTTGGGGAGGCCGCCATATTGGATTTGTAATGACGTTTCTTAGCTAATCATGTATTGTCATCAGAACTCAGAGCGTGTGCAAAATTTCATCCTAATCGAAGACCGGGAAGTCGGTCAAATTAAGATTCCATGATTTTCTTACATACATAGTTACAAGTGAAGCTAATATAAAGCGTGTAATTAAATGTTAAAGTTTAAGTATTCAGTATTTTATTCCCATTCCACAATATTTACTCAAGTGGTAACTTTATCATTTTAAATATGATTGAATGGGACCCCGTTTGGCGCAGAAAAATAGAAGTAAAGAGGAAACTTTGAAAAACATAGCATACTTTATCAGTCTTAGTTGTGAAATAAAAATATTAAAATTGCATAAATTTTATACTAAGCCAGTGGCCGCTTGATATTGAACGCGAAGCAGAGTGCCACTCGTCAGAACTTCCAGGTGACAGTTTCAATTTGTAAACTTCATACGTCAAACATAATAGTTTGACATACGAAAGGAATGGTCTTGATAGGAACGACACTGATTGTTTTTTGGTCCCTCTCGCACAATGTCGCAGTGTTCATTTGAATACCTACCAAATTATAATTTTTCAGTCATATTTTGTGATGGTACATTAAACATTAAGAAATAACAACACACGTTCGCGCACCGGACAACGAGCTACCCATTGCTTGCCGTCTGCAAGCCCGCGCCTACGGTGGCCGGGAAAATTTTGTTACAACTATAATGTTAGGAGTTATGTAAGTCATATATATAGAGTTGGGCTGGAAACCTGGAAAGGCGCAGTGAGGACATTTGGAGTGGACAGGATGGGCAGACGACATTATTACCATCGCGGATAAACCCTAATTGAGACAGCGCAGGAGCGTGCGCCAGTTCCCAAGTTCTACGAATTTTTTTGTGCCAATGCACAAGTAAACAGAAGCAGTCAGACTCAGTCAGCACTCAGCAGTAGACTCGGCTGGGCAGCGTTCGGAAGCTATGCAATATCTTCTCGTCCCACATACCGCAGTGTCTCAAGACAAGTCTTTGACCAGTGCGTGTTGCCAGTGATGACATATGGAACCGAAACGTGGTCGCTTACAATGGGCCTCATAAGAATGCTTAAAGTCCCCCAAAGGGCAATGGAGAGGGCGATGCTTGGAGTTTCAGCGCGTGATCGAATCAGGAATGAAGAGGTCCGCAGGAAAACCAAGGTAACCGATATAGCCCGAAGAATTGGCAAACTTTGGCAGTGGGCAGACATTGCTTGCAAAACAGATGGCCGATGGGGCCGAAAAGATCTGGAGTGGCGACCGCGTACCAGAAGACGTAAAGTTGGAAGGCCTCCCACAAGGTGAACCTATGACCTTGTGAGGGCCGCAGGAGTCCGCTGGATGCGGGACGCACAGAACCAGTCGAAGTGGCGGAGCTTATGGGAGGCCTATGTCCAGCAGTGAACGTCTTTCGGCTGAAATGATGATGATGATGCTCAGCAGTGCGTGAAGTCGGGCTGTGAATTATAATTTTGAAGTCTTGCTCATTAGAATTCAATTTACAGTCAAGTCATTTACAACCTTAGTTTTAGTATATGCGAAACCCGAAACACGTGTCTAGTATTTTTATGTAAAGAATCTATGAGAAATTTCAAAACTGTATCATTAAAAATCACAAAGCTTGTTCTGTTACCTAGTTGTCTACACATACGTGGTTAATTGAATCGATTCAGTTACTTATTCTGAACAAACTATATTCAAGTTTCGTATAATTATACTAAAAATGATGTTGTACGAGTATTGTTGGGCTAATAAGCGCTGACTATTGGGTTCCCAAAGGTTGACCTTAGGTTCCAATAGTGGCTGACTACTAGTGAAAAGCACCCTTATTTTTGGTTAAAAGTGTTTTTTAAAGATATTTATTGATTTTATAATAATATATCTATTGATTTTATTGATCAAAGAGGGTAATAAATGTGCATTATGTTGATTGCACTACTCTGTTTATTTATCCACAATTCTTGAACTCGTAGCTCTACAAAGATCAAAATCTCGTAAAAAGGCTGACTGTTGCGTGTTTTACACTAAGTAATGTTTAGAAATAAATAATGATTTTATTGCCTAATACCAGCCAAGAAAGAGATAAGGCTAAATTTTAGGAGCCCGTCATCACTAACTCTGGGATCGGTAATAGCTGCTCCTAAAATCATTGAAGCAGTTACCGTAAAAAATAACTGAAGGTCTATGTAATGTGATATGACATAAAGAAGTTAATTTTGAGGAATAAATGAATCGGTTCGATCGGTAATTAATAACTGTGTCTGCCATAGGCTACCAAAAAAATGACGGTACGGCCCGTTTGTATGACCAGTCCGTGTAGCGTGATGGAGTAAAAAAACATCCAAACATACAAACTTTCACATTTATAATATTACTAGCTTTTTCCAGCGGCTCCGTCCGCATGGGTGTCGGTTTACTTTCGCATTTATAAGATTTTTATTATAAATATAATATATACATATATAATAATAGTAGGGATTAGTTGCAGCAGGATAGTAGGGTACATTATTTATTAAACTTGAGCATGAGGTCTTGGGTTCGATTCCTAGGTCGGGTAAAGTGTAATTGGGCAATAATGCGCTGACTTCAAATATATAGTGATAAGACCAGGAGATTATCAATGATTATGATGTCAGTCTTGAATAACTATTTTTTTTAGGACTGACTGTCGTCTGGTTTTAGTGTTCTGAGAGGGAACCTATTTCTCAAAAGTTCATGCTCTATCTACATGTGACGCGTTTATTTTGTTTACATGTAGATTTTTTTTATCTATGGTAGCAATAAATACTTTTTCTATGAACCTATGGAAAATAAAGAATCACGTACATCTTAGAAAAGAGGTGTATTACAACTTACCGTTTGACATATTAATAATAGCAATAATAAGCGCGCCGTCTATTACTTTCATGGATCTCAAACATAATTGGGAATACAGGCTGGCAATAATTTTTTTCTTAACACCTCTTCCCTTCGCTGATTACAGGCGAGTGAGTTTTTTTTTTTTTTACGCCTCAGGGCTCTATTTTAGGACCTATTTTGTTGATTGTCTACTCTTGCAAGAGGACCAGTCGAGGTCCTTTTGCAAGAGTTATTACTTTGCCTATCTATGATAGGATCAAACATTTAGAATCAAGCCATCTAACTAAACAGACTGCTGTGCTGCTGGGGAGTTTTTTTGCGCCACGTCTTCTCGTGGTGAACGGTGGGCGTTTTGAGGGACTGTCTTATGTAATTTTGACGTTCCTAAAGTGCTAATTCTCAGCCTGATTTGAATAAATGACTTTTGATTTTCATTTATTAGAAACAATGTTTTTATTTTATTTATATAATAGCGCATACGATTGTGTGGATATCCTACTAATATTATAAATGTGAAAGTGTGTATGTTTAGATGTTTGCAATTCGCTCTCGCAAAAACGGCTGAGCGGATTTGGATGAAAGGCTCACATAATTATAGTTTATAACCTGGATAAACACATAGGATACTTTTATCCCAGTAGTACGTTCCCGTAGGATAATGTCCGCCCTCCACGTGGGCGAAGCCGCGGGCACAAGCTAGTTACTGCTACAATTAGTTCGTAGTACGTAATAACCAGCATAACTAGTTACTGATACAATTAGTTCGTAGTACGTAATAACCAGCATAACTAGTTACTGATACAATTAGTTCGTAGTACGTAATAACCAGCAAACTAGTTACTGATACAATTAGTTCGTAGTACGTAATAACCAGCATAACTAGTTACTGATACAATTAGTTCGTAGTACGTAATAACCAGCATAACCTGCGGGATGCGCGCACGACCTCTATTTGCCGTATCATAGTCGTATGAATGCAGGCTTACGAGCACCCTACGTCGTCGCCAATATAAGTCCACGGTCGCACGGACGTCAATTTTGCGCCGAGCTGGGATCACTGTGTTTGATTCTCAATGCTAGGTTTAACACCGAGAGCTGAAAATCCAGAGCACGATAAAATTCGGCCTTGTTTGGAAAATTATTTTGGATATTGTTCCTTAATATTGTTTACAACATACGTCATTTTAACACAAGCTGTTTTATTGCACCTATCAAATTGTAAACGCACATCGCATTAATTTTTTAAGTAACTTGTTTTATAATAATATGTGGAACCTAGAGAAAAACCTTGTTTTGTAATAAGGGGGATTATGTTTATTAATGTCAGTTTTTGGTTTGAGTCTTTAATAACTAATAGATCTTCCTAACAATCAGAATTTTTACTTTAGGGCTCACTTCACCTTAATGATACCTTTGCATTTCTTATGAACGAGTATATTACGTTACGTCGAGATATAAGTGCAAAGCCTAGTGGTTGTAAGGAAGAGCACTTATTATCAGAGTGAGGCTTAGTGCGCACGCCACGACCACGTCACTGTCACACGAGCGCGCGCCACCGAGCTTGCAGCTTGTGGCTCGCAACAGCGACGGCGCGGTTGGTTTCAGTTTCGGTTTCAAATTCAATTAAATTGAAACACTGCACGGTGGAATAGTTGAAGTGTGCTAAAGACATATGTTTTGTATAAGAGATATTGCATAGCAAACTACATACTATCTCCATGGATGTGTGATAATATGGTATTCATGTCGGATTACTAGCTGCACGCACTCATCACTGTCGCAGTCACTGCACTGTCACTCGCGGGCGTAACGGGCGCGCGTGGCGAGTCCGGCGCGATTCGCGTACCATACGCGGTCGTGCTTGCGTGACGTAACGCCGCACCACACTGCAGCGCGGCCGCGCGGCCCGCGACCTGAGCTGTGCCTCGCGCCCGCCCGCCCGCGCCCCGCTGCGCGCGCACCCCACCCGCCCATGCACCGGCCACCATTGCTCACTGCTCGCCTCCTGCACTCGTCTGCATCCCTCATACCTCACACCTGCCAAACAAAGTTCCGTGAAATAATCAAGCTATTTCGGAATTAGACCTGTGTGTACATCCTCCCTCCCATATTCCTAGAACGGCAGGCTGTGCTGGAGTGGCTGCTGCTGCTGCAGCTGCAAAAACCCTCAACTGAAGCATATACATATAACAACGTTATCTTCGAGCTGTTTGGGGATGAATCGCCAAGCCATAGGGTACTCGCCTACTGTTTCGCCTAAGGAATCGAGACAGTGCTGCCGGCTCTTGGGCCGTTTTCCTGTTGACTATGACATGCATGAACCGAACCTATTGTAAGAAATCTTATTTGTTCGTCTGCCACAAATACTCTCTCGACTCCTGCGCTAGTTATAATGTCAAAGTAGCGTAGAAATTTGTACTTGGGCATACCTAATGATTAGGGCTAGATGACGCGCACACGCTAATTATATAAATCACTATTCCAAAAATATTATTATTTTATGCCGATGGCTAATCCCGTCGGCAATGTTCCTGGAGCCTTAGGTTGGGGACATTTTCCAAAAAAAACGATGATACAGTGAGTTCCCACACACCATGCCATTAACGTTATATTTAGCAAAAGCGACTATGAAGTTTATAGCGCATCGCATAGCGCCTGCAGCAATAGCCACATAGCCGAAAATAACTGTTTGTCTTATTTCGCTATAATATTGATGCTATTCGATAGGGCGCACTTAATTACGTAAGTTGGCGCTCTTGTATATATGTGACAAACGCGGCTATGAAGTTTATAGCGCATAGCATAGCGCCTACAGCTATAGCCATCTAGCCGATAATAATATTAGTATTTATTACCTACATTTGAATGTGTTACACGATATATGATTAACTATGCAAGTCATGGACTCGGATTATTGATATACAAGCATAACTATTATGTATCCCGTTTACGTCCACTGCAGACGAACCATCTAGAAGCAATATTTGTGAAGCACGTCTTAGATAGTTCATTTTTAAACGACTTCAAAAAGGATTTTTTTTTTTTTGGTTGGATAATCATCAAATAACTTCTCCCGCTCTGGGTGGAGCGGGAGGGCGTGTCAGACTTTTAATGACAAAATCCACCCGTGTTCCCTCAGTTGCCTGTGTGCCAGGGGCCGCGGTATCTCTTTCGAACAACCCGCATCCCTGGCAGACAACTCGCACCCCTGACAGACTTGAAAAAGGATGAGGTTCTTAATTCGTCGGAAACTTTTTTTTTATGTATGTTCCCCGATTACTCGAAGATGGCTGGACCGATTTGGATTTTGTTTTTGGTTTGAAAGGGTATACTTCCCAGATGGTCCCATGATCATCAAGTCAGGATCTGATGATGGGATCCTGGAGAAATAGAGAGAACTCTTTAAATTTTATAGGCACACTTGAAGCAATTTGGGTATTTTTTGGAAGAGTACTTTCTCGGAGTGGTCCCATTTCAATTTGGTGAAGATCTGATGAAGAACTTCGGAGATAGCCAACGGAACTCCTCAATAAATGATAGCAAATGGACTGGGATTGCTGAAATCTCATGTCTGTCTATTGCTTACACCAGTTCATAACATAACATCACGCCGGTACGCTGTGAAAAATAATAAAAAATCCAAAAAACAACAACCGACGTCCAAAAAAACACTACAATGTGAAAAATAACTTTAATTTCGGAAGGCGGTGACAAAAACCTAAAATACAGCTCCAAAGACACCGACTTCCGAAATTAACTTTGTAGTATTTTTTTGGAAGTCGGTTGTTTGAGCGCGATTTTGACCCACTTTAAACGGTCAGATTTCATTGAAACTTTGTAAACTGGTCGAGGACCGATGACAATTCAATAATTTAAAAAAAAAATAGAAAAAGAAAACACGTTTTTGTAGTTAGCAGAACTAAAAAATAGAAAATAAATAATAGTTTAAAAATAATAGTTTAAAAAACTAAAAAACACGCTTTAAAAATCAAACTAGAAAAGGAGAAAATAATTTAATTAAATTAAAAAGCGTGGGGTGCTTTTTGAGGTATTTTTATAATCAATTAATGTCAAGCACCCCACGCTTTTTAATGGAATTAAATTATTTTCTCCTTTTTTAGTTTGATTTTTAAAGCGTGTTTTTTATTTTTTAAACTATTTTTTTTATATTGTAATATAGTTTGGTGGATAATGTCATCTGTCACAATTTGAACCAATGTAGAAGTACCTAATTTGACTACATATGTTTACAAAACAATATCTGTCTTAATTTGACTACATATGTTTACAAAACAATATCTGTCTTAATTTGACTACATATGTTTACAAAACAATATCTGTCTTAACCTGTGAAAATTACTTAGATGTTGTTAGTATAAATGATTACGTCGTATTTAATTATACTAGTAATTTATTTTAGGTTTTATATTGTTACTAGCTGCCCCGGCGAACTTCTTACCGCCTCAGAATCAATAAATGTTGTGTTGACCGATTAGCAAAACATCTTCAGTCATTGCGCATGATCTCCTACCAAGTTATGACAGCAAAGCGTATTGTTTAATTGACACACCTGTGTTAGATGTGCTCTTTCCGAGTTATAGCAACCTGATACTTCGAAGGCATAAAGCGTTTTCTAGCTGACATACCCATGCTAGGTGAGTGTGAGTTCCTATCGAGTTATTATAACCTAATAAAAACTTTTTCCAAAAAAAAAAACAACCGACTTCCAAAAAAACACTACAAAGTGAAAAATAACTTTAATTTCGGTAGTCGGTGTCTTTGGAGCTGTATTTGAATTTTTTGTCACCGCCTTCCGAAATTAAAGTTATTTTTCACTTTGTAGTGTTTTTTTGGAAGTCGGTTGTTTTTTTTTTGGAAAAAGTTTTTATTTTTCACTTTTTAGTGGTGCACATGTGCTTACCCCTTCACAGCATACCGGCGTGATGTTATGTTATGAACTGGTGTAAGCAATAGACAGAGATGAGATTTCAGCAAACCCAGTCCATTTGCTATCATTTATTGAGGAGTTCCGTTGCCTATCTCCAAAGTTCTTCATCAAATCTTCACCAAATTGAAATGAGACCACTACGAGAAAGTATTCTTCCAAAAAATACCTAAATCGCTTTGTGTGCCTATAAAATTTGAAGAGTTCTCTCTATTTCTCCAGGATCCCATCATCAGATCCTGACTTGATGATCATGGGACCACCTGGGAAGTATACCCTTTCAAACAAAAAAAACAAAATCCAAATCAGTCCAGCCATCTTCGAGTAATCGGGGAACATACATAAAAAAAAATAAAAAAAATAAAAAAGGTTCCGACGAATTGATAACCTCCTCCTTTTTGAAGTCGGTTAAAAAAACAAAAATTTCTTACGGGCATGCATAAAGCATTTTCTCAGCGAGAAAAAAAAAAAAAAAAAAAAAAAGATTAGGTTAGGTTCCCCCCCGGTGGGTTCCCGCATTGTCGTTGCGGGGGGGCTCAGTAGCCGTGGTTTTCCCCACCCACGGTGAAGCGAAGAGGAACCCGAGGAGGGGCCGCTCGTCAGGGCTTTTTCCGCTAAGCCGACGACGTAGCGGCCAACCAGTTGCGGTGCCGCGGGGCGGCATAGCAGCATAGGTAGGCATATAGCATAGGTGGTAGGCGGCGGGGCCACTATCCTGACCCGCCGCAGGGGGACCAAGGGTGCCATACACGGGGTCGTTTGACCTATCGGCCGCAGAACCCTCGACGCGATCGGGCCGGTCCTGCGAGACTGGCTCGATCGGCCGCACGGGCTTCTCTCGTTTCGGCTCGTGCAGGTGCTGTCCGGACACGGTTGCTTCGGTTCGTACCTGCACCGAATCGGACGGGAGGAGACGCCGGCGTGCTGCGACTGCGGCGCGGCGGAGGACACGGCGCAGCACACCCTCGAGGTGTGCCCGGCGTGGTCTGGGCTGCGCAGCGGTCTCAGCGCGGCGGTCGGACCGGACCTCTCGCTCCCCGCGTTGGTTAACACCATGCTGGAGGATGAGAGGTCCTGGGCGGCAGTCGCCTCCTTCTGTGAACATGTCATGTCCCAGAAGGAGGCAGCGGAGCGCACGCGGGAGGACGACCCTCACGCGGTGGCGCTCCGAAGGCGGAGGAGAGGTCGAAGAAGACGTCAGTGACGGTCAGCTTCGACCCCTCCTAGGTGGAGGCCAGCAGGCAACGGGCGCGGGGGTAACCTTGCCTGCATTGCACAGACCTCCACCAGTGCCGGACGGGAATGGCCAGGTGTTCCCGGCCATTCCCGTAACCCCCCCCCCCGGGCTGGGGCTGGGAGGGGGGGCATGCGGGGCCCGCCACCTAGGCGGGCTTGCGCCGGGAGGGTTGTGGAAGTTTGTTTCCCATGGCCCTCCCATCACGGCGATGCGGGAACACCGCTGAGTTTTTAGTGGGTAGACTGTCCTTCCGACAGGAGTCCCACATACCCCGTCTCGTCCCCCGCGAGCGGGCATGCATAAAGCATTTTCTCAGCGGGAAAAAAAAAAAAAAAAAAAAAAAGGTTAGGTTGGGGTGGGGTGCAGGCAGAAAACCTCCTCGTGTGCCAGATGGCTGCTCGTTCCTTTCGAATACGTTCGGGGGAAAGGGCAGTTTTTCGGGCCGGTGCACCCTGGGCACGGCCAATAGTCTCTCCACGTACATCTTACGGAGAGGGTATTGACTGTGGCGAATTTCTGCGGGCGGGGGAGCCTTATGCTCCGGGGTCGGTCGACTTAGACCGCCCGACGGTTGCTTACTCACCGCTATTTTTATAGAGGGTGAGTGAGTGAGCGTGGGACGTTTCTCCACATGTGGAGAAACATGGGCGGTGCCCGTTGTGCACTCACCCTGCCAACGGGCCAGCAGCGGGGGATCTGATTCTCCTGGCTGCAACCGTCGAAATCGTAATCCGCAACGAGATCATGGTCATGTTTTATGGCTCGGAACGGGACGAGGATCTCGGCTTAGTCGCCCGGATCGCGAGGAAGATAACCTCTATAAAAAATCCTCTAATACCAAGTTTTGGTGTGCGGCGAGGGTATGAATGGCTGAGGAGTAGTGTCACCTGCAACTCAAAGGTTAGGTTAGGGTTGGGTCGGGTGGGGTGCGTGCAGAAAACCTCCTCGTGTGCCTGATTGCTGCTCGTTCCTTTCGAATACGTTCGGGGGAAAGGGCAGTCGTCGGGCCGGTGCATCCTGGGTACGGCCAATAGTCTCTCCATGTCGGAGAGGGTATTGACTGTGGCGAATTTCTGCGTGGGGGGGGAGCCTTACGCTCCCGGGTCGGTCGATTTAGACCACCCTACGGTCGTCCACTCCCCCCTCTGCTTACAGAGGGTGGGTTGATTGGGCGCAGGATGTTTCTCCGCAGAGAAACATGGGCGGCGCTTGTTGTGCACTCACCCTGCCAACGAGCTAGCAGCGGGGGATCTGATTCTCCCGACTGCAACCGTCGAAATCGTAATCCGTAACGAGATCATGGTCATGTTTTATGACTCGGAGCGGGGCGAGGATCTTGGCTTAATCGCCCGGATCGCGAGGAAGATAACCTCTATAAAAAATTCCTCTAATACCAAGTTTTGGTGTGCGGCGAGGGTATGAATGGCTGAGGAGTAGTGTCATCTGCAACTTTGTTGTTGCAGGTGGCGCATCAGTCCCGAGCGCACCCCCAGCCAGGGATCAGTGGACCCCCTGGTTGGGTTACAAATGTACACTTGCCTAGGGACAGGGGGTTACCCTAGGTGGACCTTTTATATCCCCCATACTCGTGGGACTTATATGGACTCAAATAAAATTAAGCAAAAAGAGAAGGTGCCGATCGATATGATCGAACGGATGGGTGTGGGTGCGGCGTCGGATTCCGACACCGCATCTGAGAAGATTAGCGTCGCAAGCGTTGCGAGCGTAGGCTCGGAGCGGATGCGGGCTCCAGAGGGGATTCGTCCCTCCAAAGGGAGGAGGAAGCGCTCGCCACGCTCCCATAGTGAGGAGAACCTCCCAGCTGCCAAGGTGCACACGGGCAGGGGCAGGCGAGGTCGCGCGGTGAGGGGTGGTCTTTCTGCTCGTTTGCAGGAGCGGGATAGTTCCGAGCCGGTATCACTGCCCGATACATTTGCTCCGGTCGAGCACGCGGAGAGCGTGGAGAGTATGGACTCCGGGGCCACAATGTTGGACCTCAGCGATGGCTTACTACTGGGGTCTAACAAGGCGGAGGCCAATGCTGCCAAGCGGGTGCAGCGTAAAGCCAGAGCGGCTGACGAGGTGGAAGAGTTGGCCCGTCAGCTGCGGGAGCGGCGCTCAGCCCGCTTGGCTGCCGGAGGGAGCCCATCGGCGGTGGCGCTCAGTCGCCAAGTTCTTGACGGCGTGGGCGTCGTCCTTCAGGTTGCCACAAAATCGGGCAACCTGAAGGGCACTTTCACGCGCGCTCTTAAGGAGGCAGCGGACGGGATCAGGGAGGCAGTCGAGGTCCTCCAGAGTCGTTCAAGCACGGAGGAGACGGCGAAGTTGTGGGAGGAGAATCGCCGTCTCCAAGCCGAGTTGGAGGACCTCAAACGGCAGTTTGCCGCCCAGAGGGCAGCTCCCGCGGCCACCGGATCGCCGGTTCCGCCGACACCTCCATCGTCGACCCCATCATCGGCCGCTGCACTTGCGGATGCGGAGGTCGAGAAGATCGCTCGCATCTGCATGATGCAGTGCGGCAAGATGGTGTCGGCACGTATCGAGGCCATAGAGGAGAGGCTCCTCCCAGCCGAAACCTCTCGCCCACCGCTCGCTGCGGACAAGCAGCGGTTTGCTGGATCCGCCAAACCGGGGTCAACGGTTGCGGCGGCTGAGCCGAGCGGGTCCGGGAAGGGGGCAGGTAAGACTGCGAAGGCCAAGTCTGCACCCACTTCCCGGAAGGCTGCTCCCCCGGCGTCCGCACCTGGGCCCAATGCCCAGACTTCCGGTCCCTCGGCGACTGCTCCCGGGTCCTCCACGGAGGCCTGGACAACGGTCGTCAAGAGGGGCCGAAAGAAGAAGGCAGCGCCGCCTGCAAACGCTAAGGCACCTGCACCGGCCACGAAGACGACCCAGAGGCCTCCTAGGCAAAGAGCCCCACGCTCCGCGGCTGTGGTGATTACACTGCAGCCCGGAGCCATCGAAAGGGGCGTCTCATATAAGGCGGTCCTTCTAGAGGCCAAAGCCAAAGTCGCGTTCCCCGACCTTGGCACACCGTCCGGCTTCAGGCTGAGGCCGGCGATTACGGGGGCGCGACTGCTTGAGGTGTCAGGTGCCTCTAGCGTAGAGAAGGCGGACATCCTGGCCGCCAAGCTGAGGGAGGTCCTCAACCCCGAGGACGTTCGAGTGTCTAGGCCGATGAAGACCGCTGAGCTGCGAGTCGACGGCCTGGACGACTCGACCACCTCGGCTGAGGTTGTGGCGGCCATCGCCCGAGTCGGCGGATGTCCGCCCGATGACATACGGGCGGGCGAAATCCGCACTGGCGCCTCCGGGCTCGGTGTGGTGTGGGTGCGTTGCCCGGTGGCGGCGGCCAATAAGGTCGCCGACGGTGGGCGCCTGTTGGTGGGCTGGGTTGCAGCGAGAGTCAAGCTGCTGCAACCCAGGGCTTTGCGGTGCTACCGTTGCCTGGACATTGGGCATGTCCGGGCGGGTTGCACCTCTGAAATAGACCGCAGCGAGCAATGCTATCGCTGCGGTCAGCCCGGCCACAAATCGGCCCAGTGCTCCGCGACGCCAAACTGCAGCCTCTGTACAGCTGCAGGGAGGCCCGCTGGGCACAGAGCGGGTGGGAGAGCCTGTAGCGCGCCCACCCAGAAGAAGAAGAGGAGAGGCACCAAGGCTGCAGGGGGCTCGTTACCCCCCCCTCAGCCTGGGTGCCCTACGGCCGACTCCCGGCCTATTGATGGTGCGGCGGAGGGAATGGACTGCGCTTAATGGCGCCTTACCATTTCCTCCAGGGCAACATCAACCACGCTGCCAGAGCTCAGGATCTATTGATCCAGAGCATGGCAGAGTGGTCGATTGACGTGGCTGTGGTCGCCGAGCCGTATTTTGTCCCCCCCAGGGGTAACTGGGTGGGAGATCTTGACGGCTCGGTGGCCATCATTGGCGGGGCTCTAGTCAACCCGTCCCGAGGTCACGGCTGGGTGGCTGCCCTTGCGGACGGCATTGGCACTGTTGGGGCGTATTTTTCGCCCAACAAGAGCCTCGCCGACTTCGAGAACTTCCTTGTCGAGTTGGGGGCCGTCGTAGGCCGACTCCACCCTCGCCCCGTGCTGTTACTAGGGGATCTTAACGCCAAGTCTTCTGCGTGGGGATCCCCGGTGACCGATGCTAGGGGTGAGGCGCTGGAGGAGTGGGTGGTCACGACTGGCCTGGTCGTCCTAAACCGGGGCTCGGTACACACGTGCGTGCGGCAGCGGGGCGGTTCGATCGTAGACGTATCGTTCGCTAGCCCTGCTGTCGCGAGCCGTGTCCGCGACTGGCGTGTCGCCGTGGAGGTGGAGACGTTGTCGGATCACAGATATATCCGCTTCGACGTCTCCACCCAGACCACCGGCGGCCGCAGTCCATCGGCCCCGCGAACGGACGGCCCGCGCTGGGCGCGTAAGCGCATCGACAGGGAAGTTCTCCAGGAGGCCGCTGTTGTCCAGGCCTGGATCCGGGAGTCGGCGACGATCGGACCCGTCGACGTCGAAGAAGAGGCGCTGTGGTTCCGTGGGGCGATGACGCAAATCAGCGACGCGTCCATGCCCCGCGTCCACACGCATTCAGAAAGGCGCCAGGTGTACTGGTGGTCTGCCGAGATCGCGCGACTACGTGTCGAGTGCGTGGCAGTCAGACGCCAGTACACGCGATACCGGAGGAGACGTCGTCGGGTCCCTGACGAAGAAGCCGCGCGGTATGAGGTGTACCGCGCGGCTAAGGAGGCTCTGTGGCTGGCCATCGGCGAAGCAAAGACGCGAGCCAGGGAAGAGATGTTGGAGACTCTCGACGGAGATCCGTGGGGGCGCCCCTATCGTGCGGTTCGAGGGAAACTTCGACCCGCGGCGCCTCCACTTACGGAGAGTCTCCAACCTGAGTTGCTGGAGCAGGTCGTCACAGCCCTCTTCCCGGCAAGAGCGGAGCACACTCCGCCGCCGATGGCATTGCCCACAGCTGCAGAGCCTACCGAGGAGAACGCCATCAACGTCCCAGAGGTGACACAGGCAGAGATGAGGGCGGCCGTGATGCGGCTCCGAGCCAAGAACGTAGCTCCGGGGCCCGATGGTATTCACGGCATAGTGCTAGCCCTCGCTCTGAAGGAGCTAGAGCCCCAACTGAGAGGACTCTACACCGCGTGCCTTGAGCAGGGCCAGTTTCCCACTTTGTGGAAATCTGGTCGTCTGGTCCTGCTCAAGAAGGTGGGGCGCCCCGCGGACTCACCGTCCGCGTACAGGCCCATAGTGTTGCTTGACGAGGTGGGTAAAATGTTTGAGCGGATAATCGCTGCCCGCCTCGTCGGCCACTTAAACAGGGAGGGGCCTGACCTAGCTGAAAGCCAGTTCGGCTTTCGGCACGGGCGCTCCACCATCCACGCGATATCACGGGTGAGAGTCCTGGCGGAGGAAGCGGTGTCCCGGGGCGGGGTGATGTTGGCCGTGTCGTTGGACATCTCCAACGCCTTCAACACCCTGCCCTGGAGCTGCATTCGGGAGGCACTGCATTATCATCGGGTGCCCCCGTACCTCCGCCGCATCGTTGGGGCTTATCTGGCGGATAGGTGTGTCACGTACATGGGACGTGATGGCGGAAGCCAGCGCCGCATGTCGTGCGGTGTTCCACAGGGTTCGGTCGTGGGACCGCTCCTGTGGAACATCGGGTACGACTGGGTGCTGAGGGGCGAGCTCCAGCCGGGCGTGGGCTTGACGTGTTATGCGGATGACACGCTGGTCACGGCCCGGGGGAGCTCGTACAGGGAGGCAGCGTTGCTGGCGACGGCTGCGGTGTCACAGGTCGTGACCCGCATACGGCGCCTAGGCCTGGAGGTGGCCCTCAACAAGTCGGAGGCCATGGTCTTTCATGGCCCCCGGCGAGCGCCGCCGCTGGGATCACACATCGTGGTCGGGGGGTCTCGAATCGCTGTCGAGTCCACCATGAAGTACCTAGGATTGGTGCTCGACAGCCGGTGGGATTTCGGCCCCCACTTCCAGCGGCTGGCGCCCAAGTTGTTGGGCGCGGCTGGGGCGCTGTCAACGCTGCTTCCCAATCTGGGGGGCCCGAGCACCGCCTGTAGGCGGCTCTACGTGGGGATCGTGCGATCGATGGCCCTGTATGGGGCCCCGATCTGGGCGGCTGACCTGACGGCCGGCAGCATCGCTGTCCTGCGAAGGCCACAGCGAGCGATGGCCGTCAGAGTCATTAGGGGATATCGCACGATCTCCTACGAGGCGGCTTGCGTACTGGCCGGATCCCCGCCGTGGGACCTCGAGGCGAAGGTACTCGCGTCATTGTATCGGTGGCGCGAGGACTCGAGGGCGCGGGGCGAGTGGCTGACGCCGCGACATTTGGAGTTGCGTCGGTCACAGCTTCGCGCAGCCCTGGTGGCGGAATGGCGGGACAGGCTTTCACGCCCTACCGCCGGCCCCGCCACCATCGGGGCGGTCCGGCCGGTACTCGAGCGCTGGCTCGGGAGGAGGCACGGCTCCCTGACGTTTCGGGTGACACAGGTGCTCTCGGGGCATGGTTGCTTCGGGAAGTACCTGTGTCGCATAAACAGGGAGCCGGACGCTCGGTGTCACCACTGCGTCGACTGTCGGGAGGACACGGCGTGGCACACGCTTGCAGAGTGTGCTGCTTGGGAGGAGCCGCGCCGTGCCCTCATCTCAGGAGTCGGCAGTGACCTGTCGCTGCCGGCCGTTGTCGACTCGATGGTCGGCAGCGAGGAGTCCTGGGACGCGGTGGTATCCTTTTGCGAAATCGTACTTTCGCAGAAGGAGGCTGCGGAGAGGGAGCGGGAGATTTCTTCCGCTAACCCGATCCGCAGCAGACGCACCGGGCGTCGGCGGAGGGCGGACAACGCCCTCTTCCGGCCCCCCTAAATGGGTCCAGGGGCGACGGATCTGGGGAAATCCGTCGCCCCCTACTTCTTAGGACCCGAGATGGCGGCGCGTAGTGTTCCACGCGCGCCTCTATTTGATGTAAGGGGGGAGTTTAACACCTCACTCCCCCCCTAACGCGAGGTGGCCCGCACAGGCGGGCCGGCACTAGCCGGGGATCGCGGAAGTCACTTTTGTTCCCGTGATCTCCGGTGCAAGTGTGAGGCGGAACACCGGGGTGGTTTTAGTCAGTAAGAGTCTGACAGACCCCTCCGCCCTCCCCAGGGCGGAGGACATCCATGAGGATTTCCCCCCGTAAACAAAAAAAAAAAAAAGGGTTGGGTCGGGTTTTAGGTTAGGTTGGTTAGGTTAGGTTAGGTTTTGAGTTGCAGGCGGTGCATCAGTTTCAAGCGCACCTCCAGCCAGGGATTAGTGGACCCCCTGGTTGGGTCACAAATGTACACTTACCTAGGGACAGGGGGTTACCCTAGGTGGACTTTTTATATCCCCCATACTCGTGGGAATCTTATGGATAAACGAAATAAAAATAAAACTATTGAGAAGTGGCCGATCGTGTTGGTCGAGCGGGTGAATGTGGGTGCGATGTCGGATTCCGACACTGCATCCGAGAGGATGGCGAGCGTGGCGAGCGTTAGCTCGGAGCGCTCGCGGGCTGAAGGAAGGGTGGCTGGGCGTTTCTCCAAGCGAGGGAGGAAGCGCTCGCCACGCTCCCGCAGCGAGGAAAACTTGCCAGCTGCTAAGGTGGCAACGGGCAGGAGTGGGCGAGGTCGCGCAGGCACAAGCGGACCTTCTCGTCTACCTGGCGGAGGCGAAACGCCTGGTCCAATGGAACACGCGGATAGTGTGGAAAGCGTGGACTCAGGGACCGACGACCCGGCCGAGAGTAGGACGAAGAAGTGGTTAAAGCCAAACAAGGCTTCGACTCACGATGTGGGCTTGGTGGACGCCGAACGCCAGCTAAACCTGGCGAAAAGGGCGCAACTCCAGCAAGATCTGGAGGAGAGGGTCGCCGCCAAGGAGCACCAGGCGCAAACCGCCCGGTCGAGGGCTGGCTATGGTGCATCCAGGGTGCTGTATGCCGACCACTCCCTGGCGGAACTGGAGCGCATGGCACAGGAGGATAAGGAGGAGGTCCTGGAGGTCGCCGCAAAGTCCTCCAATTTGAAGGGGACCTTTCAGAAGGCCCTCAAATGCCGGGCCGCCAGTTTGCACGGCATTGTGCTGGAGCTGGTAAAGCGGACGGCCACGGACGAGACGCGGCAGCTGCAGGCGAAGGTGGATCGCCTGCAGGTGGAGGTCAGCCAGCTTCACCAGAAGCTGGCTGAGGCCACGGCCAGGCCTGCCCAACCTGCCCCAGTTCCGGTGGTAGGAGGCTGCTCCTCCTCCTCCCCTTCCAACCTTGAGGATGTTATCCGAAAGGTTGTCATGGAGGAGAGGGCCTTCACCAGAGCCTGCTTCGCAGGCATCGAGGACCGGCTCTTGCCGGAACCACGGCTCCGTCCGCCGCTAGCGGCGGATAAGGGTCCGCCACCGAGGGAGCCGGAACCTGCCCCTCTAGCAGGCCCGGCATCGGGTGCGCAGCCCCAGGCCCCGAAGCCCTCCAAGGGCAAGGGCAAGGGTAAAGGCAAGGGCAAGCGGGCCAAGATGGCTCCTGAAATCCCCACCACAAGCGCGGAGGGAGCGTCTGGGCCGTCTGCCACTCCAGCAGTCCCCCAGAACTCGCAGGAGGATGACGCCCTTCTTCCCTCCACCACCCCGTCCAACCAGCCGTGGACGGAAGTGGTCAAGAGAGGGAAGGGAAAGGGCAAGAAGGAGGGGGAAAAGTCGGCCCCCAAGCCCGCTGCGGCTGCTCCTGCAGCCAAAAGGGCTCCAGCCGGCGGGAGGAAGCCAGTTCCTCCCAGAACTGAAGCCGTCGTGGTGACCATCACCCCGGCGGCCGTGGAGCGGGGCGAGACGTACGAGTCCGTCCTAAGACGGGCTCGTACAAATGCTGATCCCTCGCGGCTGGGGATCAGCAAAATTGCCTGCCGCCGAACCCTGACCGGCGCTCGAATTTTCGAGTTCGCCGGGGAACAGCGCGGCGCAAATGCGGACCTCTTTGCAACAAAGTTGCAAGAGGTTATCGCGGATGCGGCGACGGTCGTCAGACCTGTCAAGACCGCAGCCTTGGAGGTGGCCGATCTCGACGATTCGGTCACCAAGGAGGATGTGGTGGCGGCCGTCGCGGCGGCTGGAGGCTGCGACGCTGGCGCAGTGAAGGGGGGAGCCATCGGGCACGGCCGCCGCGGCATGGGCATCATCCGCGTCGAGTGCCCGGTCGCCGCGGCTAGGGCCGCCCTTTCTGCGACCAAAGGGCGGCTGCTCGTGGGGCTCAGCGTGGCTGTGGTCCGGGCACTTGAAGACCAGCCTATGCGCTGCTTCAAGTGCCTCGCGTTCGGCCATGCCCGAACCACGTGTCCCTCCAAACACGACTGGGGGGACACGTGCTACCAATGCGGGCAAAAGGGGCACAAGAGTGTCGCCTGCAGCGCCACCACGCCACACTGCGCGGCGTGTGCCGCCAGTGGCCGCCCCGCGCACCACAGGATGGCGGGCAAGAGCTGCAAGCCCCCCGTGAGAAAGGGCATAGTGCCGGCGCAGGTTCGCCCTGTCGCCGCCACCGCCGCCGTCGTCGCCGCCGCAGCTCCAGCGGCGGAAGCTGAGGAGGATCGTGCGATGTCGTTGGAGTAATGCACCACGACTATCGCATAATCCAGGCGAACACCAACCACTGCAGAGCGGCCCAGGACCTGTTAGTGCAGGCCATGGCCGAGTGGTTGGTGAACGTAGCGGTGGTCGCCGAGCCCTACTCGATCCCCGGCAGCTGGCTGGGTGACGAGGACGACTCGGTGGCACTAGCGGCGCGGTCCTCCACGGACTCCCCTCCCCTCTCGCTATTAGAGAGGGGACCGGGATACGTGGCCGCCGCGTGGGGAGACTTAGCCCTCGTGGGCGTATATTTCTCCCCAAACCGCCCTCTCCAGGACTTTGAGAATTATCTCGGAGTCCTGGCCGCCGTGGTCGGCAGGGCGGCGCCGCGTCAGGTCTCCGTACTGGGAGACCTGAATGCCAAGTCGGTGACCTGGGGCAACCCGGCCACCGACGCTCGCGGGCGGGCGGTGGAGATGTGGGCAGCCTCCTCTGGACTCTCCCTCTTGAACAGAGGAAGCGTCCAGACATGCGTGCGGCGTGGGGGTGGCTCGATAGTGGACGTCACCTTCGCCACCCCGGCCTTAGCCGCGCGCGTGCTGAACTGGCGGGTGGACCTGGTGGAGACCATGTCGGACCACCGCTACGTGCGGTTCGACATCTCCACCGGTGGCCCCGGAGAGATGCGGCCCCCCTCGGGGCGATCACCGTTCCCGCGGTGGGCACTAACCCGCCTGGACAGGGAGGCAGCGGCGGAGGCGGCGTTCATACAGGACTGGCTTTCACCGCCTGCCGCCGGCCTGGATGTGGACACCGTAGCGGGGCAACTGAGGGAGTCTCTGACCGAGGTATGCAACTCCAGCATGCCCCGGTCCCGCCGACCGCCACCCACACGCACCGTGTACTGGTGGTCGGTGGAGCTGGCGGGGCTTCGAGCAGCGTGTGTGGAGGCCAGAAGGGCCTACACGCGGAGCCGGCGGCGGCGTATACGAGATCTGTCCGACGAGGACCGCCTCTATGAGGTATACATGGAGGCAAAAGCGGTCCTGGATCGGGCCATCGCCGCCGCCAGAGACTCGGCGAGAGCCGAGCTGCTGGAGGGTCTCGACAACGACCCCTTTGGTCGACCATACAAGGCGGCGCGCAACAAACTGCGCGCCTCTGGTCCCCCGGTTGCCGAGACCCTGGAGCCCTCATTTCTGGACGGGGTGGTTCAGTCCCTGTTCCCGTGCAGGGACAACTTCACCCCGCCAGTGATGGCCCCACCACGAGGGTTAGCTCCGCCAGACGGGGAAGAAGAGGAGGCCCCTCCTGTCACGGAGTCGGAACTCGGCGAGGCGATTTTCCGTCTCCGCGCCAAGAGGACGGCTCCGGGCCCCGACGGTGTCCCCGCAAAAGTGGTGGCGATCGCCGCCACTCAAATGGAGGAGAGATTTCGGGACCTCTTCAGCGCATGCCTTGCGACTGGGAGGTTCCCGAAACCGTGGAAGGAGGGGCAGCTGTGCCTCCTCCGCAAGGAGGGCCGCCCAGCAGAATCCCCCTCGGCATACCGGCCCATCGTTCTGCTCGATGAGGTCGGCAAAATGTTCGAGGGGATAATCGCTGCCCGCCTAAAGGGCCATCTGCGGGATGTCGGGCCGGACTTGTCGGACGCTCAGTACGGTTTTCGGGCTGAGCGTTCGACAGTGGACGCGCTGGCCCGTCTCAAGGGGCAGGTGAAGGGGGCGACGGAGGCGGGGGACGGACTGTTGGCTGTGTCATTCGACATAGCTAACGCCTTCAACTCCGTTCCCCACTCCACCATCCTAGAGGCGCTCCGATTCCACGGAGTGCCTCGATACCTGCGCAGTCTGCTGGCCAGCTACCTGGAGGATCGGGCGATCCTCCTGGTGAACAGGAATGGCCAAGTCCGGCGGTACGCCGTCGAAGCCGGTGTTCCACAGGGGTCAGTCGTAGGACCTCTCCTCTGGAACATCGGCTACGATTGGCTCCTGCGGGGAACTCTCCTCCGAGGCACGAGTGTCATTTGCTACGCGGATGACACTCTCCTCACCGCCCGGGGGGGGAGTTTCAGGGAGGCGGCAAGTCTGGCCTCTGCGGGCGGATCCTTGGTCGCGGAGAGGATCCGCCGCCTAGGTTTAACGGTGGCGCTGCGCAAGACCGAGGCCGTCTTCTTCCACGGACCACGGCAGCGCCCCCCACCTGACGCCCACATCTTCGTGGAGGGCGTCAGAATCGAGGTAAAGGCCCAGATGAAATATCTGGGCCTTGTCATTGACAGCAGGTGGCGCTTCGGCCCGCATTTTAGCGGGCTGTCGTCGCGCCTGCTGAAGACCGCGGGCGCGCTGTCGTGGTTGCTTCCCAATTTGGAAGGGCCCAGCGCACGATGCCGGCAACTTTATGCCGGCATCTTGAAGAGCATGGCCCTCTACGGGGCCCCCATCTGGGAAGACTCCCTCCAGCGGAGAGAGAACGCCGCCGCCTTGCGGGCGCCCCAAAGGGCCATAGCCCAGCGGGTGGCGCGGGCCTACCGCACGGTGGGATTTGCGGCGGCATGTGCTCTGGCCGGCACCCCCCCTTGGGAGCTCGAGGCGTGGGTGCTCGCCAGAGTGTATGAATGGACGGCGGGGCGGAGGGCGAGAGGAGAACGCCCAGTCCCGGAAGAGCGGGAGGCCGTCCGGCGGGAGGCGAGGGACGCCGTCGTCGTCCATTGGACGGAGGACCTTGCCTCCGCAGCCTTCGGCCGCAGAACCCTCGACGCGATCGGGCCGGTCCTGCGAGACTGGCTCGATCGGCCGCACGGGCTTCTCTCGTTTCGGCTCGTGCAGGTGCTGTCCGGGCACGGTTGCTTCGGTTCGTACCTGCACCGAATCGGACGGGAGGAGACGCCGGCGTGCTGCGACTGCGGCGCGGCGGAGGACACGGCGCAGCACACCCTCGAGGTGTGCCCGGCGTGGTCTGAGCTGCGCAGCAGTCTCAGCGCGGCGGTCGGACCGGACCTCTCGCTCCCCGCGTTGGTTAACACCATGCTGGAGGATGAGAGGTCCTGGGCGGCAGTCGCCTCCTTCTGTGAACATGTCATGTCCCAGAAGGAGGCAGCGGAGCGCACGCGGGAGGACGACCCTCACGCGGTGGCGCTCCGAAGGCGGAGGAGAGGTCGAAGAAGACGTCAGTGACGGTCAGCTTCGACCCCTCCTAGGTGGAGGCCAGCAGGCAACGGGCGCGGGGGTAACCTTGCCTGCATTGCACAGACCTCCACCAGTGCCGGACGGGAATGGCCAGGTGTTCCCGGCCATTCCCGTAACCCCCCCCCCCCGGGCTGGGGCTGGGAGGGGGGGCATGCGGGGCCCGCCACCTAGGCGGGCTTGCGCCGGGAGGGTTGTGGAAGTTTGTTTCCCATGGCCCTCCCATCACGGCGATGCGGGAACACCGCTGAGTTTTTAGTGGGTAGACTGTCCTTCCGACAGGAGTCCCACATACCCCGTCTCGTCCCCCGCGAGCGGGCATGCATAAAGCATTTTCTCAGCGGGAAAAAAAAAAAAAAAAAAAAAAAAAAAAAAAAAAGGTTAGGTTAGGTTAGGTTTTTTTTTTTTTAATTTTTTTTTTTTAAAATACTTCTACCTCCAACATGATCGGAGCCTATGCCTGTCTGCTTTATCTTTCATACCAGTTCTCGCATTTTTGCTTCTCGCACTTTTATTCCACATACTTTGTCTTTCTTTCATTCGTCCTCATTCGAGTCTTTTATGGGTGGGATTCCCAGCTATCAGCGGCTTTCTGAATAACTTAGTTTATTAGATCTATTTATTTACATATATTTATGTTTTGGGTGCGACACATTGAATTGTCACAGTGCATTCCCAGCTATCAGCTGTTTTCTGGATATTTCAGTTTTACTAACTGCACATTTTTATATATATCAGTTTTGGGTGCAACACAAAATAACAATGACACGGTTTTTTAATATGGCTATACGTTAGACCTTATTCTATGTTTTGGTTACATCTGTCTTAACTAGTTTTAAAATATTAAACATTTACTTTCTTATAATTGTCCTTATAAAAATCTTGTACATTTTTCCTTACTCTACGCTTATGTCTAATTTACAATGTTATTTCTTTCTTACAGCTACTTAGGGATAATATTTAACAGATCTTTCCTTATCATAATTTTGTCTTACAGAGACGGGGAGCAGTATTTAGTGTTGCTTTCTACATATATTTATTTATATTCCAAACTTATTTCTATTTTTACATTGTATTAACTTCCTAACTTTTGTTACACTATTTTTTATCTTATTCATACTATGCTAGTCCTTAATATAAGCCATTATATTAGGACAGCATACTTTCTTATACTGTCTTGTTTCTATTTATAACCTGTGATGCTATTTCGCTACAATATTTTAGAAATTCGTTCCTTTTCTTTCCCGCCATCAACTCCGACGCATTCCCGGCAACTAGCTCGACATCGAGTTGCTGCTCCATCTCGTATCGCTTTTTTGCGTTCATTTGGCATTCAAACAGAATGTGCGGAACTGACTCCTCGACACCAGGCTCACCACAGGCACACGATGGATTCTCCTTACACTTGAAGCGTTTCAAGTATGCAGAGAACCCACCGTGCCCTGTCAAAATTTGTGTGGTTATACTCGTGTGTGTCATCTTCCGCACCACACCGTACGCTATAACCGCGTCTGGAAAGAAAATTTTTGTGCCTGAAGCCGTGTCACCCGTCCGATATCTCCCGTTCCACTCCTCAAGCGTTTCCGACCGGATTCGTCGCTTGACGAATGAAACGGGACACAGGTCGTAGTCCGGCCTTTTCCTCAACCCCAGGGCGGCCTCCTTCGCGAGTTGGTCAGCTCTCTCGTTTCCCTCCAACCCTGCGTGGGCTTTTATCCAAAACAGGGAGACACTCTTGTTCTGGAGCTTACAGCGTCGTAAGGTGTCTCTTGTTTCCACGGCCAAGGGGTGGGGGGAACTTGCGTTGATTACCGACTGAAGAGCCGCCATAGAGTCGCTGAAAATGCCGAACGTGGCTTCACGGGACTTGAGCACTTCCCCTGCTGCTCTTTGCAGGGCCAGGAGTTCTGCCTGGTATACGGTGCAGTAAGATGGCATGGCAAGCTTGAGGGCTTTTGTCTCGGCAGTGCCGTTCCACAAGGATAGCGCCGCTCCGACTCTGCCCTCAATCTTGCTGCCATCGGTGAAGATCCTCACAGCAAAATCGCTGTGGTTTCGATATTGTTCTTCGTCTACCAGGCTATTGAACTTCAGGTTAATTTGCTCTGCGGGGTGTGGGGCTTCCAGCGCTGGTGCCATCCGCTCTACCTCCCTGCCCCCCAGTGCGGGCCGGGGTACACCCCTCCTGGCTCCGTATAATGCAGCTGCTTCTCGAATACGAAGATCGAGCGGGAGTATCCCAGCCAGCACCAGAGCCGAGTTCAAGGAGACAGTGCGGTATGCTCTGCATATTTTCTGGGCAATTCCACGCTGGACGGTCCCAAGCTGCTTGATGATGCCCAACTTTTCAGCGGCCGGTGCCCAAACGCTCGCGGCGTACAGGATTATGGGCTCTATGCATGCAATATACATTAGGCGTATGACCTCTGGGTTCAACCCCCAGCTGACCCTTGCGGCTCTACACAGCTGCTTGTAAATGGCGATTGCCTTCCTGCAGACCAGTGAGACATGGGTGTTGAAAGTCAGCTTGTGGTCGATTGTAACACCCAGAAGCTTGATCTCTTTTGACATGCCAATGTCAATCCCCCCCATGCTGAGGCGTGGTGTGTCATATTTCAGTTTCCTGGTTACCACCATCGCGGTTGTTTTTTGTGGTGCAAATTTTAGTTTGTTCTCGACACCCCACGCCAGAACATGGTTGAGAGCGGCATTGGCACATTCCTCCACCTCCAGCGCGGTCTCTCCATCGAAGACCAGGAGGACGTCGTCCGCAAAAGCCTGGATGTAATTCCCCCTGCTCTCTGCTGATTTTAGGAGGGGGTCCAGAATTAGGTTCCACAGGATTGGACCTCCAATTGAGCCCTGGACACATCCCTTGTTTGTGTCCTTTTTATATACCTCCCCACCGTACCTGACCGATACTTTTCGGTTACTAAGGTAGCTATCGATGACCCGCCTGAGATTAAGTGGGCAATTTTCCTCGGCCAGACGGACTCTTATCGCTGGCCACCAGGCGCTGTCGAAGGCTCCCTCTATGTCTAGGGATACAAGCGTAACAATCCTTTTTTGTGCTAGTTTTTTGTTTATGTGCTGCATGAGAGCATAGAGGGAGTCCTCGGTGCTTCTTTGTGGCATGAATCCGTACTGTCGGATGCTCATCCTTGGAAGGAGGTGGTACTTCAAGCGGGCCACCAGCATCTTCTCGTAAATTTTTCCCAGTATGGGCAGTAGCCCTATCGGCCTATAGGATTTGGGAGTGAAATAGCTTTCTTTCCCGGGCTTCCTCAATATGACTACTGTTGCCTCCTTCCAGGGGGTGGGGAAGAAATGATGTTCCAAGCATTTATTTAGGAACCTTAGGAACAGTTCCAGGTCATCACTCACGGCGTGGCAGCAAATGTCGGCGGTGAGGCCATCGGAGCCCGGTGCCTTCTTTGGATTGAAGGACTCCATAGAATTTTTTAGTTCTGCCGTCGTGAACGGCGGGTCACAGGAAGCATCTTGTTCTCCGCTGTTCACGTTTTCGGCCTTTATTCTGATGGATCGGTGATCTGCATTGTCACATTCAAGGAGGTCCTCTGGGTAGAATGATTCCGCCAACAATTTGACGGAACCCTTCGCATCCAGAACATCACCGTCTCTTTCTAGTGGCAGGTCCTCCACCCTACACTGCGTCCTACCTATCACCCTGTAAATTCCCTCCCAAACCCCCTCACTATTCTGCTTCCCACAGAACTCCTTCCAACTCTCGGTCTGAGCCTTGGCCGCTTCTAATTCATACTCTTCTTTTTGTTTCAGGTACTCTTCTATGACTTTCGACTTCCGGATTGGGGCGGCACAGCGAATCCTGCGCTTCTTGGTAGCGACGGTCTTCTTGATCTCATCGAGTCTCTCGGACCACCACGGCAAGGTAAGTTCCTCCTGGACTTTTTTGTTAGGCATTGAGTGCTTACATGCTTTGTTGACTGCTTTTGTAAAGTTAATAGTTAAAGTGTCAATTTGCTCTGTTTCTGTTATGTTATCTATTTCAGTTGCTGTAAATTTATAGTCTATTTTCAATTGGCCAAGTTTCTCATGAAAATTGTCCCAATTGGCTTTCTTCGTATTAAATATCCTAGTCGTTCTTTCTACTTTTATTCCTTTAGATTTCTGCAAGAGGATCTTAAACGTGATGCCGTAATTGTGATCCGAGCTCGTGAGACCTTCGTCAACCCTCCAGTCGTCTATGCGGTCCAGGATGTCATTGGAGCAGGCGGTAACGTCCACATGACTGCTGTAGCGTTTCCCTCCTCGGATAGTGTCGAAAGTCGGTATTTCCCCTCGGTTTAGAATATTCAAGTTAAGCTCGCCGAGAGTTCCTGCCATCTCTTCCCCCCTGAGATCGACCGTTGGGCTGCCCCACCATGTGCTCTTTGCGTTGGCGTCACCTCCAAAGATCATTTTCTTGGAACCGATGGCGAGCCTAATTTGTTTCAGGTGTTCTAAATAGGGCTCAATAGGCTGGTCTGGCTCAAAGTAAAAGGAGACAAGCGTGATCTCCCAGGCACTGGTCTGGATTCCCACCACTGAAATGTTGTTTGTGGTGAGTTTCGGGTACTGTTTGACAGTGAAGTCGGTGTTGAAGACAGCTATTGCTGCTTTGACGGTCCCTTCTCCTATGCCAGTGTTCTGGAAGATTCTAACGCCCCTGTAACTCCTCATTATTTTCGTTGCTGCCACGTACGGTTCCTGAAGAAGCGCCACCGCTATTCCGCGCTTCGTAGCCTCTATTAACAGCTCATTGGTGGCTAGCTTCTTGCGTTGGAGGTTTGCCTGTAATACTCCATAGTGGGTATTTTCTGTTGGGGTGCCCTTAGCAATACGCAACAGTCGATCTGGCCACGTCATCCCATTTCCTGCGTACAGGGCAGTCGTGGCTGAACGCATTGTGCGGCGTGCCGTACTCTATTTTCGCCTTTGTACAGTTTCTACAGGCGGGTGGTGAGCTTGAGAGCCAGTCCGGGCATTCTGCTCTCAGATGGGGACCGCCGCAGTGACTACACAGGTCTGCAGGCTCTTTGCAGAACCTCTTGCCGTGCCCGAAACCCAGACAGCGAGTACATTGAACCAGCGGGGTCTGATCTTCAACCCTGACACGCTGGAGATCAATGTGTACAGTCCCGACATCTATAGCTCGTCGCCAGATGGTGGGAGACACGCATACGATGACATGGCCAATATGCGGGTTCCGAGTCCTTCTCCTATACTTGACCTCCGCTCTGTTTTCCCCACTGTCGAGGCCGTTAAAAATACCCTGGTTCTGGTTTCTAAACGCTTTAAGAACGTCTTCGTCGGTATTGACTACCAAGACGTTCTTCAAGATCAGAAGTGGGTCCTTATTTTTAACCTCCTCGACATTGAGGTCAAATCCTTCTTTTTGGAGTCTGTCCTTTATCTTTGTCCTTTCCTGCTCGGTTTCCAGTCCTATGATTACTTTGCGATCCTTGGCTTTCCTGACTTTTTCGACCTTTATCCAACCGTCTTTTGCGTTGACTGCTTTTCTTACTCTATCTAGGACCTCGTCACCGGTCTCTGTCTCGTCCTTGGATGTGACCACAACCGAGTGCAAAGTACTACGCTTTGGCAGTGACTTTAACCCTCTAGTTGCGGCCACACTCGCGTAAGTATTGCCCTTTTCCAGGAAATCCCTCTGGTTGTCAATGGTTACCTTAAGCTCCTCTATCTTCTTGTTGCTCTCTGCTAAGAGCTTTGCGTGTTGTTCTATAGTGGCTATTATCTTACCTGTTTCAAAATTTTGAGAAGGAGGGGGAAGAATCGATTTTTCGGCTAGTGTGGTTTCTCCTGCTAGTGAGGGCCCTTCCTTAGAGGTTTTTTGTTTGAGCCCTTTCAGCTCCGATTCGACTTCTTTGACTAGTTGGTAGAGTCGTTCAGTTGCTTCAGTAATGCCGGTCTTTATCTCCGTTTTTGTGTTTCTGGAGCTGCTAAGGTGGAGTTTGGCCTTAGTAAGACAGGCTTTGGCCTCCGCTGTTCGGTCTGCGTACTTACTTTTTGGCGGTGTGCTCTCCTGCGTAAAAGCGAGCTTTAATTTATTTCTCGCAGGACCGGCCTGCGATGTCATTTCGGTTGTGGGGCTGCTACTTGTGGCCCTTTCCCCTATATTTCGTCTAACATTTGGGGGGGTAGCTGCCCCCTGTTTCGATGGTGACTTTTCACCTTCGGCTGCCTTTAATGGCGTCCTAAAACCGAACATGTTGCGAGGTATGCGTCAATATTGTAGAGAAGAAAGTCAAAAGGGACGATGGATTCAAGAGGAAATATCGTCAATAGGGACGATAGGGTCCAATGTAAAGAACGTCAATAGGGACGATAGAATAAAAACAAGACAGAATAACAATAACAAACAATTATAATAAAACAAGTCAAGACAAAGTCTTAACCAATGTCTAATAAAAAATAAAAAAATAATAATAATAAAAATACAGTCAGTCTCTACGGAGGCTCTACACAGGCTTTCGGCACTCTGGGTACTTTTATTTGCTCTACATATAAAACAGCATCAGTTTTGGCTATCAAAACCTATTTTTTGCCTTTTTGCATTAATGGCTCTATGTAGAGTCTGCCTAATTATTTCAGTGGATAGAGCCCGCCAAGCCCAATCCAACGACCCCAAACACGGGGCACCCAGCCCTAAGCGTTACGGAGAAATCAAGCTTCAAAGATTCTGGTTACCATCCAAGATGGCGGCCAGAATGTGGTTCAAACCCGATTTCTCCGCAACCACCCGACCGAATTGTACCGTGCTTGGGCTTATCTGGCAGAGCTCGACAAGATCTATACACTGATTTACTTTTCAGGCTGAAAAAGATTTTTGTGCTGAAAATGCCTGAAAGCTTACGCAAGAGTGAGACAAGCAGAATTAAATCACCCCAAAACAAATCTCGTCGCTGTACGACCCCCCGCTACGGAGATATGGGTGTTTGAATTTTTGCCAAGATGGCGGCACAACTGTCAAAGTCAGTCTTTGGCAGGTGATACCTCCGGCGCTGCCGGTCGCAGAACAGTCGAGTTTGGGCTCCTCGGGCTTGCCCCGACTCGTTCCTTCCTGTGAGGCAAATTTCAGGATCCTGAAAAATTTCAGCCCGACAACGCCTGAAATCTAACCTGAACGAAAGAATTTTTCCCCGCGAACCACAATATCGAAACGGCAACCCTCTACGACCTCCGAGTCCGGAACTACGCAGGATTGAACTTTTCCAAAATGGCCGCCCTAATGTCAAAGGTTGACTTCAGGTGGCCGTAACTCCGTCCTCGTTTATCGTAGAGAGACGCGGTCTCGGGTGCGGCGCTTGGTCTGTCCTCCTCTATCTGGCAAACCAAGTTTCAGGACTGAAAACTTTCAGGACTGAAAAATTCCTGAAACTTACAGGAAATGTTTCCCTTTGTATCTCCCTGGGAACCGTGGAAATCCGAATGTTCTGCGCCCAATAGCTTCCGAGATAAACTATGATAAAGTTGTCAACCGCAAAAAACCAATATGGCTGAAAAGTCTATTTTCTGAGTTTTTGGAGCTATAGGGGGCTAATTTGGACTTAAACTAATCGGAATCTATGTTCTAAACACAAATTTAAGGTCAAAATATTTTTTAAACGAATTGTTTCTAATTAAATTGAGAAATTGATTAAAAATATTGTAGCTTTGCAGCCCTTAAACATAAAAATCTGAAAAAAATATTTAAAAACGTGTAAAATAAGGTTCTATGACTTGACTATATCAGAAAATAAACTTTGTTAATTTTTGGTACAATTTTTAGGAAAAAACTGAAAAAAGTACAATTTTGGTATTATTCAATTAAATAAAGACATAAAAAATCAAAAATTAATCTTAATCTATTCTTCCGATGAGCGCGCAGCGGGAATCACAAGAAAAAATGGGGGTCCTGCCTGAAAATTTCTCAGGACAGGGGTCCAAAGTTGATGTCTTATAATATAAATATCTTTGTACCTGATATAGGTAAAAATCCAAAAATTGCGTTGTTGGTCTCGTCTTCGTACCTCCTGCTCTTCCTCAAAAAATCAGCAACCGGAAACACCCCGTTCAGAAAACACGTGCTCCAGTTTTGAGGTTAGTTTCACAGTTTTTGGCAGTTTTCTCAAGAACGTGCAGTCGGAATTTTTCACGCTGTACGTCGTTGACTGCGGCTTCTCGAGCCTCACAATATGATGTCGTAAAAATGTGGGGTCCTCGATCGTTCTGCGGAGTTGTGGGACTCCGAAGATTTCCCAAGTCCAAAATTTTTCAGTTTTTCACTGTTAACTTTTTACCCGGAGTTTTCAGGCTCACGGGGTTTTCACAAGCACTTGCACGGCACTGAGACGAAACTTTTGGTATACTGCACGTCTGTGTAGCGTTAAAAAATACCTTTTAAAAGGATTTTTATGCGCGGAGTGGCTCTAAAAACGATCCGACCGCTACGAGAGCTGGGGGGGTACTGGGTTAGGTTAGGTTAGGTTAGGTTAGGTTAGGTTAGGTTAGGTTAGGTTAGGTTAGGTTAGGTTAGGTTAGGTTAGGTTAGGTTAGGTTAGGTTAGGTTAGGTTAGGTTAGGTTAGGTTAGGTTAGGTTAGGTTAGGTTAGGTTAGGTTAGGTTAGGTTAGGTTAGGTTAGGTTAGGTTAGGTTAGGTTAGGTTAGGTTAGGTTAGGTTAGGTTAGGTTAGGTTAGGTTAGGTTAGGTTAGGTTAGGTTAGGTTAGGTTAGGTTAGGTTAGGTTAGGTTAGGTTAGGTTAGGTTAGGTTAGGTTAGGTTAGGTTAGGTTAGGTTAGGTTAGGTTAGGTTAGGTTAGGTTAGGTTAGGTTAGGTTAGGTTAGGTTAGGTTAGGTTAGGTTAGGTTAGGTTAGGTTAGGTTAGGTTAGGTTAGGTTAGGTTAGGTTAGGTTAGGTTAGGTTAGGTTAGGTTAGGTTAGGTTAGGTTAGGTTAGGTTAGGTTAGGTTAGGTTAGGTTAGGTTAGGTTAGGTTAGGTTAGGTTAGGTTAGGTTAGGTTAGGTTAGGTTAGGTTAGGTTAGGTTAGGTTAGGTTAGGTTAGGTTAGGTTAGGTTAGGTTAGGTTAGGTTAGGTTAGGTTAGGTTAGGTTAGGTTAGGTTAGGTTAGGTTAGGTTAGGTTAGGTTAGGTTAGGTTAGGTTAGGTTAGGTTAGGTTAGGTTAGGTTAGGTTAGGTTAGGTTAGGTTAGGTTAGGTTAGGTTAGGTTAGGTTAGGTTAGGTTAGGTTAGGTTAGGTTAGGTTAGGTTAGGTTAGGTTAGGTTAGGTTAGGTTAGGTTAGGTTAGGTTAGGTTAGGTTAGGTTAGGTTAGGTTAGGTTAGGTTAGGTTAGGTTAGGTTAGGTTAGGTTAGGTTAGGTTAGGTTAGGTTAGGTTAGGTTAGGTTAGGTTAGGTTAGGTTAGGTTAGGTTAGGTTAGGTTAGGTTAGGTTAGGTTAGGTTAGGTTAGGTTAGGTTAGGTTAGGTTAGGTTAGGTTAGGTTAGGTTAGGTTAGGTTAGGTTAGGTTAGGTTAGGTTAGGTTAGGTTAGGTTAGGTTAGGTTAGGTTAGGTTAGGTTAGGTTAGGTTAGGTTAGGTTAGGTTAGGTTAGGTTAGGTTAGGTTAGGTTAGGTTAGGTTAGGTTAGGTTAGGTTAGGTTAGGTTAGGTTAGGTTAGGTTAGGTTAGGTTAGGTTAGGTTAGGTTAGGTTAGGTTAGGTTAGGTTAGGTTAGGTTAGGTTAGGTTAGGTTAGGTTAGGTTAGGTTAGGTTAGGTTAGGTTAGGTTAGGTTAGGTTAGGTTAGGTTAGGTTAGGTTAGGTTAGGTTAGGTTAGGTTAGGTTAGGTTAGGTTAGGTTAGGTTAGGTTAGGTTAGGTTAGGTTAGGTTAGGTTAGGTTAGGTTAGGTTAGGTTAGGTTAGGTTAGGTTAGGTTAGGTTAGGTTAGGTTAGGTTAGGTTAGGTTAGGTTAGGTTAGGTTAGGTTAGGTTAGGTTAGGTTAGGTTAGGTTAGGTTAGGTTAGGTTAGGTTAGGTTAGGTTAGGTTAGGTTAGGTTAGGTTAGGTTAGGTTAGGTTAGGTTAGGTTAGGTTAGGTTAGGTTAGGTTAGGTTAGGTTAGGTTAGGTTAGGTTAGGTTAGGTTAGGTTAGGTTAGGTTAGGTTAGGTTAGGTTAGGTTAGGTTAGGTTAGGTTAGGTTAGGTTAGGTTAGGTTAGGTTAGGTTAGGTTAGGTTAGGTTAGGTTAGGTTAGGTTAGGTTAGGTTAGGTTAGGTTAGGTTAGGTTAGGTTAGGTTAGGTTTTTTTTTTTTTTTTTTTTTTTTTTTTTTTTTTTTTTTTTTTTTTTTTTTTTTTTTTTTTTTTTTTTTTTTTTTTACGGACTAGTTCCGCCAACGTGATTGGCGCCTATTCTTTATCTCCAACCTCGTCCATACCAGTTCTCGCTTACATGCCTCTCGTACTTCCATGCTACATACTTTATCTTTCTGTCATCCATCTCCGTTCATCCTGTGGGTGGGACTCCCACTTTTAACTACTTCCTATTCTTCTACTTTATTTAATTTACTACTTTATTATATTCTTATGTTTAGGGGATTAACTTACACAGGTTTTTTTGTTTTTATTTTACACAATTAAAAGTCACTGGTTTACAAAATGCTTACCAATCTTAAACTAATTACACAATAATCATTATTTCTTTCTTACTTCTACTTATCTTAAACATACAATTTTCTTATCCTACTACAAAATACTTGTTCATATAAATCTAACCAATTATGGCAATAACGTTCTTAACCTACTGCTTAATCTACTTGTAAATGTAATACACTAATTTCCTATGTTACTATTACTATATATACAATATAATACGAAACATAGTCGTCTTATCTTGTTCTGTTTCTTTTAATTACTTTTTCGGCTATATTCTCACAGTAGGCTAATAATTCGTTTCTACTATTACCCAGCATTATTTCGCCTACGGTTTCTCTCTGTACTCTTTTGCCTATTTGTTGTTCTAGGTTGTACCGTTCTTTTGCGTAGATTGGGCACTCTAAAATGAGGTGTGGGACTGATTCCGCTTTATCGGGGTCACAGTGGCACGATGGGCTCTCTTTACACTTAAAGCGGTTCAAGTATTCCGAGAACCCGCCGTGCCCCGTTAAGATTTGCGTGAGCACGCCTGTTGGCCTCACCCGTTGTACAATACGGTAGGCAGCTACAGCATCCGGAAGGAACATTTTCGTCACTGAGGCCGTCTCGCCAGACACATATCTCCGGTTCCACTCATCAAGCGAATCCAAACGGATTTGACGCTTGATGTATGAGACCGGACACTGGTCATAGTCCGGCTTCCTCCGTGACGACAATGCCGCCTCCTTAGCCAGCTCATCCGCACGCTCGTTCCCCAGCAGTCCAGCGTGGGCCTTGACCCAAAAGAAAGAAACATCTTTGTTCTGGTCCAACGCCCGAGTCAAATTTGCTCGTGCACGGACCGCCAGAGGGTGGAGGGAGCCATGGCTTGCAAGCGTCTGCAATGCTGACATTGAGTCGCTGTACACTCCATAGCTCGTCTCCTTGCGTCTGAGGATTACATCCGTTGCCTTGCAGATAGCTAGTAGTTCCGCCTGGTAGACAGTGCAGTACGCGGCGAGACTAAGTTTGAGGTTCTGGATTTCGCCTTCATTGTCCCACAAGGACAATGCAGCTCCAACCTTCCCCTCAATCTTGCTGCCGTCAGTGAATATTCGCACTGCCTGCACATTATGACTGTCCACAAGCTGTTGGTCTGCCAGGCACATGAACTCCAAGGCCATTTGTTTGGCAGGGTGAGATGTTTCTGCAAATCTTACCATACTCTCAATCACCCTGTCTCCTGGCACAAACTGGGACGACCCTCTTCTCGCCTCATACAGGGACGCTGCCTCTTGCACGCGAAGGTCTAGAGGCAGTATCCCAGCCAGCACCAGTGCAGCGTTGAGTGAGACTGTACGGTAAGACTTGCAGAGCTTCTGGACGAATCCTCGTTGGACAGAGCCTAGCTTCTTCCGTATACCCAACTTTTTCGTAGCGGGGGCCCAGGCTCCAGCCGCGTACGTAACTATTGGTTCAATCGTGGCCGTGTAAATGATGTGTATGACCTCCCTGTTTAGTCCCCAGCTTACTTTCGCCGCCCTCGCCAGTTGCTTATAAATTTCCGCCACCTTTATGCAGACATTCTTTGTGTGTTCGCTGAACGTCAGTTTGTCGTCTATGGTGAGCCCAAGCAGCTTCATGCTCCTGACCATACCAATGTCGACCCCAGCCATGCTCAGAATTGGGGTGTCGTACTTAAGCTTGTTGGTTATTAACATCGCACAGGTTTTGTGCGGTGCAAACCTAAGCTTATTTCTGACGCCCCAGCTCTGAACACGGGCGAGAGCCGCATTGGCAGCCCTGGAGACTTCAGCCGCTGTGTCACCATCCACTACCAAGACTACATCGTCTGCAAAGGCCTGCACGAAGTATCCCTTTCCTTCTAGATCTTGCAATAGCGGGTCCAACAGAAGATTCCATAGTATTGGACCACCAATTGACCCTTGGACACAGCCCTTGTTTGTCTCTCTTATGCATTCCTCCCCAGCATACCTCACTCTTACTTTTCTGCAGTCGAGGTAGCTGTCAAGTAGCCTCCTGGTATTTACCGGGCACCTTTCCTCAGCCAGCCTGACTTTGATTGCTGGCCACCAGGCGCTGTCGAAGGCGCCCTCTATATCCAATGACACCAGGACAATTAGCTTCTTCAGCCTCAACTTGTCCTGCACGTGCTTTATTAGCGTATATAGGGCGTCCTCGGTGCTCCTCTGGGGCATAAAGCCAAACTGACGAGTACTAAGCCGCGGCACAAGCTGCCACTTGATTCTCGCCACTACCATCCTCTCCAGGACCTTCCCCAGGACCGGCAGAAGACCTATCGGTCTGTACGACTTGGGGTTCATGTAATTTTCCTTGCCCGGTTTTCGGAGGACGACCACCGTTGCCTCCTTCCAGATGTCCGGGAAGTGTGCCAGTTCTAGGCATTTGTTGTATAGGGCAAGGAAAGCGTCCAGGTCCTGGTAGATCGCTCGACTGCAGATGTCCGACGTAAATCCATCCATTCCGGGGGCTTTCTTTGGATTAAAATGGCCCACGGCTGTTTTCAGCTCCAGCGGTGTAAATGGTGGGTCATGGTATTCATCATGCTGCCATTCATTTACCCGTCTGGCTGCTTCCCTAATGAGCCTGTGGTCTGCGTTATCCTCTTCCGCTGTGTCCTTTGGATAGAATGTGTCGGCGAGCAAGGCTGCCGATTCCTGCGGGTTCAGAAATGCACCATCGTTCATCAGGGTCAGATCTTCTTGTCTCCTGGTGGTCCCCCTGATAACTCTATATATGCCCTCCCACAGGCCTTCTCCGTCTTGTCTTTCGCAGAAATTTTTCCAGCTGGCAACCAGAGCTTTCTTGGCTTGGCACTCATACTCTTCTTTTGCTTTCAGGTACTCGTCGACGACCATCGCTCTCCGGACCGGTGCGGCATTGCGGATGCGGTTCTTCTTTGTAGCGACTTCCTTCCTCGTCGCAGCGAGCTCCTCGGACCACCACGGAATTTTAAGTTTTTGTTTACTATTAATTTTAGGGATGGCCTCTTCACATGCTCTGCCCATTAAATTTTGATAAGTTACTATTAAATTTTCCAATTCATGTTTATTCCCCATCCTATTTATACTATCTACATTAACATTATTTTCAATTTTATATTCCCCCATTTTAGATTTAAATTTTTCCCAATTAGCTTTTTTAGTGTTGTACTTCCTTGTTGTCCTGGTAATACTTATCCCTTTTTCCTTTTTTACCCTAACATTAAATATTATGGTGTTGTGGTCCGAGCTCGTTACCCCTGTGTCGACCAGCCAGCCGTCCACCAGGTCAAATAGGTCGAGCGAGCATGCCGTGACGTCCACGTGGCTCTTGTATACTACGCCACCTCTTACTGTGTAAAAAGTCGGCGTATCTCCTGTGTTCAGTACCTGAAGCTCCAACTCTTCCAGGGTCCCGGACATCTCTTCACCCCTGGGGTCTTCAATGGTGCTACCCCACCAGGTGCTCTTTGCATTCGCGTCTCCGCCTATTAGTAGTTTTCCGGTGCCCAGCTCTAACTTTATTTTGGTCAGCTGATCCAAGTAAAGCCCTATGGGTTGGTCTGGCTCAAAGTAATAAGAAACTACTGCGATTTCCCAGGCTTTGGTCCGGATCCCCACCACCACGATGTTATTGGTGGTGAGTTTCGGGTAGGGTATGACATCCAGGTCATCATCAAAGACGGCTATTGCCGCCTTAACCCTCCCGCTTCCTTCAACCTGGCACTGGTAGATTCTCGCACCACGGTAACTCTTCATACTCCTAGCCCCCCCCACATAAGGTTCCTGGATCAATGCCCACGCAATTGGTCGCTCACTGGCCTCTAAAAAGAGTTCGGTGGTTGCCAGTTCCTTCCTTTGTAGGTTGGCTTGGGCTACTACATATCCTCTGGTTGGGGTGCCTGCCCTGTCGCCCGTATCCACTTTAGCAATACGCTACCCTGGCTCTGGCCAGAACCTCACATCTCTTTCTGACTGGGCATTCGTCGCTGAATGCATTGTGTTCAAAGTTATCCAACTTTGAATGCACACAGTTACAGCATGATGGGGCTGTCCCGGCCATCCATTCTGCGCACTGCGTCCTCATGTGAGGGCCCCCACAATGACTGCACTTTTCCACTTGCTCCTTACAGAGCCGTCTTCCATGCCCAAAACCTAGGCACAGGGAACACTGGACCAGCGGAGTCTGGTCAGACACTCTGATCCTCTGCAAGTCGATGTAGACAGCCTGTCGATCCTGCAGCCTATTCCATAGCTTTGGGGAAACCCTGAGGACTACATGGTGAGTGTGTGGGTTCCGTGTCTTCTTCTTGTAAAGTACCTCTACCCGGTCTTCCTCTTTCGTAAGCTCTACGAACACATCCTTATTTTGGTTTCTAAGAGCCTTGAGGATGTCTTCGTCTTTGTTGTAAGTCAAGACGTCCCTCAGGATAACCAAAGGGTCCCTGTTTTTGACGTCTTCAACCTTCAACAGCTCCCCCACACTCGCCAATCTGTTCTTAATCCTTTCTCTTTCTTCTTCCGTTTTACATCCTAGTACTACTTTCCTGTCTTTTGCTTTCCGTATCCTATCCACTGTAACCCATCCCTCCGTCGCGTTTACTGCCTTTCTGATATGGTCGATGATTTCGTCCCCAGTTTCAGTTTCCTTGGTGGAGGTGACCACAATGGAGTGAAGAGCCGTCTGCTTTGGAGGTTGCTTTATAGGCTGACTTGCCGCTACACTAGCGTAGGAGAACTTCTCCATATGCTCTTCGCCAGTCTTTAGTGCCTCTTTCAGCCTATCTAGCTTCTCACTGTTATCCCGCAGGTTTTGGCTGTGATCCTCCAGGGCCTTTTTAAGAGACTCCATGTTTATCTCCATGCTGGAAACTATTTCTTTCTCTTCTTCTTCCTCCGCTTGCGCCTGTGTCCCCTTTGTTTTTGTTATGATTTTTGGGGGTGGGGCTCGTCCTTTCTCCTGTTCAGACTCTTTTATGAGCAAATAGAGCCGATCCGCCTGAGCCTTGACCTCTTCTTTAATCTCCCTTTTCGTCGTTTTGGAGTTTGTCATGTGGGCCTTTATTTTGTTCAGGCATATTCTGGCCTCCGCGACTCTAGTTTTTGTGGCCGGCGGACTCAGGAAGACAATCTCGAGGGATGGTCGCTGTGCCTTCTCCGGTGTTGACTTAATCGGCGTTTTTACAGCAGCTTCCGTCACCTGGTGCGTCACGTTACTTGCTGGCTTTCCAGCCTCCCATTCACCCACACTTTTCCTGACACTCTGTGTGGAGGATCCAGCCTCTTCTGTGGGGTTCGGGGGGCTTTTGTTTGCCAGGTTTGCTGGCTTCTTAGCGGGTGTGCGGATACCAAACATCTTATTTGGATTCGGTTTCGAACTAGTCCGACGTCAATGAGGTATTGTATAGAGTACCCCTGTCTAGTGTAAATAACAAAACAAACAACAATAACGGTAAAATAAATAACAACAAGCAATAAAACAATAAATAAATAGATTCTAAAGAATCTTGTCAGCTGTACTTTAATATTTTTTATTTCGGTTTAGGAACCTACTAGTTGGCGTACGCGGCTGTGAGGTAACAGGCGCTCTCCAGTGAAATCTACTAATAACCTAAATGGTAGGTTTTGTCGTCGGTAGAATGAGATATGATAATTCCCACAGATGACTCTACCCGCGCTGTGCTGTTTACGATCCAAACAATCTACGCTGAGAAAGGATGTGGAAAGATAATGCGCTGGTCAGTACTTTGCTTGTCAATGCCTCTGTGAGAATATAGGTCCGTTCAGTTCAAAGTTGTCACAGCTAAGTATTTATAGAGACTTGCTCTGTCAATTATTCTTAAAATTAATTTTGACCGCTGTCTGGTGTCAAACCCTAGGGCTGTCAAACACAATAATTTAGCTCTATGTAGAGTCGATCTCTACTTACTAAGAGACAGGTCTCGCCGATCTCCTTCCGATGAGCCCAAACACGGCTACTCTAGCCCTAAGGACCACCGAGATATCGCTATCCAAATTTTTGGGTTGCCAATCCAAGATGGCGGCTGGTAATCGGTTATCTGAGGTTATCTCCGGGGTCGTTAGTCCAAATATCACCGTGCTTGGACTCCCCTGACTGAGCCCAACATAAGCTATCCTCCGGTGTAGTTTTCAGGCCGAAAAACTTCGGGTCCTGAAAACCGCTGAAAAGTTGCTAGCAAGGTAGGGAAGGGTCATCCAAAGTCCCCAGAGAAAACCCGAGCTTTCTACGACCCCCGGTTCAGGTTCTGTTTGAGTCCAAAGATCGTTTGACAGTTAGCGAACTGTCAATGTCAATTTCCAAACAGGGCTAACTTCCCCCCCAGTGGTCGCAAAACGCTCGTGTTTGGGCTTTTCTGGCTTGGCTCCTCCCACTCTAGCCCGCAAAGCAGTCTCCAGGGTCCCGAAATCCCTCGGCACAAAAACACTTAAAACCTAGTGGGTAGGGTGGGTACTATCGTCCCAACTGCACCTAAGAAAACGGCAGCCTTCTACGACTACCGAGTCCAGAGCTAAGTAGAGTACAAGTTTTTCAAAATGGCGTCCAAAATGGCGGCTGTTTTGTTAACTTTGGCTACTATGGGCCAAAACCAGTCGAGTTTGGTCTCTTTGGATTGGGCTTGAAGAGCCCAGGCCAGATCTTGCAAATTATATCCCGAAAAAACAACCCCCGATTTATACGAGCCAAAAAACACCCCAATTTCGACTAAAACAACGACTGTACAAAAACTTACAGACTAAAAATGTGTCACTCTTACAATTAGTGCTATAATTATCTTAAACTATTTTTAGCTAGTGGTTACTGAGATGTTGAGCCCCTATTTGGTACCCCTCGTGTCAACCCTTAAATTTTAAAAATTTCTAATTCGATAAATAAAAGAGACAATTTCCTGAAATTTTGTAGTTATGTAGAAGTTATTAGGGCCCTTTAGATGAATTAATAAAAATGGGGGGTTATCGCGACAAATAATAAAATATGAATTTTTAAAAATTTCGAAAAAATTTAAAATGCAATATCTCAATAACCACTTCACCTTTTTGCTTGCTTGAAACGCCGAATGGTCCCAATCGACGCCCTCCTTCGAAGCCGCTCGGTGCTATTGGCCGCACTCAACTGGAACCGGTACCACGTGGCCACGTGGCGAGGAGTTTTTCCCAGTTTTCTCTGAGCGCGTGGCCCGGAAAAATCCGGAAGATGCTCCAAGTTGTAGGCCTCAATGAGGCGCACCGCCTGGCACCAAAAAATTGTGGTGTCACCGCGCTTATTCTCGCAGCGTTTTAAGTTTTACGTCTGGAATTTTCACAATTTTCACTTTTTCGGTGATTTTTAAACTTTGCCGGGCACTTTCGATCACGCACTTTTCACTATCGGATAAACCGTATTTTTCTGCACAATAAGATGGTAAACTCGATGATAATCGGTTAAAAAATACCACTTTTACGTATTTTAACAGAATATTTTTGCGCGGAGCAGCCTTTGGCACGTGTTATCGTCGCGGGGGGTGACCGCGGTCTCTGGTTAGGTTAGGTTAGGTTAGGTTAGGTTAGGTTAGGTTAGGTTAGGTTAGGTTAGGTTAGGTTAGGTTAGGTTAGGTTAGGTTAGGTTAGGTTAGGTTAGGTTAGGTTAGGTTAGGTTAGGTTAGGTTAGGTTAGGTTAGGTTAGGTTAGGTTAGGTTAGGTTAGGTTAGGTTAGGTTAGGTTAGGTTAGGTTAGGTTAGGTTAGGTTAGGTTAGGTTAGGTTAGGTTAGGTTAGGTTAGGTTAGGTTAGGTTAGGTTAGGTTAGGTTAGGTTAGGTTAGGTTAGGTTAGGTTAGGTTAGGTTAGGTTAGGTTAGGTTAGGTTAGGTTAGGTTAGGTTAGGTTAGGTTAGGTTAGGTTAGGTTAGGTTAGGTTAGGTTAGGTTAGGTTAGGTTAGGTTAGGTTAGGTTAGGTTAGGTTAGGTTAGGTTAGGTTAGGTTAGGTTAGGTTAGGTTAGGTTAGGTTAGGTTAGGTTAGGTTAGGTTAGGTTAGGTTAGGTTAGGTTAGGTTAGGTTAGGTTAGGTTAGGTTAGGTTAGGTTAGGTTAGGTTAGGTTAGGTTAGGTTAGGTTAGGTTAGGTTAGGTTAGGTTAGGTTAGGTTAGGTTAGGTTAGGTTAGGTTAGGTTAGGTTAGGTTAGGTTAGGTTAGGTTAGGTTAGGTTAGGTTAGGTTAGGTTAGGTTAGGTTAGGTTAGGTTAGGTTAGGTTAGGTTAGGTTAGGTTAGGTTAGGTTAGGTTAGGTTAGGTTAGGTTAGGTTAGGTTAGGTTAGGTTAGGTTAGGTTAGGTTAGGTTAGGTTAGGTTAGGTTAGGTTAGGTTAGGTTAGGTTAGGTTAGGTTAGGTTAGGTTAGGTTAGGTTAGGTTAGGTTAGGTTAGGTTAGGTTAGGTTAGGTTAGGTTAGGTTAGGTTAGGTTAGGTTAGGTTAGGTTAGGTTAGGTTAGGTTAGGTTAGGTTAGGTTAGGTTAGGTTAGGTTAGGTTAGGTTAGGTTAGGTTAGGTTAGGTTAGGTTAGGTTAGGTTAGGTTAGGTTAGGTTAGGTTAGGTTAGGTTAGGTTAGGTTAGGTTAGGTTAGGTTAGGTTAGGTTAGGTTAGGTTAGGTTAGGTTAGGTTAGGTTAGGTTAGGTTAGGTAGGTTAGGTTAGGTTAGGTTAGGTTAGGTTAGGTTAGGTTAGGTTAGGTTAGGTTAGGTTAGGTTAGGTTAGGTTAGGTTAGGTTAGGTTAGGTTAGGTTAGGTTAGGTTAGGTTAGGTTAGGTTAGGTTAGGTTAGGTTAGGTTAGGTTAGGTTAGGTTAGGTTAGGTTAGGTTAGGTTAGGTTAGGTTAGGTTAGGTTAGGTTAGGTTAGGTTAGGTTAGGTTAGGTTAGGTTAGGTTAGGTTAGGTTAGGTTAGGTTAGGTTAGGTTAGGTTAGGTTAGGTGTAGGTTAGGTTAGGTTAGGTTAGGTTAGGTTAGGTTAGGTTAGGTTAGGTTAGGTTAGGTTAGGTTAGGTTAGGTTAGGTTAGGTTAGGTTAGGTTAGGTTAGGTTAGGTTAGGTTAGGTTAGGTTAGGTTAGGTTAGGTTAGGTTAGGTTAGGTTAGGTTAGGTTAGGTTAGGTTAGGTTAGGTTAGGTTAGGTTAGGTTAGGTTAGGTTAGGTTAGGTTAGGTTAGGTTAGGTTAGGTTAGGTTAGGTTAGGTTAGGTTAGGTTAGGTTAGGTTAGGTTAGGTTAGGTTAGGTTAGGTTAGGTTAGGTTAGGTTAGGTTAGGTTAGGTTAGGTTAGGTTAGGTTAGGTTAGGTTAGGTTAGGTTAGGTTAGGTTAGGTTAGGTTAGGTTAGGTTAGGTTAGGTTAGGTTAGGTTAGGTTAGGTTAGGTTAGGTTAGGTTAGGTTAGGTTAGGTTAGGTTAGGTTAGGTTAGGTTAGGTTAGGTTAGGTTAGGTTAGGTTAGGTTAGGTTAGGTTAGGTTAGGTTAGGTTAGGTTAGGTTAGGTTAGGTTAGGTTAGGTTAGGTTAGGTTAGGTTAGGTTAGGTTAGGTTAGGTTAGGTTAGGTTAGGTTAGGTTAGGTTAGGTTAGGTTAGGTTAGGTTAGGTTAGGTTAGGTTAGGTTAGGTTAGGTTAGGTTAGGTTAGGTTAGGTTAGGTTAGGTTAGGTTAGGTTAGGTTAGGTTAGGTTAGGTTAGGTTAGGTTAGGTTAGGTTAGGTTAGGTTAGGTTAGGTTAGGTTAGGTTAGGTTAGGTTAGGTTAGGTTAGGTTAGGTTAGGTTAGGTTAGGTTAGGTTAGGTTAGGTTAGGTTAGGTTAGGTTAGGTTAGGTTAGGTTAGGTTAGGTTAGGTTAGGTTAGGTTAGGTTAGGTTAGGTTAGGTTAGGTTAGGTTAGGTTAGGTTAGGTTAGGTTAGGTTAGGTTAGGTTAGGTTAGGTTAGGTTAGGTTAGGTTAGGTTAGGTTAGGTTAGGTTAGGTTAGGTTAGGTTAGGTTAGGTTAGGTTAGGTTAGGTTAGGTTAGGTTAGGTTAGGTTAGGTTAGGTTAGGTTAGGTTAGGTTAGGTTAGGTTAGGTTAGGTTAGGTTAGGTTAGGTTAGGTTAGGTTAGGTTAGGTTAGGTTAGGTTAGGTTAGGTTAGGTTAGGTTAGGTTAGGTTAGGTTAGGTTAGGTTAGGTTAGGTTAGGTTAGGTTAGGTTAGGTTAGGTTAGGTTAGGTTAGGTTAGGTTAGGTTAGGTTAGGTTAGGTTAGGTTAGGTTAGGTTAGGTTAGGTTAGGTTAGGTTAGGTTAGGTTAGGTTAGGTTAGGTTAGGTTAGGTTAGGTTAGGTTAGGTTAGGTTAGGTTAGGTTAGGTTAGGTTAGGTTAGGTTAGGTTAGGTTAGGTTAGGTTAGGTTAGGTTAGGTTAGGTTAGGTTAGGTTAGGTTAGGTTAGGTTAGGTTAGGTTAGGTTAGGTTAGGTTAGGTTAGGTTAGGTTAGGTTAGGTTAGGTTAGGTTAGGTTAGGTTAGGTTAGGTTAGGTTAGGTTAGGTTAGGTTAGGTTAGGTTAGGTTAGGTTAGGTTAGGTTAGGTTAGGTTAGGTTAGGTTAGGTTAGGTTAGGTTAGGTTAGGTT